>JAQMYL010000005.1:2479428-2501429 GCA_030014365.1 Clarias pachynema | reverse complement strand
CAACTTGGTGGTTGTGGGGTTTGAACCTGGGATCTTCCGAACTGTAGTCCAATGCCTTAACCACTGAGCTACCCCTACCCCTATACCCCTATATATATACAGTTATAATTATATATAATTATTCAACCCCCTTTTGAAATTGAGGTTATTTGGACAAAATTACTAACTTGCAGCTGTTTGTAATAAATCAGTAAAATAAAAGCAATTTCAACAGCTTAACACAACTAATATATCAAGTGGCTTCTCCAAATTTCAGCTCAAACGGCCCCTTCTTTAATGATTACTGCAGATTCAGAATCATTAAACCCCCTAAATAGAATCCCTCATTAGAACACAAATTTTGTAAATCAGGTGTTGTCTCAATCACAGATTAGATGCCTCAGGTGTACTTGATTTAGAACATATCAAATACCTGGACTTTTTAGAGGTTTGTTGACGAAGATGGCTAAATCAAGAGAGTTGTTCATAAAGTTAAGAGAAGAGATCATTGCCTTGAACAAACAAGGACAAGGATATATATTTGTAAAAAATTACCTAAAATTTTGTCCTATAAATACAGTACGAAGCTTATTTCACAAGTTAAAGGAACGGTGGCTACCATTGGCGGCTAGTGCAAATTTTTTTTTTTGGGGGGGGGGGGGTGCAAACAAAATAAAAATTTAACTTTTAATAATTGCCTGTAAATAGGTCAGGAATTGTTTAAGATCCCTCAAAAACATTGCCAGAAGCTAGTATCTGGCTATACATGTACATCACATTTGCGGTAGGTCATAATAGCTAAGTACTGCAGATGTTTCTCATCAAGGGGTTGAATAATTTTGAAACCGTAATAGTCATTAAAAATTGTATTCTGTATTGACTTTGGAGAAACCACTTGTTACATTAGTTAAATTGCAACTGTTTCACTGATTTATTACAAACAGCTAAATAATTTCAAGTGCAACTGTATGTGTATATACAGTTTGTAAAATATATATATACACACACCATATGATGTATTGGTCATTATAATTTTTCCTACTCCTCACAACAACTGTGAAGTTCGTCACCCGGAATGCGAGTACAACGTAAGTAATCAGAGCCAAATTGCACAACCCTCGTTCCATGCAACAATGCATTCCAAACTTCAGCCTATATGAAGCTTCTGCAGTAACATTGAGCTACTGTATCTTTCAAAGTTACACTGTATTTAGTCCAAATTTAACTTGATAGTTCCGGTTAGCCCTATGGCTAGTTCCAGGGAAGAACAAAGAGTGAAAATGAGAGACAAAGAAGTCTCTTAGGACGCCTGGAAAATTATTCCTGAAGTCTACATTAAAAATACAAGAAAAAGTCTGGCTCTTTGTAAACAAAATATTTAAAAATAAAAAAATAAAATGAGTGCGCCTCGAGACAGTACTGTGGGTGGCAGAATGCGGTTTAGTCCACATCCAAATAAACTCTCCTTGGTACAGGCTGTGACAAGGCCAACTAGTGCGATTTGTGTGAACACACTGCAAAAACAACTGTCCACGCATGATATAGCTGAGTGCCAACAGTCATCTTTTAAGTGTCACAGCCCTTAGGTGTTAAAGTGCATTCGACGGAAGGAATGAAAGGGACCATTCAAGGTTGAATGGATAAATGGATGAGTTGGTTTAGCAATAAGGTCTTCTATCACAATGGATCAGTCATGTCCAGTCCAAGATACAATTAAGTTGAAGAGTCTCTTTAAACCACCCACACTTTCATATATTTATTTCAAAAGAAAAAAAAAAAAAAATTCAACAAAGAAGGAGGTTGGATCTACAGTATTTTATATGTGGGTCAGATATTTCTCTGTATTGGTGGTGGGGAGTTTCTCCTTAGGCACTACCATGGCCTGCACCACACCGCTCCCTCAGAATCAGCCTGCTAGACAGTCATTCAAACAAATGAATATTTCTTTCCCTTGGTTGAGGGATGACTAATATAAGATATTAGGGTTGTGCAGGAAACTGAGATCTTGATTGTATTGGTGTTTTGCCTAGTGTGAAGGTCATTCTTTTTCATTTTAACATTTGTCTTGTGTCTTGTGGCTGGTCTAACCCCAACCTCTCACCCACCAACCAACCAAAAGGGCACATGATGTATACAGTATGTAAGCCTGCAAGACTGGGTTGGTCAGTTATAGTTCTGGCATTTTACTTTAAAGCTGCTCATGCTTTATAATTCATCATGTGATTTTGAGCCTGCTCCCTTAGCCTAGAGTATGCTCTGAGGTTTGTAGCCCAACAGAAAATACTTTATTAAAACTGACAGGCACAGGCACAATCTCATTTTTAAGTGTGTATCTCATCTCATTATTTAGGATATAATTCAATATATCCTAAATAAAGTACATTTCCAGCATGCAGATTTGCTTGTCATGGCCTAACCAGTGGTACATACCAATAAAAAGAATAAGATGTAACAGATAAAGCATTGTTTGTTTGTCAGCTAGTCTTTCTTTTGCACTTCATTATTCAACCTGTAGTGTTGTAGGCCTCGGAGTTCTTATCTCCAGTCTGGTGTTAATGCAGAACTGCAGATAATTGTTGGAGCTAAGCAATTGATAAGGCTATAAAAGCAGCACAGCTGTGAGATAACAAGACCGGCTGATTGAAAGGTTGTTCCCTGTAATCTTCCCATTGAATCCAACCCAGATCATTACTGTATCTTACGCGCTGGTTCTTGAATCTCACCATGCTCTTGAATAATTAAAGCACACCATTTATTGGCTTGCTAAGTAAATTAGCTGCAGTCGTTTGAGCAAGAGATCTGAAACAGTGTCTTAAAAAAAAAAAAAAAAAAAGGAAAAAAATGCAGTTAAATCCAGGAACTGGAGTGGATTAATTCATTAATGTGATCATTAATACAGAACCCGAGCTCAATGCCAAGATCTGATGTCCTTTTAAAAACCGACTGCAATTATAGCGGATGTTTTAACATTCTTATCAGGTTGATATCATTTTTAAACAATGTTTTTTGAGCAAAGGGTTTGTGTGTGTGTATGCGACTCGCACAGTTCCCGAGGTGAGCACCGACATCTGATAATAAACCGAGAGAGTTGTTTAGCATGAGCGAGTGCAGTGGAAATGGTTTCCAATCAACTGAGGCTCATGCTTCAAGATTACTGCAGTTGCCTGCTGGGCTGATTCTGGCCTCCCTCTGCCACACACCAACTGCTCCCACTGAGCTAAGAGCCACACCAAGAGTGTCTGCTTTGCCACGGCACTTGCAAATCCTCACAACAACAAAAAAAAAAGAAAGAACAGGGAAAAAAAGAGGGAAAAAAACATAAACACTCAATTTAACTTCTTCCCCAAAGTTGCATGCCAACATCCCATAGCACAGCGCACTCACTGTCTGTCTGAAGGTTTGGGAGTCTCGGAGCATTAGTCTTCCCAACACATATTTGTATGCATGCATCATTACTAGCCTACCAAACTAGCAGCTGAGCGGCTCCAGTAGGCTTTAGCCAATGGCTTTTCTCATGCATATTACAGGCCAGTTCATTTTGGCTAGGTTTAAAACTGCAGACGAAGTATAATTCCGTGATGTCTGGCATGATAACATGCTGGTGTGTGAGAAATGGTTTTCTGGTGCATGCCCGGGCCAAGAAGCTCTCCTGTCGCATCTGGTTTTCTGACAGACAAACATGACTTAGCAAGCTGATCATAACAGGTGGTACCAGCGAAAGCTGTAATGAAAGTGAGCATTGGCATCTCAGTTGTGGTACCGGGGCTTGTTTTGCCAACAGTGTTTTTTTGCTACTTGCTATTGGACTAGTATTTTCAGTTACATTTTAAACATAAGTAGTGTGTTGTAATTTGATTGCTGTTTGGTTCTATCATGCTGTACCACCTACAGTACATGGGACCCATAAAGCACGACAGTGCCATAAAGCAGTTTGTGTATGTACAGAAAGTCCCTGACTTACAAACAAGTTCTGTTCCAGGAGCACGTTCGTAAGTCCGATTTGTTCTTAAGTCTGACAAAGTGAGTCTTATACACCTTTGACTTGAATATACAATGTAAAGCATACCAATCCAAAAAACGTAACCGCATGTAAGCCTTTTTAAACATGCCTAAGGGGTACATAATCTCACACTGAAATGTAACAGTGTTGATTCTGTGCCTTTAAATCATGAGGGAAATCCCGGATGCCATTTTGTCTCAGAGCTGTTTTCCACTGTATTGGACTGCAAACATCAGGATACACATATTACAGGAGAGACATTTTCTATCATTGTGCTCCCAGTCTGATCCATTGAAACCGATGAGGGCGATTCATTTCTCCCGCACCCTCACACACGCACACATACAATATACCGGGCTTTAGACATTTTATGCATTCACTTACACACTAAAAATATTGAATATAATTGTAAATATTGGTATCTGGTGCATTGCAGTGTCAATCTTTTGTACAATACACGTGAACTATTGGTATCTGTGGAAATATGTAACTCGAATGTTTGTAAGTTGGGGACTTGGGGTACGTAGATTCGAGTTAAGAGCATTTACGCATGTTATGTCCGGCATACATTGTCACTTGTGTGCATCGTACATCCAAGGATGTCCGGAAACCAAGCATAAGTGCAGCTGTGATGAAGCTGGTACTTCTAAGAAGCACCAATCCATAATAATGGTGACAAAAGTGAAAATAATTGAGAGAATCAAACGAGCTGAAAAGATGGCAGACTTTTTTTTTGACATTTTTTTTTAACATTAATTGTTCAACCATCTGCACAATTCTAAAAAACAAGATCATGGAACATTAGTTGTATAGTGTGTATAGCCAATTGTGTTAGCATTCTATTACCTAGAAAATGTTTGTTGGACTTACGAACAAATTCGACTTATGTACAGTACAATCTCTCCAGAACGGAATTTGTTCGTATGTTGGGGATTTACTGTATACTCACTCACAAGTTATCGTTATGTAATCCCCACTGGATATGCAAGACATGTTAGGCATCAAGGCATACTGTATGTAAAAGGCAGTATATGTAGAGTCTCTTAATCCTAATGTACTGTTTTGGAGGAATGGCTAATCTCCTGGGTTAGTAGAGTTGCTAGTCTTTTGTTTGCGTAGAGTTGCTAATCATCTGTGTTGGTTGTCAATCTCTTCTGTTTGTGGACCTGTTAATCTCTTGTGATGGTAGAGGTGCTGATCTCTTGAGTTGTTAATCTCTTCAGTTTGTAGAGTTTCCAGTCCTCTCTGTTGATAGAGTTGCTACCGCCTGTATTGGTGGAGGTTCTAGTCTTTTGTGTTGGTAGAGATGCGTATCTCCTACGTTTGTATCATTGCTTATCTCCCGAGTCTGTAAAGTCTCTAGCCATGTCCAGGTAAGAGCCAGCACTTTCGGGCAGTTGTTGAAAGTTGTTGGACGTGATGGAAGATAAAACAGATCAATGCAATGTGAAATTTAATTGGAAATTGATATACAAATCGAAGTAGTCTGTTCTACTCCATTTCCTCTAAGCAGTCCTGATTTTTATCTGTTGCTCTTAGAGAGCATTAAGTCACAACATGAAGGGTACTGCTTGGGCTTATTTGGAGTAGCAAGGACAGAGGTTATCGAGGCAAGTAGTTAAGCTAGAGCAAAGGTTGATTTAGTTTAAGACAAGAACTGCTTTGGGGGAATCAAGGAAGAAAAGAGGGCTGGAGAGAGGAAGGTAAGGTTACAAAGGAATTGTCTGTACTTAAAAACACCATACAGTACTCATGATTTGTTAATACAGATATAGAACGTATGGATGAATAAGTCATATATATATTTTATGTGGTATGTTAAGTGTCCAGCTTTTTGCTATCTCTCTTGTTTTTTTTGTTGAATTGCGAAAATGAATTCTTAAATGATATCCTTCAATGAGAATAAAAGTGACTTGTGTAGGTGGACGTTCCACCTATAATAAATAACCAGAGGGTTATTATCATGTGACATAGTAGGGGGGAGGCGTTATTATGTCTTGTTCCTTCAAAAAAAACAAAAAAAACTGGAGGACGATGGAGGATTATGATGTGCTTATTAATATGATGAGTACCAAAGATTATGTGATAATAAAAGTTAGAATGCAGAAAGGACACAAAAGGTGATTTTCTTCTTCGTCGTCTTCTTTGGAAAATCATCAAAACTACTTCTCGCCAAGCCAGAGAAGTCTGGAAGAGAGAGAGAGAAATAGTTTTGGAAGTGTGGATGCATGTTCCTGTGAGTGCTTGGACATAAAATGAAAAGGACAAGAAGTGCAAGGACATGAGTGATAAGGTCCGCTTTGTTGACAGATGACTGGCAGATCCGAAGACTTTTGGGAAAAGAGGTCACATTTTATGTGCGAATTCTTTAGGAATATCGAAACGGTCTTTTCACCTTATTAAAAGGAAAAAAAAAATTGTGAACATCTTTATCAACAGGGACATGTTGCAATGCTCTTATGTTTACACAGGCTCAAAAAATGTTCTTGTTAATTCCTTTTCTTTTGCCCTGGAAAAAAAAAAATCTACTGGTACTTAAATGAGATGCGTTGCATTCATGCGTTATACACATACTAATTACCCATTTAGCCCTCCTTTCATGTAACCCTATTACTTACCCTGTTCTTCTGGCAAGTACGTTTTTAAATATGAGCATATTCCGTGTTTGCTGTAAACATGTTAAATTGGAGCTCACTACAAGTGTCTGAGTAACACGAGACTGTTCCCATCCCTAATGATTCATGGACAATGCTTGCTGATTGTAACTCACCCATATTTTCATTAGCTCTCCTCGCCCTCCTCCTCCTCCTTCTCGCACTTTCCCTAGAGAGAAAGCAATTGCGAGATTCCGAGGGGGGAAAGGCAGTATGTCTTCCTGCCCCTAACGGAGTTATTAACTTCTGTTGATGCAAACTAATCAGGTGTTACGCCCCAGTCTAGGGCTGGGCCGTACAGCAAAGGATTGGTTCGGGGTCCTGTTTTAAACTGTATGGAGGAGGTGGTGGAACACAATGGTGTAATATTACAGAAAGATTGAGTCAGAAACAGTAACTTACAAAAAAGCGTGGTTTGTATTGCTTTACAAAAAGCACATGCAAATAAAGATACAAGCTAGTGATTCGTTCTTTTTGAACGAATGTTTAACGTGACTCAGAAGAACGAGTAGTCTCGGAGAGTGATTCGTTCATTTTCTACTGCATGCGCAAATCATTGCAAAACCTCCGTAGGTTATGTACAGGAAACAGATTTGAGCGATTCTTTCCTTAATGACTCTTCTACTCCCAGTCGTTCGGTCTTTTGTCATGTGACTCCCATAGACGCTATGCAGGGCAGTACACAGGAAACAGAATTGAACGGTTCCAACGAATCTTTAAGTCCCGAGTCGTTCGTTCTTTCTTTCTTTTTTCACAAGACTCCCATAGACGCTATGCGGTGCAATAGATTCAAAAGAACGAACGACTCAGACTGGAAGATATAAGAGGTGAGCTACTCATTCTGTTTATTATATGTCCTTAGCTGCATTGGAATATTTCCATTGCTTGAACTATAGCCAAAATTTGTGTATGTAGACCTGTTGGGGGTCTTTTTATTGAAAATCCAACATTTTATTTTATTTCTTATCAAAAGAACGAAATGAACCGAATCACTAAAATGATTCAAACCTTCCATCACTAATACAAGCACAACACCAGGCTCAGCTTCAGGGTGGACCCAGGCCAAAATAATAATAATAAAAAAAAAATAAAAAATAAAGGGTATCTGTATTTTAAAAGCTAGTTTACCTACCAAAAATAAATTCCCTCTTCCACAAAATAAACAGTAGCCACACCCCTATTACTGGTGAGTGCACAAACATATAGTGAAATTCTTTACAAAATATGCACAAAAAACCAAACTAAAGGGAAAAAGCAATAATCAAAATCAAAGGGAGGCAAAAAGTCAAAATCATAAAACACAATCAACCACAACCAACACCTCGCCTACTCGCCTCCCTGTTCCCGCCTCTCTCTCCGGTTTATGAATGGTCCGCTGATGACGTCACTCAGGGCGGAAGCGACCGTGCGGAAGCGACCGTGTGGGAGGTCAGGCAGCTGCTGGTGTAGTGGCAGTCAGAAAACCTGGACTGGAGTCCGGAGCGGCGCGCGACCTGAATGCAATATACTGTACACACACGACAAAGCACAGCTACACAAACACATAAAACACACACAGACCAACATGTTGCGGGTTGTAACACAGGTAATATGTCTGCTGTGAAGCGGCTAGTTGTAGGACCTGTCCTCTTTGAAGAATGATGGACTTTCTTTTTTTTTCTCCCCCCGTTCAGTTCTGGATCCAGTCCAGTAATCTGGTTTTCAGTGTGATTAAAGAGTCTTATCTGGCCACAGATCTGTCACTGTTGGGGAATTGCCTGAAACCAAAGGTGCTTGTGCTTGAGGGGATTTTACTGATTTATGAAAGCGTTCCTTTTGTCTTAACTACAAAGCCGACCACCTTGTGATTTTCGTTATTTAATTTATAGAGCTATTCCCCATCCAGCTTGTTTGGGCTGCTGTTGGCATGTATTTATCTCAGCCTGGTTATTAGTATTCTAATAGCATTACATCATACATACTAAACACACAAAGGACAAGTGTGTCAGAGGGCGAAGTGTGCAACATCCCCTTTTACCTGTACCCAGATCATGGATGCTTATTACTGACGGTTATTGAATATTCAATGCGTCGATCTGTTATTCCTAATTTCTATTTAAACCTGCTCATAAGCATGCATCACTTAAATCATCCTAACCTCATCCGTCCATCTATACCATAATCATCTCTAGGTATCTAATATAAAGACATTTTTTAACGTGCACTCAGGTCCATGCCCAGAGGACAATTTTAATGCTCACAAGGGGGGGGGGAGGAGGAGGGGGGGTGAATTGAAATTCGATAGGAGAAATATGCAAGACATGACAATTAACAACAGGAATTATCCTTGAGTCATAACCTTGACTCAGATTTATTAATGGCTCCTTTTTTTCTCCTATGTGAGTCCATATAATATATTCATAAGGTAAGGGTCCGCCCACGTGCAATCAGGTGACGAATATTCCCCTTCCTGGAAATAAATCTGTCATTTCAGTGGCAGTTTTTAACAGGTTCAGGTTGTGATTGTGTGTTTGAGCAGTTGAAAGTGAAGGACCTTGCTCAAGGGCCCAACAGTGACAGCTTGGCAGTGTCAGGGCACAAACCAGGGACCTTCTGATCGAAAGTCCAACATCTTAACTACTGAACTACTCCCGTCTGACTTGTTCTCCCTACTACAGGGAGTCTGTCTCATACGTTTTCATACTGTAAGTTCTCCAAAAAAAGTAAGCGATTTGAAAATCTAAAATATCTTCTTAATGGTATTAATGATTGCATAATAGAACTGGTTGGAATGGGTTTTGTGCATGATAAACAGCACTACAGCAACCATTTTTTGTGGGTTTTTTTTTTTTTTTTTTGCATTCTGTGTAAGATTTTGTGAAGACGTAGTAGCAAAAAGAAAAGGGAGCCGCTTCCAGTTTGGTTTTTGAAGCAGCTGGTGCCAAGAGGAATCATAAATTAAGGTGCCACTCCATCGCAGGGCACACACACACTCATTCACACACTACGGGAAATTTGGGAATGCAAATTAGCCTAATCTGCATGTTTTCGGGCTGTGGGAGGAAACCGGAGTACCAGGAGGAAACACTTATAACTATAAGAGCAGTTTTATTAACATAATATAAGCTTAATTAAACATGCAACTGTCAAAACTATCATTTGATCTTTTCCATGGCTTTCATCTGCGGAGGATTATAAGAGTAGAATAAAAATCTACATAAACATTAGTAATTAATAGTACTGTAGTTTTGTATGACTACGCACCAGTGTCTCTCTCTCTTTCTCTCTCTCTCTCACACACACACACACACATACACACACAAACATCATCAAATCACTATTATAGCACTAAAAAATCTATTTTTGACCCAATTGCAACCAAGCATGTAGGTGTAGCCTAATGTAAAAACAAAACCTTTACTTTAAATTGACGATGAAACACAAATTGGTTAAAGAACACAACTTTTTATAATCATTAAAGCTGTCAGTCATTTAGGAAACTCCCGTATTAAACCGAATCCTTCATGTTCATCGTGTCTATGCTGAGAGTATTTGTGCGTTGGTATCATACCTTCAGTTTTCTTCTTTTTGAAGACTGTTGAATCGTTCTCTTGGCCGTTGCGAAAATGCGAACTGAGAAAAATGACAAACTTGCATGAGCTTGTGAGCAGCGCGTTACAGTATTGAGTTCTGCTTGGCTAACCGTCCTTATTAGTTTGTAGATGATCAGACATACAGAGTTTTAATATTTCATTTTCATGATAAATTTTACATGATACACCGTATTATTAATCTGAAGGGGATGGTAAGGGGGGGATGGTGATGGTTTTTGTCATTTTTTTCAACATCCCCCTGCATCCCCCCTCAAATCAAGCCCTGTGTATAATAATGTTTAATGCCTTTGTGTTATTAGCCTGGATGCTAGCTAACCACATTTTTTCCACATTTACTAACACTTTTAATTCAATTATTTACTCAAAATCAAAATGTAGCCAATTTCAGCAATTGAACATGGTAAAAAAAAAAAAATTATGTAATAATAATAATAATAAATGTTAAATTTAACTACAAAGTTCACAGAAAATATAATTTGGGTAAACCTAGTAAGTACGCAGCGTACCATCGATCATTTTTTATTCAGTTGATTCAGCCTTTTAAATCTTTTCTAAATCTTGTTGTATAAAGAGAGCAGACTAATCCCAGACACCTGATGCAGGGCAACAGAGCATTTCAAAATAAACCATATAAATGAAAACCTGTTACACTGCATCTCTAACCCTTTTTTTTTTTCAGGTTTAAGGCAGGAGAGGCAGTCTCCACATTGGTGTGGATCAATGTGGGGAACTTTGGCCTTACAATATGTGATCTCCATCATTATATAATCGTAGAGTTCCCTAAACGAGGTGGCATATTACCTATTGATTTCTTTCTGTCTACTGCACAGAAAAGAAAAAATCCTACAGAATGAGTTTTTCTCTGGCTCTAGCAGTTGAACTGGAGGCTATATATAATGCAACTTAGCGATTGGCCTTTTTGGTGCTGAGCTGTGCCATCTTTCAACACATTAAGTGCTGGCACTGGCAACAAAGCTTTTCCTCTTATGAATAGTAACATTTAGACACATTCCTACACTGTACTCTGTATGTGTTTAAACTTTCTTTTTCTTTTTCCAGTAATAGGTGCTTTTATGTACAAAATATATATCTTCCATTAGAGGTCTGTAAGGTTGTTTTATCGACCAAAATACCTTATCTCACTATCTCACTGGAATGGAAGCCATAGTAAATAATAAATATACGAAAAGGCAGAATGATGTTTATTTTATCAAGATTATTATATAGCGTTCTTTCTTTTTTCTTTTTCATACGGAGGAAAAGAGTGCAAAGTTTAAGCCTGATCCATTTAGAGATTTTGATAAACAAGTTTTTGGCTCTATTTTCATCTAGAGTATGTAATGTTTTGGAAATGATTTGACAGACAGAAGAACGATAGATATAACTATATTTGAACATGGATTAAATGAAGCTTATAGGAGAAGACCAGAGCTCACATTTATTACTAAGCTTCAAACTGTTCCAGCTGCGGAGTTTGACATTTGCTAAGGGGGTAAACATTTTTTATTATTATTCTTTTTTTTTTAACCTACATCGGTTAATAAACCAGCTACTGCGTGGTGTGTTATGCGTATGCATACAATAAAAGAAGACATTAGTGACGACATCATCATAAAGCCAAATAACACAGCGCGTCCAAGCAGTTTGTGTTCACTCTGTGCTGTATCACACTCCGGCTTATGCAGAGGATTTGTCTTTCATATATGATTGCAAGTCTGTTACAAGTGAAATCTCAGTTAGTTTATATCATAGTCTTGGGTTTTCACTTATCGTGTAATCTTTTAAAACATTTAGTGTACAGAATTAAATAATTTAATAAAGTTTTGAACTTAACTATACAATATGCATAGTCACGCATAACTAATCCCAGAGTACTTAAAAATGAAACAATTGCAAAACCAATCTTTTTGCAATTTTTTATTTCATTGCATCATCATTTCCAGCTTGACCTATAACTTTTGACAGTTAATTTCTGCAAAAATACCACTTGCAAAGGCTGATGTCAATATGGTATAGACAGTTAAGATTTTATACATACAGTATATAATATAGCGGTATAGAGAATGAGTGAGTGAGTGAAAGTGAGTAAGATGTCATGTGACATTACATAAATCCCAGAATAATTAAATATTTACAAAACCAATGTTTTTACAATCTATTAACTTGTATATCTAAATATATGTATATATTTAGCTATATTATATATGTAACTAACTTAACTATTTGTTAAAATTATATAAACTATTAAAAAAAAACAAAGAATAATGAACATTGCAATAATATAAACCACAAAAACGCTGATCCGAGAACCATTAGAGCTGGAATTGGTCTAGTGGCCAACAGTGGTACTACCACTTATAAGAACAATGACATTCACTGTTATAACCGCAACAACGAAGCCTCAGGAAAGCTTAAATAATATATATATATATATTGCATATTTAACAATTTTTGCAAGCATTAAGCCGCTGGGGGAGAGGCAATGCCCATCCTGCCTCCCCGCAAACTCCGCCTATGGCTCAATCAGACCTAATGAGTTGGAGTAAATGGTGTGTAATACTGCAGTTGCAAATGATTTCTTTTCTGTTTCTCTATTTCTTTCTCTCTCTCTCTCACACTCACACACAAACACTAAAATTTTGTAATTATAGAATTGAAAAAGAAAGTGTTAAATATAAGCATCTGATATGGGTGAAATTGAAATCTCTTGATCCATAGAATTCAAATTAAGCAGAAACTGAACAGATAATTCTCTGTGCAGAAACTCTGTATCAAGTCACATTAATAACACTAACCGCATTAGGTTGATAAATTACATCACAAAGCCTTTCTATTTCAGGATGTGACTGAAGTAATTCCATTTTTCATTTGTCCTTGTTTATTGGGGAAATGAAGACTGTGTTAGTGACTGATGATCCGATGTCATGACCGCTTTATATGATTTCACAAACTGTCCAGTGTTCATTAAACACAGTTCTAAAAAAAAATATTGTTTATTGCAGTACACATTACCAGACGTTGTACAGTATCAGACAAAATTATTTGTCCCCTTTTGCAGCTCTAACAGATTCTACTCTTCTTGGAAGGTAGTCCACAAGATTTTGGATTTATGAGGTCAGGCACTGATGTTGGACGAGAAGGTCTGGCGCGCAATCTCCAGATCCAGTTCATCCCAAAGGTGCACGATTGGGTTGAGGTCAGGGGTCTGTGTTCGGGCCGGTCGAGTTCTTCCACACTGAACTCATCAAACCATGTCTTTATAGTCCTTGCTTAGTCATGTTCCATAGTCATGTTGAAATAGAAAGTTAATAAAAAGCATAGCATTGTCCAAGATGTCTTGGTATGCTGAAGCATTAGGATTGCCCTTCACTGGGGATAAGGGGCCTGATTGATTGAAACACAAGATACAAAAATCTTACGGAACTTTTTGAGACTCTGGGAAGCAAACTCTGTTAGTTTTAATGGATATGACCCTAGTCTCCTTCGTACATCTTTCGTGACAGCACACATCAATATCTTCTGAGATGTGATAGCGTCTCTCCTGGAGGTTGTCTTTTTCCCTTTAGTTTCACTATGAATGTTGTAATGCCACAGTTTGGTTTCTTTTGGTGCATCACTTTCCACAAAACCTTGACCCAGGCTAACAACAAGCATTATTCTTATATTTGTGTCTAGAAACAAAGCAGAATTTAAATTCAGATTTCACTAATACATTTGGTAATGTTGGAGTCACTGGTTCGATGCTACAGTATCCTCAGGTTACTGTCTGTGCAAAGTTTCCAAGTGGGTTTCTTCCAGGGTGTCCAGGCTGTGTTCCCTCATTAAACCTAGTGTTCACAAAGACGGTTCCAAAAGGCCTGCAAACCCTGACTAGGATAGAGTAGTTTCTGATTATAAATGATTTCATAATTATGTAATAACCTTCAAAATAGTTACCAAAACTTACCAAACTTAGCTGAAAATCAGATCTCATAAGACAAAAAACCACTATTAGCCATATCATGTGACGCCATCGCCATCAACAATCTCCAGTCTTTATTTACAATCACATTTATCTCAATAGCAAGCTTACAGTATGCACATTTTGCCAGTGATGTCAATCAGCCTTAATGGTAATATGTGTATTGTTTGATTGAATTTGCGTTCCTGATTTATACTTTTCTTATTTATTTCCCAGCAGGAACCCTAACATTGGATGGTGGTTGTAATGACGTTCACTGTCCGGACAGTGTTGTTTTCGAGAGTTAGAATGACGTTGAGATAACATTAAACGAGTAACTTTTCGAAGACAACATCCAAACAATGAGTTTTTAATCTTTATTTAGCTTAATTGATTCTGCTTAATAATAATACACATGGCATACAAATATAGTACATACATAGTGCCTTAAGTTACTAACAATGTTTAGGATCCTGCTTGGACCCAACAGCATCCGTATATCTCATGTCATGCATTTTAGTGCCGTAAGGTTAATTTTCTTTTGGAAATATTATCATGAGGTGCATCTAAGCTTCCACATTACTGTTGGTCAGTGTAGAGAACTCAGGCCATCAGTTTTGGTATTAATGTTATTTTGAACTAATATTTATTTTTCAAACATCGCTCATTCAACTCTAGCCCATTATTCAATTCAATTCAATTCAATTTTATTTATATAGCGCTTTTAACAATGGTCATTGTCTCAATATTGAAAAGCAATACCAAGATTGTTCAACATCCATAGCATTGCCACAATGTTTTGACAATATCTTTTTTGTATTGCCTAGATATTGAGTTTAGCCAACATTTTGCCTCGCCAGTGGTTTTGCCCTTCACTCCCCAAACTGCCCTTTAGTTAAGGCTATTAATTAATTAATTATTAAATTAATTAATTAATTTATTTATTTATACAATTTATCTTTACCTTTATATCTAACCTGTTGGTAGGATAGAATATAAGGATAAGAATGGCATCAAGCGCAAAACATAATAGTGACATTAAGGATAATCCACAGATTTTGATTTGATACTCCTTTTAGTGAGACTCAAACCTGGAACAATTCACTCCGGAAAGTAATTAAAATAAGTGACAAAGCTAATTTTATGACACAGCCTATGAATTCACTGACATTTGGGCAAATAACCATAAAAGTTCTACCGTTAGCAACCTCTTGCGCCTGAAAGCAGGTTCCTATAAAAGCTGTCTCAGTGGACCGGAGTCTCACTGATCTCAGCACAAAGACTCTCAGGCAGCTTTTAAGGGAGACGACAATAAAAAGCTTCTTCACAACATGTTACTTTAGCTACAGGCACAGCCAGTGCTGTACGATCCATAGCGCTTTACAACCTGTCAGCTTGCACGACCACCAGCTGGATATACACTGGACATCTGTCTCACCCAAGGGGTGTGCTGAAAATGATGACTAAAACAGAGCGCTTTTCCTGATACCACTGTCTGTAATTGACTTGCATGTGAAAATCAGACACGCCCGTGACCATCGCAAAGAGCGTCACAGTTAGCATGACATTGATATTGATATGATAGACGATTGGACGCTTATTGAAGGTAACGAATAATGTTTGAGACCAGAGTTTCTGTACTACAACCTGGCAGACAAATTGTGCTCCAGGATAAATGACTTTTCGCTTCATATTGGTGTTTGGGGTTGGGGGGGCAAAGTGGTGTGGTGGTTAACGCTGTTATCTTCAGGATTGAGTATTTGATTCCCACCTCAGGGTCTGTGTACATGGAGTTTGCATGTTCTCACCATGTTTGGTGGGTTTCCTCCGTGTACTCCGGTTTGCCTCCCACAATCCAAAGACAAGCAGATTAGACTAATTGCCGTTCCCAAATTGCCTGATGATGAGCTTATGTGATGAGTGGCTCTTTTCTGTTCTGGCACCTACAGTAGGTGGTGGAACGAACTTCCCCTGGATGTCCGTATAGCAGAGTCTTTGACAATCTTAAAACGACGACTCAAGACATATCTGTTTCTTCAATACTTGGACTAATCCCCCTGTCCCACCCCAAAAAAACTTCTTCCCAATTATGTTTGACTGATGGCACTTAGTTAATAACCTAGTAACCCAGTGTAAGTATGTATCCAGTGACGAAAACTTCAAAGCACTTTTTGTAAGTCACTCTGGATAAGAACGTCTGTCAAATGCCTAAATGTAAATGAGTGGTATAGAATATGACTGAATGAATGAATGAATAAATGAATTGCTGTTTGGGGCATAGGTCATGTTTTTCAATGTGCTGAGCGTGGCGGGCATGTTCTCATGCACAACCACATAACTAACCAAATAACATTAAGCTGCTTCAAGATCTTAACCACCATACAAAGGATGCTGGTCTCAGCATCAAACCAAGTTCTGGACATTTTTTGTGTTTGCTTTGCTTAGGTGTCCAGCAAAACAATTCATTGTTGCAGTCACACCAGCAGCTTCTGAAGTGCATTAAAGGTCATATACAGTACTGTAGTTATACAATCACATTATAATGGTTCTCTTCAGTAGCTTTCAAACGACAGGAGCCGCACACCACTGTGATCTACAGCTTCTGAGAAAAAGGTGACAGAAATCGCACATTTTAGCCAACTTTAAAACTCTACAGTAAGTCCCCTACATACGAACATTCGAGTTACAAACTTTCGAAGATACAAACATGCGTTCGTGCATGTTCAATCACAGAAGTTAAATCACATGTCCGGCATACATTGTCATGTGCTTGCAGTGTAAATCCCAGGATGTCTGGAAGCAGACGTAAAAGCAGCAGCGATAAAGCCGATACTGCTAAGAAGCACCAAGCAACAACGTTGGGGACAAAAGTGAAAATAATTAAGAGAATAAAAAGATGGCAGACATTGCTTATTCTTTTAACATGAATCTGTCGGCACGATTCTAAAGAACACTGTACTGTACATCAGTGTTGATGTAACGAGTAATTTAACGTATTACTGTAGGTCCGCCATTTAAGTACTGAGTTATTTAGTTATTTTGTTAGTGTTGTTAGTGTTAGTGAGTGTGTGTGTGTGTGTGTGTCCCGATAACCCGTCCCCCTCTATTATTCCTGCTGTTATACCCCTATCTCACCTATGCAATTTGACTATGCGAGGACCGACGCGTGGAAAGATGGAAACCTAATCACAGTGCTAAAACTCACAGTGAATCATGATGAACCGTACTTATGGCCACCGCACGAAACCGCGTAGGTGAGATGGGGGTATTAGTAGGTGAGATTGGGGTATTAGTAGGTGTGATAGGGGTATTAGTAGGTGAGATTGGGGTATTAATAGTTAACAGATTATGGGCCAAACTTGACTGAGTGATGATGGTAGAATAATAATAAAGGTCTTGACTAAAACAACACGCATGAGGAATCACAAAGGAGTTTTCATTTTCTGCAATGGAAAAGTACTCAAACTAGTTACTTTTATCAGAAAGTAATGCTGTAATGTAACTGATTACTTTTTAAAGACAGTAATTTTGTAATGTAATTAGTTACTTTAAAAAGTAACGTCCCCCAACACTGACTGTAATATACTATATATAGCCAATTGTGTTAGTACCCTAGTATCAAGTTTGTTGGACTTACAAACAAATCAGAGTTATGGACAAGCTCACGGAAGAGAACTTGTTCATATGTAGGGGAATTACTGTACATATGGTTAAAATGATGCGTCAGATGTTGCTAAAGAGCTCGCCATGTTTTAATCTCAATTTTTTTCCTGGGTCTGAGTCTCTTTGTATATTCAATTAAATTTTTGTCAGTTATTATATTTATTCATTAAGATAGAATTATTACTATTACTTTTTTAGACTATATTATGATACTGTATTGTAATTTCTGAATAAATGTATAATATTCAATTTATTTTGTTTAACACAGAAAAAAAAGTTTAAAATATTCTGGGAATCGAATTTGTGCAGCCTGGCGGTGTAGTGTTTAGCACTGTAGCCTCGCACCACCAGGATTGATTGAGGTTTCGATTCCCACCTCGGGTGCATGTTCTCCCCGTGCTTGGTGGGTTTCCTCCCACAATCCAAAGACATGCAGAGGAGGCTAACTGGCCTTTCCACGTTCCCCGTAGTGTGTGAGTGCATGTTTTCTGTGATGGACTGGCACCCCACTTTGTACCCCGAGTCCCCTGCGATCGGCCTCCTGCTCCACCCTGAGTAGGATAAGCGTAGGAGAATTGTGCCAATATGTAAGTTAAAACCTTGGGCTTAGTATGTAGCGTCTAAACGACTGGAAATTAATCTGGAAAAAATAAACAAGGCATTCAGTGGGAATTTAATAAATCTTTAGCACAGAATGACAAAGAACCAAAAGGAATTTCATGAAGAGCCCATACATTGTGTAGTAGCTGGACTACACAAGTCATGTTTACTGTAATAATCAGTTCATTTTGTATTACATACTGTAGCAGTCTTGGGTATGACTTGGCATGTGTTCTGTTTAAGTGCCGGGTTTTCAGTTGGACTCTTGTCTGTTGTGTTTACTGTGCTTTCACATATGGCTCCTACAGTAGCTCCCAGCTCATGCTCATAGTTTCAAGTATTTTTGTTTTAGCATGGTTATTAAAAAAAAAAAAAAAAAAGAATTTATCTGCACCTGCAGCTTTATACTTGACAGTAAACATTACAAGGTTTCTTGCAGATTTCAAATGATTTCCCAAAGATTTTTACAGTAGATTAACAGGTAGTAGATGAACTGTTAATTATTAAATAAATAAATGAATAAATAAATAAACCAAAAAAAAAATAGGGCTGTCAATATTAATGCGTTAACGCATGTAATTAATCTAGAAAGCTTAATGCATTAGTATTTTTTACGCAAATTAATCATATTACCAAATTTGATCCTATTGGCTTCCCATAATCGCAGAGCGGGTAATGGCACATTTAACGCATAACAATATGACTGAGGAAACATCACCAGTTGTGTTCAATGGCAAGTTTCAAGCTTGTAAATGGAAGTTTGAATAAAACCAATGTTGTGTGCTTGAGCTACCTTCAAGGGGACCTATTTTTACAAGAATACATTAAATGAAAGGTGGCTCAGGCGGCTAAGGCTGTAGGTTGTTGAACGTCTGATCTAAGAATCAGGGGTTCGAGCTCATGGGATGTGACTCATTGAGTTGCCACACCACATACAGTACTAACCAGCCATTGCATGCAGTGCCGGTCCAATCGAGAATTGTTTATTTAACATTTGCTAAGTGTTAATGTTTGAGATATTATAAAACTGCATAATCTGTTTCCTCTAAACAGCTTGTCATGCATTTATCCATTCCAACATTGCACGTTTATAATATAAGCAAATTTTTAAATTGCGATTAATTACAAAATTAAAATTGACTTGTATTATAAATGTGCTATGTGCACAGTCTATGACTGTGATTAACTAGATTTTTGTCAGCACTTATACATACATACATACATACATACATACATACATACATACCTTTTTCCCTCCACTGTCCATTTTATCCTGGAGATGCCACATTGGACCATTTGGGACCGGCACCTCATGGCTTGGTTGTGTGGTACATTGTGTGGTTGTGTGGTACGTGGTATAAGGGCCTTGCACAAAGACCCACGAGTGATGACCCGGCAGTGGTGGGGCTCAAACCCTTGAACCTCAGATCAGCAACACAAACCCTAAATCAATAAATAAATATTAAGTTCTATTAAATCCAGTGTCAAAATTGTCTTATTAATAATCAACAATAATAACCTCCTGTATTAAAAGCCCCAGTGGCCCTAAGATCTAACAGTATGACTTCACAAAGGATAAAACTCCTCTCTGTTGCAGTGAGTTATTGTCTCACCCAGATTCCCGGAGAATGTATAACACACAGCACTTGTGTTGCTAGTGCTGTCTCAGGGAACATTAGAGAGAGAAATGCTTTGAACATGATGTCCCATAGGCATTCAGCTAGTTGTTTGCTCTGATACTACATGACTATTTTATCTCAGCTCCGGAGATGGAGTCACAAGTGTCTCTTTTTTTGCTGCTCTTCCTCTGCCGTTCTTTCTTGTGCTTGACATGGCCTTTTGTTTTGGACATCACAGAGACAGATGGAGATCAAAGGTTCCTGGTGTTAGCCACTGAATCGGGGAAGCAAACAAAAAAAAGGTAGAAAAATTGAATCAAACAAACAGGTGTTGAGGACTCCCTGCTCAGAGAGATAATGCGATGAGCTTAACGAGCATGACCAGACAGCAGAACTTCTCTCGACTTGAAGACTAAAAGGATGGTGCCTTTTGGAATGAATTGGGGTTTTAAAAGCTCGATTGGATGCATGGGGAAAAATATCCTGCCTTGCTAATACTGGAATGGCTTCTTTACAATTCCATCTGATCTTGATAAGTGTATGTGTGTATATGTTTATACGTAAGTGCACTTAAAAAAAAATCTAAAAGATTTAAACATTTAATCCATAGTTGTTTTGTTAACGTTCGCCAGATGTTGTTGTAACTCATAGAAACTAAGGATCTGAGATGTGGGTGGATTTTAAGTTTCATTTAATCCTGTAGTAGTTATATGGATAAAATTTGTTCATCACACACACAAAAATTTTTATAAATAATCAAGGCTAAGTGAATGAATCACTGATGCCTTCATTTGATGCTTAAATAATTAAATGTACAGCAAAAAAAGTTAAATAAATATTCATATTTAGAAAAAATCAGTCTATAAATTCTGGGGACTTGATGGGATTGGACCCAATCATGTCATGTCATATTATATAGACTAAACAGTATATGTAATAAATATGTTATTACATTATAAATATGTAATTATTATATTAAAATAAATGTCATGTTGTATCGGCTAAATGGAAATATTTGCTTTTGCTTATTCCTCCAAATTTTCATAAATCAAGTGTAAAGGAACAGTAACTTATGATTATTATTATATAATAAAAATAATAATATCATTCATCTGTTTGTTTATTTATTTATTATAATTTTTTTATTATTCATTACAAACATAAGCAGTTTTGAAGCAGATCTATGTTAAGCTATATGTTTACTAAAAATGGAGTATGTTTTTGATAAGATTTAGGAGAACATATTACACAAAAAAGGTCAAAGCAGGACTTTTACAGAATAACAGAACACAGTTCTGAGAGTAAAAACTCCGTTTATTTCTCTATATAATCCCCTGATACACTAATGCACTTATCACAGTGTTTCACTAGAGCTTGGACGCCATCAGGGTAGAAAGTTTTCTCAGAACTGCCGGAGCCATGATCGGACTGCCCCGGCCTCCCAGAAACCCCTCCATTGGCCCAAACATGTGGAAATGGCTTGAAAGGAGGTCAGGACTGTACGGGGGACGTGGCAATAACTCCCAGCCGAGTTTCTGTAATGTGCAAGTGGTGTTGGCGAATGATTGTGTGTACAGTTCCCACAGAAAGGTTGCGTCTCCACCCACCGTATGTTCACCAGATCGACTGCAGCGGCCTCCGAGCCACCTCGGGCCGGGATCATCATTCAAGGACGTACGGCCTTCTTTAAAACGTTTGCACCATTCATGTTTTACTGCTGCTAGGAGTCTCATCACCGTACTGTGCTTGAATTTTTCTGTAAATGTCAATGTCGTACGCCTACATTCGCGGGACAAATGTCAGTAAGTGCTAGTTTGACATGAACGACCCTTAGTGCTTCTCATCAAAATGTGATTTCATCACTTATACAGTACAGAACTTAATTTAACCAAGCTTCGCTTTACTAATCTGAATTATGTAGAGTGAATTTGGTCATGTAAAATAGCATAAACA
>JAQMYL010000005.1:2465502-2479369 GCA_030014365.1 Clarias pachynema | reverse complement strand
GGGGGGTTAAAATTGACGTAATTTAATTATGTGTGACACAATACCTTAGCAGGTAACGGTGCAGTTTACAATGGAAGTGACCGCAGTGTGATCCTGACCTGACATTCAGAATCAAATCATAAAAACTAATTAGTTAGTGTGACTCGGTTCACTCATGTAGACTTGATGTACAAACTTGAATTAAGTAAATTCAGTAAGGTTTTTGTTTTCAGTGTGTAAGAATAATAAAACACTTCGTGCTGTTATAGAAAAATAATACCATTCAAGATGATAAATGGCGGCACAGTGGCGTAATGGTGTCCCCAGTGCTTGGTGCGTTTCCTTCCACAGTGGAAGGACATGGAGATTAGGTTAATTGGCATTTCCAATTACACGCTGTAGTGTGTTTAAATGAGTAAGTGAGTGTGTGCTTGTGTGCCTTGAGATGGATTCGCACCCCATCTAGGTGTACCCCGCCTCGTGCCCCAAGTCCTCTGCCATAGGCCTCAGACGACCCTGTAGAGGATAAGAGGTATGGAGAGTGAGTGAGATGATAAAGTGATAAAGGCATCACACAACACCATCATTGATCATTTTCCTTCGTATTTCATCCCTTGTCCTACCGCGGTTGTAAAAATTGGAATAAATACAGTACAACGGTCCCCATCGGCCTCCACACTCCCTAGTTGGACTACAGAGGTTCCTAGATGGATGGATGGTTGGATTTTATCCATTATTTATCTTACATGTAGGAGTTTATCATCTTTTTTTGTTGGCTTACAGATAAATATGTTAAATATTGTTTTCCATGTTAAAAAAATGCCATAATTTTCTCCTCGGTAAGGCTCTGACAAAACATGTTGTTACTCTTTTGAAAAATCCAGCTTGCCTTGAAGTGTTTGTGTGCAAATTACTTTTAATGCAATGAAACCTTGTACATGGCTTGTTTTTTGTCTAGCCTGAGTGCTTTATCCCTTTCTCCAGGCAATGGCAAAGGCTTCTGAATGTTTCTAAAAAAAAAAAAATGCAATTAATTTGTGCTTTTATTTGGAAAAACGTCACGGTTTTGGGTGTTTTTAGATATGTGTTTAGGTTCACTAGAGGGAATTTTTTGTGTGTGGTTGTTAAGTCCTACTTTGGGCTTTAAATTTGTTTTTTTCTTTCCTAATTGTTTCCCACCAAATGCAACCATGGTTTGGTAATAATATGCTATAATCTATAATTAAACATGGATAATGATACATTAAATGCAAATTTACAGTAGTATGCTTCTCATTACAATGGATGCCTCATTTCTTTGGGGGAAAAAAATATACTTCATTTCTTACTCGTGGTTTCTGTGTAAAAATGCATAGCTTTTTGCACTATTTTTGGCATTCTGTCAAGTCAAAGCTTTGCGCTAATTAAATATGTAATGGTGCATGGGAATAAGAAGGTGTGCATTCCTGCTGTTGATCGAGTATTTATTTATTTATGCTGTAACTATCAGACAGGACACAGTGTGTCTCGTAGCACTCGGCTGGACTGATTTGCATGTAAGTAATTTTCTTTCTACCCGATGATAAACTTGGATATGAGAAATATCATCAGAATTTAAAGATGTTCCTTCCAAATAACCATGGTCTCACACTTGTAAATTCATGCTAATTTGCAGCATTATAAAATAGATATAAATGCAGGGTTGTAGTGGTGGCTAAATGCATGTAAACAGCCTTTATGTACTTATTATTCAGTTAATAATAATTGTTGGTAAATTTATTTCTAGAACAGCTTTTTAACAGCTCGGGTTATTCATATTGTTTTGCCAGAACAATATTCTATATTGCGCAGCATTTATTGTACTACACCTCTGCTATCTGCTATCAGTTAAAAACATCGATATACAAGTACAGCGATTTTTGAAGCGTGGAAATCCTGCCGATGCCAGCAAGAGACCTTGAACACAA
Organism: Clarias pachynema; assembly: GCA_030014365.1. Lineage (NCBI taxonomy): Eukaryota > Metazoa > Chordata > Actinopteri > Siluriformes > Clariidae > Clarias > Clarias pachynema. The sequence goes on along the minus strand of JAQMYL010000005.1, from coordinate 2,477,444 downwards.
AGTGAGAAAAAAAAAAAAAAGAATTAAATTGTGTTAAGAATACTAGCCAGGTAGTGAGATGATTTATAGTTTTTATTCAAATAGTCAACTTTTTTTTCTCATTATGAATTGCATTACGGATCGTCAGCTCTTTGAATGGTGTTTGATGACAGACTTCAGCTGCTGTATATTGAAAGCGGTATACGAACTAAAACTTTGCAAGAAAATTGCCTCGGCATGTGAAACATTTTCGCCAGTCATGCGTACTTCTGGACATGCGTACGTCTGGGGGCAGTTTAAAACTTGTTTGTGTCAGGGAATAGCCAAACAGTGTGAGTTTACATATTTTTGGTGGTTTTTCTTTTGCATTCTGTGCAAGATTTAGCACCATGGGACTCAAGAATGTTAGTAAGGACGGAAGCAAGAAGAAAAGGGAGACGCTTTCAGTTTGGTTTTTAAAGCAGCCGGTGCCAAAAGGAATCATAAATTAAGGTTAAGTGAGGTTTAATGTCTATTTATTTAATATTTTACTTCATTTACATGTCTTTTATAAATGTTTTAATAGTTCCTATATGCAAAAGTATGATTATTGTGTTGGATATTGGTAATATTGGTAATATCTTATTGTGGCTGGAACGAATTATCTGCATTTACATTATTTCCTATCGGATAATGTGTTTCACAATATGAAATTTTGTCTTAAGAACTAGCCTCCGGACCGGATTAAATTTGTATGCCAATTTGTATTCCTTTCACTTCGTTCTTAAATTTCAGCTTTAAATAACTATTCCATCTTTTATTCTATTTTATTTATTTATTTATTTATTTATTTATTCTATTTTTACCCATATAACATGGTCTACTTTACCTTATCACACAATTCATATTTTACCCACTTTTTTTTTTTTTTTTTTGGTAAGACCTTGGCTATGGTGAGGTTAATGTTTGCTCTTTTTCCTAAGAAATTGCTTTCTGTGCCAAGATAGATAACACTAAATGGAGTTGCAGCCAGGTTATTATTATAGGGCATCATCTTCATAATAATGTAAACAAACACAGGGCAATAACCACGATTCATTTAAAATAAAATAAAAACACTTAGCATTAGCTATTGTATATAGCTATTAGCATTCGCATTTACCAACTGCATAAGGTAACCAGGAAACTGAGCTTGTGATCAAAAATAAATTGCTCTCCCCATTCACATCATCACTCATAAATACCCAGACAAAGAAAATTACAGACAAACAGAGCTTAAATAATCCCACAAAGTAAACCAAGAATGACCTGAAGGACTGGAGAGAAACTCTGACAGAACCCCCCCCCCAAGGGACGGCTCAAGGTGTGGCTTGGTGAGAACCCTGGACAGCCACTCCACCACCCCGTGTTGGGTTCTCTGATGGCCACGATGTGACAGGATGGAACGGAGTTAAAAATAAGACTTGAGCTTGGTACAGGAGCTTTGACTTGGGCTTGCTTTGGGCTCTGGACTAGAAGTTGGCATGGCTATGGGTTTGGAACTTGGCATGCGTGTTAAGCTGGAATTTGGCATGGACGCTGGTTTGGAACCTGGCCTGGGCATTAGACTTGAAATTGGTATGAGCAATGGTTTACAGCTTGGTTTGAAACTTAGCACAGGCATTAGATTGGAAATTATAGATTGGTGTAAATCGTGGGCACTGGGTTGGAACTTGTCATGGGTGCTGGACTGGAACTTGCCACAGTGATTTAGTCTGAGCTTGGCAAAAGCACTAGGCCTGAATAGGAATGGCAGTTTCAAGTGGCATGCTCACTGGGGGAAGCAGATGGTATCAAATGCTGACATCTGCAGCCCGGTGTTGTGCTTTCATTGGGGTGGGCCACTATGTCCAAATTGTAAAGGTTGTCAGGAGAGATGAGACTGAATATAGTTGCAGCTAAATCTTTATCGAAAACCATCATAATAACTGTGACAAATAACTGTGATAAATAACAGTAGCCACTAGCTTAGAAATGGAAATAGGCTTACAGAACCATGAGATAAACTGTGACTTTATGTACTAGGACTAAATTGGTCACAAGTTCTCACAAGTTTTAAGGTCTGGTTCTTTAGCTTGTAGAAATGTTGCTTAGTTGGTAATAGAAATATCATAAATATGCCATTTTTTCTACTTTCTCTAGTGTGTCTGTATAGATGTAAAAATTAAATCAGTACACTGGAAAGTTTTTTTTTTTAAATATATATAGAAATGTATATGAACTCTTCTACTACGGTATGGTTCCAGAAACAAAAGATGGATGGATGGATGATTGTCATCCTTAAATATCAGTCCATCTGTTTATTCCAAATAATGCATTTCATATTTGATTACATCCCTAAACAACTACATGTTTACCCAGACAGGCCAGTTTAACAGGACTGTTGTACCCCTGCTCATTCATCCAATTATCCAATCAGCCAGTCATGTGGAAGCAAAACAAAGCTTAAGATCATTGTCAAGAGACGCAGTTAATGTTTGTGAGATGCAGTGATTTTTCAGTCTTTTTAACCATGGCATGTTGGTTAATGCCATTTCAAAATTTTCATGCACAACTATCTTTAGCGAAACAGAACAAAATAAAACTAACTGAACAATATCCGTTGAGTGGCAATTCTGAAGGTGGAAATGCCTTGACTACAGAGGTCACATGAGCATACCCAGACTGGTTTGATTTGACAAGAGGTCTATGGTAACTCAAGTAACCCCTCTTTAACTGATGAGTTACATTTTAAAAAGTTATCTAGTTATGGAGACCAAATACTTTTTTATGTACTATGCTACAAATAATATATTTATTTCTGTTGTAAAGTTTTAAACATGGTGGTCTATGGGATTGACTAATTTTGGAGCCTGCTCCCAGTGGACATTTGAGGAACTGCACATAATGGCACTTCCAAGTTGGCTTCAGTTTTCAGAACAGGGGTTTGCCCCTTGATTAGAACCTGATGTGGTCTTCTGAACTTTCACGTTATCTACCTTGACATTTATTTCATTGATCATTTAATTTTTTCCCCTGCTCATCATGGTTTAAAAATTATATTGCACCCTAAAATTGTGAATAGTTATGGGCGTGGCTGATTGGAGTGACTGCTGCATTGCAGGTGTCAAACCACTAGCTGTCCGCTATGCATTACTTTAACTAACCAGCCAAGCCAACTGGAATTGTTGTAGATTGTTTTTTGTTTAATTTTTTTTTAAGTGTCCCTTTAATTCATTTTCACATTTAAGGATCTGTCGCTAATTGCCCGCAGTGGCTAGTTTGTTCACAATGTAATAAGAGGTCTTTTCTACAAGCTTTAATAGGGTCTTGTGTTTACAGCAAGAGGTGCTTTGTGCAGCCAGGATGTCAAGAGAATTGTGCAGCCTGTGGAACGTTCTGGAAGAATGCCCTAGAACAGACAGACACTCTGGAGTGTAATGGGAATCACGCTCGTAGGATTCAGGCTATAATGGGTTTCAGCTAAACTGTGCTCATGAGCATTTAGCGACAAGTAGGAATAAGCAGCAACTGCGGTGAACGTGGAAAAACTCTTTTCGTGAAGGTACAATTAAGGCTTCCTTTCTCTGGTCTCCTGGAGCAATTCAGACAGGATGTTAATTCAGTAATTTTATAAAAGATCTCTAGATTTGGCTTTTTTTTTTTTGCCCCCCGTCCCACTGTGTTAACCTACAAAATTTATATTCCCACTATTTTGCATTCAAAAGTCTGCATTTAAATTGCCAAAATATTTTTTAAAACTGGCCCCCATTTGTGTAACCTGTGCTGAAGAAATTACTTTCATGGACACATTTTATTTTATTAAATTTAGTTCTCCAGAAACTTGAAGCTATTCACATTTGTATTATCCTGATCTGCTGTTTCCGATTCACTCCGTGTACTACCACTTCCTACTTCCTTTAAGGTAGTTTTGATTACTGCCCTTTTATGTGCTATTTCAGGCAGTTGAGTGTTCTCAGCTTTCTAAGATGGGTTCTCAACTGCCTTTAATGGACCCCGCTTGGCATGATACCGAAACACTCTGTTGTAGGATTGAAAAAATTCTTTTGACACTACACTAACAATTCGAGTCATTCAGGGAGCCTGCATAACTTTTGGAAATTTAAGATAAGTTGCCCAAAAGAAACTGGCTAAATTTTAAAGACATCTTACTGTAAACTTCAGAATGCTGTATATAGTACCGTACTATATACAGTACCTGTCCAGTACTATATGGACAAAAGTATTTGGCCAAACCTGCAATGAAACTGTATCCAAACACATAGACTTCAATATGGAGTCAGTCCCCCCTTCCTTTTGCAGCTATAACAGCTTCCACTGTCTTCTTGGAAGGCCGTCCACAACATGTTAGAGTGCTTCTGTGTGAATTCGTGTCCATTCATTCGTTTATGAGGTCAGACACTGATGTTGGACGAAGAGGCCTGGCTCGCAATCTCCATTCCATTTCATCCCAAAGGTGCTCGATGGGGTTGAGATCTCAGGGCTCTGTGTTCGGGCCGGTCGAGTTCTTCCACACCGAACTCATCAAACTATGTCTTTATAGTCCTTGCTTTGAGCACTGGGGCGGAGTCACGTTGAAATAGAAAATGGCTTCCAAACAAACTGTTGGAAGCATAGCATTGTCCAAGATACTGAAGCATTAAGATTGCCCTTCACTGGGGCGCCTGATTGATTGAAACTCCTGAATTCAGTAAATACTTTTGTCCATAGCGTGTATACCAATAGTGCTAAAATGTGGTGTCTGTAGATTTTTGTCTTATTGCATTTCACCCAGATGGTATTAAATCCTTCCACGCTCTTCCTCATTCCTTATATGGCTATATTTCTTATAGTCCGTGCCTGGGCAGATATCAATGTAACTCTCTCTCTCTTTGTTTTCCGCAGTACTTAACTGGAGCACATTAATTACCTTCGTTCTTTGATGTAACAGATGCACATGACGCAAAGTGTTTGGCTCAAATCTTATATTCTCTGTCTATGCTGTTAATAAACCAGACAGAACATTCAGGCACCACCAAAAGTGTGTGTGCGCGTGTGTGTGTGTGTGTGTGTGCGTGTGCGTGTGTCTCTCTCTCTCCTGGACGGAAGACACTTCAAGCAATTTATCTCTAAGTTTTAAACTTAACAGTGTCTAAATACTTTTTTATCAGGATTATAAATAAGGCCAACCTTTTTCGCTCATATTTATTACTACGAAATCAAACGGTATTGGATTTTTACATTTAAAGAGGATAATACATACCGGACATAACAAAAAACACAAGAACACGTATTATATTTTGCTTGATTGTAAGGGTGGTAATTATTAAGCTTCTAATTTTCTAACAGCGTATTGCATTTCTGGATTGCTCTGAGGTTTTGCAAGTACTAAACTTGGAATTATAAAGTTCTATCTGACTTTTCTATTGTCAAAATTGAGATATTTACATTTTCTTATTCTGTGATAACTAACATAATTTGATGTGTGTTTTTTTTTTAAGTGATATCTGATGATACCTTATAATTCCATGGGAGCGAAGTGTGATTTTGGCCCTCTTCACACCTAAGTGTAGAAATGTAGATTATCCAGTCCATCTGCTACCATTTTTTTTTTTTGAGAGAGAGAGAGAAAAAGAGAGAGAGAGAGGTTGGAGCGAACCAGAGTACCAGAAGGCTACCCATTGCACTTACAGTTGAATCCAGTTTGACTAAAGCAAAATATGGATGAAAGATGAAAATCTTTCAAATTTCAGAATAATAAAGGCTTATTTTTCTGTTCTCAAAGAGGCAAAGCTGCAGTTCTGTAATGATTGAGATGACTCCCGATGGAAAAATGAAAAAGAGATACAGCCTACAGATACTGTTTGAGTACTGGAAATGGGGCATTGGGATATTTCTTGTCTCTGGTGATGATGTTTCTATTTCTCATCTCTTCAAAAGAAGGCCTTGCTGCCCTTTTGCCTATCTTCTTCTCCCCACTCTCTGTAAAAAGTTACTGATTGAAAGAGCTGAATATATTGGAGAGAGAGAGAGAGAGAGTTTGTAAATCAAAGTCCACAGAGAGAGCTTTGATTTCTCCTCCTTTCATTTCTTTCTTACAGTTTTTTTTTGTTGGTGTTGTCATTTCTCCCCGAGTCATGTCTTTAACTCCGTTTGCAAATTTCAGTGTTTGAGCTCTAGGTATTTAGATTCATCATCAGTAGTGGAGATCGAAGCGTTCTCATGAGATGCCTTTAGCAAACACATAGATCTTTTCAAACAACAAAGACAATCTGTTAAAAAAAAAAAAAAGTCTTTCATTAATAGATGCATTCATTTAACATTTTTGCCGTTCTATTTTTCAGGCCGCTTTGTTTTAGTGAATGGCTCCGCTGTGGGCGGACCGTGGGTCCTCAGTCCATGGCTTCGTTCTATCCATCGACCGTGTGGGATGGACGTGACTGTTTTTCTGCACCCCAGGCAAAAAGGCCACTACAAAGTGTGGCTCATTGAGAGAGACAAACCACCGCTGGTTCTTCTGACCACCGAGACTCCACACATTACAGGGTGAGTTTCTTGTGTCCGTAGTCTTAACTAGAAATCAGATATGAGCGGAATTTACCATAAATGTCAGCGATGACTTATTCAGTACACTCGGCCTCTGTTTTAAATGTTAAACTGTGCTTTATGAAGACCTGGTCACCTCTAGTGGATGTCGTTTCAAGCTTTCTAATTAATAGCTGGCTAGCTGGGTTAAATTCCAAATAACATAAAAAATTTTTAAACTAGTGCATTATGTTTAGTACAAAATCGATCGTTGCTCACACCAAGTACTTCCCTTGATCAGGTTTTGGAGAGGGATTTGGGATTCAGCCTTATGTTACAAGCTAGTTAGTGTTGTACCACTTGTTGGCCATGAAGCACAACGCAGATGGTTCACTGGCGATTCGGAACGACTAAGAAGCGATTACTAAGCCGTGTTGATTAAGATGTGTTTTCCCCATGAAAGTACTACCATGACTGGTTTTGAATCTGGGTTTTGGCACTGGCATTTCTGTTAAGTAATGTCCCTTTTGAAATCCAGAAGTGGGCGGGGCCATGGCAGACAGAAATTGCGATGTCACATGCAAAAGGTCAATACGGAGTTTTTTTTTTTAAAGACAAGTTTCCTTAAACTTAAGGTGTCTGACATATTCATGAAAAGTTGTGGATTATTCAGTGAAACAGAGGCTCTGATAAAAAAAATTAGGCACATCAGTCACTTAACTCCAAATAAAAGGTCTTTCCGAGTGTTATAATTTAGTTGTCTTGCTATGGACACACACCCAAGACTTTCATGAAGTCAGTTCTGTGTTCAAAACAATCTGACAGGTTTGTTTATTCTCCCTTTTCTCTGCTTTTCTGCTAAAGTTTGAAATTGTATGTTTTTGTACTGTATGTGCATTTTGACATATGTTTTAAAAGTCGCACATAAATCTAACATAATTACATCAACCACATTATGAAAGCCCAGTTTGTGCTCTACAAAAATAAGGGGAAATGTATTAGCTACTATATTGACAAACATTTAAAAATGACACAAATTTAAGGAGCGCCCTGAATCAGAAAGGTTTTTAGATCTCTCGGGGCGCCTCATTGATGCCATGGGTCACACCAATTCCTGCCAAAACCATATCTGCACAGTTTTTTTTCCAATTCGTTCCAGTTCCAGTTTGTTTCAAACTTTTTTGTTAAAAGAATTGGGAGAGGTGATAGTCGGGTGTCTCTTGGCCAGATACAATCATATCCTGGGTCAGATGTGTAACAATGATAAGCAGTCAGTCGTACGATTTGTTTTTCATCATGAGCTTTGAATTCAAGGTCTAAGAAATACAGTACAAAGGCCAAGGCCTTAAAAATGGTTTTCTTTATATTATTATTGAAGTATAATATATTGAGCCTTGACGTTGTAATGATTTTTAATGTTGAAGCTGCATTTATACAAGCAGGTGATATATAGAAGGTAAAATCTACTTGTCTTATGAGAGCGACGTGTCACTGCAAATCAGTACAAACTTCTGCAGACTGATCGCCACCATTATCCACTGATGAATCATGTCTATGCTTATGGTAATGGTTTCTTCCAGGTTGACGCTTGCCAATATCCACAGTGCACAAGGGGCACTAAATGGTCTTGATGAGAATGAAAATTAAGTAAATTGTATCTTTTGAAATATTGTGTTCCATTACTGCAGTACTGTCCTTGGTATTAGGAACAACAACAACAAGTATTCATTTTGCAAAATCTAAAAGGCCGGTCTATTTCAAATTGGATTTAGTGTCACTGTACATTTTATATACACTGTAAGATTTTTTTTTTTTAATACACTTTTTACAAAAGGTTTCTTTTGTAAGGTGCTTCATCTTCTATAGTACATATACAGTGTACCGGGGCGCTGGGGCCTGATACGTATCCCAGGAGACTTTGGGCAAGAGGCGGGGTAAACCCTGAACAGGGCGCCAATCCATCGCAGAGCACACACACACACACACACACACACGCACACTACAGATAATTTGGGAATGCCAGTTAATCTGCATGTCTTTGGACTGTGCCAGGAAACCCACCTACCATGAGAAAATGCACTCACATGCAGTACATGTGTTCAAAAGTTCTTACCCCCTCTTTTAAATTTATGTTTTTTGTGTAAAGTCATAATAAAAATCATCATCTGATCGTAGCAGGTTTCAGTATTAGGCAAATACAACCTCAGACGAACAAGAGCATATAACTTTCTTTTTTTCCCACCTTGCCATTATGCAATGAACAAAAAATACACCAACAAAATCACAATATACAGTATAGTTAACATCATCCCTTTTAAAGGGTTGTCTTATGGTTATGTACTGTATATACAGTAAACCTACTGTAAATGAGATTAATGATTCTGCATGACATTAAATGATAAACATGAAATAGGCCATATGTAATATAATGCAATAGAGTGATTTTAATAATATTGACATTTACATAAGGAATCAGCAATTCTAGTCCCATACAATTCTAGCCTCATGTAAAATTATATATTTCAAATATCTTCTTGCTTGCTGTCTATTCTATGTGTGTATAGTGTAGGGTGGAAAATAGATAATAATATATAAATCATACAGTATGTGTAATGTAAATGTACATCATGTTTCTAGCCCTGGCTCTGTAATTGGGAAATAAACCATTTACAAAACAGTGTTTTTTTTTTTCCGGGGGGATTTATGATTATGTGTAAACCCCCCCACATATTGTGTTATGGGGTGCTGATGGGAAGGGTCAGATAGTTAGGCTGTTGAGTTCAAGTCTTTCTGTGATTATTGCTGATTCCTCATTTAATTTGACATTTTACTTTAATACTCCAGCATAACTTGCTTGTGTTTATACTTTGAGTCTATTTACCCATAAGTTTAAGCCATACTGTATTATATGGTAAATATATTTACATTTCTATTTTATTATATTTTGCTATGAGCACCACATACCTCCCTGCTAAATGCCTTAAATTTATGGAACTGTAATGCGGATGAGGACATGACACGAAGTCTAATGAAGCACACTTCAGTGCTCTGGTTTTAGTCCAAACACGCTCCCCTTTACCAGTTTGAGAAGGTATTTAAACTGCACCACACTTCCTTATTAATGATCCTTGTACATCGTTATGTATGTAACGTACAATATGCCATGTAACATATCATGTGCGCTGTAGAACCACGTATCATGTCTCCTACTACATGTTGCAGTTTGTGGTCTCAGGGGGGAGAGTGTGTTTATAGAGTGTCGCTGATGGGATCAGAGTGAAGGCTGCTGTTCTCATTTGTAGTCAGCAGCGGTTTCCCTCCTACTCCACATCCCTCCTCCCCAAAGGGGCGAGCAGCTCAGTGCACACAGCGAAAAACAGAAGAAAAAGCTGGCAAAAAAAATAATAAAATATCTCAGCTGAGTTGCAGTCTCTTTGTATGCTCTCATCTCTCTATTTCGGCCATATTTCACTTAATGCACTGAACAAGGCAAAAGATTTTCCAGTCCAAGCACATCACACATTATTTTTTTCCTCCTTTTTTCTGGATGTACTTGTGTGATATTGACTGCTTTTGTGAGATAGTTGTTCTTGTCACATTTCAAATAAATCACTGACATATTTGCTAGATTTGACTGCGATTTTACAAGTTTTATCTCTCACATCATAGACAAAACTCTGATGAATGTTACTTCTATATTGTGTTTAATATATTTCAAGCCCATTTGTAGAACAGCTGTTAGCCTTTTTCATTATTCTTACTATTGGTCTGGGTTTTTTTTTTTTCCCCCTTATTTTGATCATCTTAACCTTGATTAGGGCTGCCTGTAAGACATTTTATTATGGTACAGGTACGATGATACAAAGTACCATGCTACTTTTGACAGCGCTTTAATACTGTACTTATTTGCTAATATAGTACATGCACTACTTGATGGCACATGGTTCTACTATGGTACATACTTTGGTGCAATGTTATATATGTACCAAAGTATGATACATGGTTCTACAATGTATCATATCAAGGCACTATGGAACATGTTCCAGGATATTGTGAAGAATATGTGATAGTTATATATTACGTTGTAGGTAACATTGTATGTGTGTAACATTAATTAAAAACCAGAGTGTATTTTGAAACTCCTAATATTACATATAGTAATATGGTACTGCCTGTACTAAACCATAACAGTATTATGTGCTACCATTCAGCTTAACATTTATGCCATTTCTCCAAAGCAACTTACAAAAGTGCTTTGAAGTTTCCATCATTGGTTAGATACTTACACTGGGTTACTAGGTTACTAACTAAGTACCATCAGTCAAACACTGTTAGAAAGTTTTTTTTTTTAGGGGGGGCATTAAACCAAATATCTAAAAAAACTGATTTATTTATTGCTTAAACATCGTTAGTGTACGGATATCTACAGAAAATTCATTCCAACACCTACTGTAGGAGCCAGGACAGAAAACAAAACTGTCCAATATGGTCCAGTAGATACAAACATACCATAGTAGATACCTGTTGAACTTTTTTTAGCCACTGCGCCACCCAATAAGTACTATGGTGTTCACCAAAATATTGTGGTAAACACCATACTACCATGGTACCCACTAAAGTGCCACAGTATCTACCAGGATATTCATATAACTATGCCAGTGCATACCATATTATTTCCCTGTTATTATTATGGTATAACTACTTACCATAGTAAGCTCTAGAACATATGATAGTAAAATTTCTTATGGAAGACTAATAAAATTCTTTACTTCTTTCAGCTATGATCTTTAATTGCTTTACATCTTGCATTCTGTATTTGTTTCTGACATATATAGCATACTTTGAGCTGTTTGCACCATTGAGAGTCACTAATGAGGAAAGGCCTAAAAAGAAATACAGCGGCACCTCAGCATACGAATGCCCACCTCAGCGAATGAGCCAAGCCGAACCAAACACGGCCTTAGCTGTGCATACGTCCGTGAGCCGTTCAAAACTTGTTTGCGTCAGTGGAAAGCCAAGGGAAGCTTACTGTATTAATTTTGTGCAAGATTTAGTAAAGACACAGCACCATGGGTCTCAAGGACGGTAGCAAGAAGAAAAGGGAACCACTTTCAGTTTGGTTTTTAAAGCAGCCGGTGCCAAGAGGAATCATAAATTAAGGTTAAGTGAGGTTTAATGTTTAAAGGTTTAATTCATTTCATATTTTACTTCATTGACATGCATTTCTTAATGTTTTGAGTGTTTTTATATGCAAAAGTATGATTATACAGTGGAACCTCAGATTACAAGCATAATTCCTTCCGGAAGCGGCTCGTATTCCAAAACACTTGTAAACCAAATTTAATTTTCCCATAGGAAATAATGGGAAACTCAAATTATTTGTTCTACAGCCCAAAAAAATAAATACATAAAAATAATTAACACAAAATATAAAGTAAAAA
>JAQMYL010000005.1:2358565-2369260 GCA_030014365.1 Clarias pachynema | reverse complement strand
GGGGGTGGGGGGGGGGGGTTGGGGGATCTACTGTATTTGGCTTGTTTAAGCAGAGAAAATTTTTAAGTTTTATGGACAATTGCACACTAGACATTTATTGACAATTTATGGACATTATACATCTACACATTTATGCTCATTTGCACACACCCCGGACATGTCAATTTTAATTCTATATCAATTTCTACAATTTTCTATATTTGTACAGACAAATCTTCTATATTTTGTACAGCTACGTTTTTTATTTATTTATTTTTTACATTTTTTATGTTTTATTCTTATCTTCTATAGCTATATTATCCATTGCTTATAAATATAGCTCTAAAATAAGTTTTTCCATATTTTAGTCTTATTTTATTCCCTTACTTTATTTCTTATTAATAATCTTGTTTTTTACGGTCACTGGTGGTCGTATAAGCATTTCACTGCATATCGTACTGTGTATGACTGTGTATGTGGCAAATTAAATGTGAACTTATTAGAGCAAAAAGTAAAAAGTTGAGGGACATTTAAGAGTCTTTAAGACATAAAGTTCAAAATTCCCCTAAGGATAGGTCCCGTTGTTATAGTACTGTATAACCAAGGCTTTCTGTTTGGACTACAACCAACATTGGATCCCAATTCTATTAATAAATAAAGACATTTGGTTAGATAAATAGTTTGTGTCTGCGCTCCAGTATCACATGCAGGCTGGAAATGCCCCTGAGTGTTACAACTATTGTAAAATGGCACAGTTTCCTTTTTCCTTTATGTGAGCACTGTATTTGTCTGCTCTGAATTTCACAGTGAAATATAATCCTTAATCCAAAACTCCCTACACAGCTACTGTCATGCATATTTACCAAAGCGTTTTGCTCATTGAGACATTATAAATATTGTATTTTACATGATTAAAGCCTGAAGAGCCCAGTTCTTTTTATTTGACACTTTTGCAGTCGGACAAGAAATTAAACGGCTTGCAGTATCACACACACATACACACACATGATGCAGTCAAATGGCCCGTGTAAGGAAAGAAACCCTGGCCTACAAACAAATCATGATGATTTTAATTGCGTGGAAATCGTCTGTGGTATATTTTTTATTTCCCTTGTATTTAAAATGTCATCCTAATAAATGTTAAACCTATTGTCCCAGAGTACTTTAAATAAATCAGCAGGAACAGATCGTATGGGAAGGAACTTGGCTCGGGTGTTATGTGTTCTGTGATCTGAAGAAAACAGCCTGGAGAAACACAGCCCATGCCAATAAACAGGCAGAGCCATTAAATCCAAGTCTTCCTTTTAACACCTGTCACAGCATATGCATTCACTGCGTCTGCAGACACCGATGCCCTTTGGTCGCTGTTTATTAGGCATCAATTTCAAGGCCCTAATTTGCACAACTGTGTTTGTTTGCTTATTTATTTATTTATTGTACCGTTTCCTCCCATGCCAACATAATGTAGCTGTTACCAGAGGTGATGGGGGAAGGAAAAAAAAAATTCAAAGGCTAATTGCACTCCACTCTAAAAAAAATAATAAAAAAAGCAGCAGTATTAATTATCAGGGAATTCAGGAATTAATTTTTTCCTCCGATTTTTTCCCTCCACTGTGCTTCGTTCTCGCCTGCTCACTCGTACTAGTTGTTCCCTCAAGATACTCCCATGATTCATTCCTGAACTCATCATTCTGCTTTGTCGGGAGCAGGAGGCAACCTTTATCTGTCTCCGTATCTTCAGGTTCTGCACGATGATATTGGGTATTGAAGAAGACTACAAGCGTCTCGGAAGAGAAACCGATCAAGCGGAGACGATTGCAAAGAAGATCACTTATAGAACGAGAATATTACGGAGAATATCACATTCATCTTCTTTTGTAAACTCGTTAAGTCAGGTTTTTTTTTTTTCGTTTTTGTGCTGTAGACGTTTGATCTTTAGCTGCGTGACTTTATTTATTTATTTATCTGCCTGATTATCTACTTACTCATTTGCATACTCAATTCATTCACTCGCTGATTTCCTCCCAAATTTAGTCCAGTTCCAACCTGTCTCACTGATCTCTAGACGATAGGGCCAATTAGCACTTTACCGTTGTGCCATTTGGGAGGAATCTGTATTTTATTAATCTCACTCAGCATGCAGAGGGAATATCCAAATAGCAAATTTAAACAAAGACAAATTAGGTTTAGTGCTCAGACTTTCAAGTTCTTTTCCCACGCACAGTAGTTTTTTTTTTTTTTTTTTTTTTGCGAAACTCTGCACAGGGGTTCATTTTCGTGACATTGCTGTTGTTTACTTTGGTTCGTCTGGTTACACATCCTATTGATTTCCAAGTGTACACCACGCCACGTCTGCATTCCAGAGTGTTCTTCTTGCTTTGCGTCTAGTCCTCTAGACTGTCAAAACATCAGACGGCTCAACTGACAAGGGAAATAGCCGAGGCTGGCAACCTAGAACACGTTGAAATTTGAGATGAGACCTTTGCATGTTTCAATAATTTTGCACAAACTGGGATGGAAATGGCTCCATTTTATTTGATTAGTCTTTCTATTTGGCCACTGGATCGTGGGTGGGAGCCAAAAGACAGGCTGATTTGAATGTTCAGCTGATTGCATAATTTGTTCCACACATGGGAAGTGAGTTTGACTGCCCTAGTTTGAAAACTTAATTTAATGGAGCTGCAGATGTTTCCATTGCAGTCGATAGTCAGTTAGCAGGCATTTGAGAAACGGTCAAAGAGGACCAGGATTGTGATGAAACCTTTAAAAGACTAGCGGCTCAGGATCTGAGGTCTTTTGAAACACCGTAGGAGTGGCCATTTCTCACCAAGGGCATTGGTCATCTTTTATTATTGTATTTAAAAGTTTAAAAGACAAAGACCCAGATAGCAGAAGACTCCAATCCAGGTACGAGTCGTCTGCTATCTGTGAAGGTTCAGTATGGACCCACTGGATTAGTTGCATCCAGTGAGTGCTTAGTACATACAGTATAGTGTATCTTCTATGCAAGGCAGTCTAGTAGTGAGGTTTCATTTTGTTTGGCGTATTCCATCAGTGACCAGTGGCTGTCGAGCATACAGGTTGCAGGAATTATGGTCACAAGCACAACAATTTATTAGTTTCAAACTGATGAGAAAGTACCTTTTGGTGAGTTTCTACTTTGCGTAACAATGTGGTCTTCATAGTCCTTCCAAGTTCTTTTGTATACTACAGTATACTCACAATTATTTTGTATACTACAGCTTTAATCGCTCTTTCTTAGGAATCTATACTCTATACTCTATAATGGTTAGCTTTTCATTGTTATCTGAATGTGTGGAAATATTTGCCCTGGTGAACCTATGGTTTAAAAGCCACTAGAGTCTTGGTGGGTGTGGCCATTCCCTGACGGCTCTTACCCTGAGTTGTTCCAGTTGATAATGCATCCAAAGAAACATAGTTGTCTTATGCAGTTTTCACATTTTATGGAACTTGTTTCTCTTAAACCCTCTGAGCACAAGATGGACATCATCGATGAAGGATTGGTGAGCATGGAGCACTCACCAGACCATAAGCCATTACCAGATACCCAGAATCACTGGGTTTCTTCTTAAATTTCTATTTTGCACAAAGTACCGTACTTGTACCTTTGGAGTCTGTTCTAATGATGCTGTTCATGATGGCAGATTATGGATAACTATACTGTAGCATGGGTACCAATGGCATGACAGTTACATCCTTCCATCTAATGAATTCAAAGCAGGACTATGGAGTGGAAATGTTCAGAGGAGGTGTTTGGTCTTAAGTCTACTGTAATTTCTAAAGGTCTGTGAACACTAAACCTTTTTTTTTTTCTGAAAACCCTGCAAGATTATTCGATTGCAAAAGGATTTCCAGGAAAGAGTCGACATTTTGGTTCTGTTATAGACCATAATAGTGATAAACATGATCCATGCTATATTTTGCTCTTTGCTCCAGGCACCATTTTCTTATTGGATCCAAGACATTATGGGGTTGTGTTGGTTCAACAAAGGGAAGCATGTGTTTAACATTTGTTTGCCTTGTACTGTACACACTTACGGCCAAAACATCAGTGCTAAAGTTTCTCACATACAGTAGGTGAAAACGTAAATTTTCAGATGGGATCATATACAGTACCACCATTTTTCATAATACTTAATGCTTCTTTTCTCCTGATCCATGCTTTGTTTTTGTTTTTGTAAATATGCATACACATTTATATTTTTAACAAATAAAAAGAAACATGAATTGCTAAATACAGTTTCGTGTAGTGTCCGTAACTTTTTTAAAATTCCAATCATTCAATGATCTTAGTTGACTTTCAGATGAAACTTTTACATGAAAAGATTTTACATGAAAAGACATAAACCTGAAAAAACCTGTATTATACAAAATATAAAATATAATAAAATACTAAATTGTTCACATTTGGCAGACACTCTTATATTTTCATTTCATTATACATGTGAGCAGTTGAGGGTTAAGGGCCTTGCTCAAGAGAACAACAGGAAAAACTTTGTGGGTGGTCGTGGATTTGAACCTGGGACCTTCCGAACTGCAGTCCACTGTTTTTAACCCCAAAAACATTAATATATTGCAATAATATGAATGAATTTAACATGGTTACGGACACTACAGAGTTTTTGCTTTTTAAAATTTGACTTGAATCACTCTTAATGGCATGAACTGTATATGTGTTAATAGTAATTATTGGTCAAAAAGCAATTTTAACTGAATAAACTATCATTTTCTATGCATTATGTCCATTTGATTGATCACTTCCATGTTGCATATATTTCAGAAGTAGCTTCTTTGGCACACACATTTCCCGTATTATATGTATAACATAAAAAAGATACAATCAGCACCAAAAACTGTGTTTTGCCCGTTAGTGCCCTTGCTTGAACTTAGTGGTCAACCATTTAGAACTTGTGAATGGATGTTGGGAGTGCGGGGAATTAAGGCTTAAATTGAGGCTTGCAAGATTCTTGCCCTTAAGGATCCTACAGTAGAATCAACTTACTCTTGTTTGACTTTTGGTCAAGGTCTACTTCATATCGACGCTTTTCTCTACAACGCCACATTGTCCTTTATGCCTTGGCTCTCCTTTTTCCTTCTCTCTTGTTCCCACTTCACATGACTTCTTCTGATTTTCACTGATATTTTCCAGCAGAACGCTCGGCACCACTGTGACCGTCAATACAAATGACCGCTTGAATGAACTGTACTAAGAATGAATGCTGTGAATGCTACTGTAGTTTCGCTTGTAGCGTTTCATTTGAAATTTCCATGGAAGGCTGTTATGCTGAGTGCTCAATCATCCTAAAAACACCTGAGTCATAAAGAAGGTGGGTGGTTTTTTTTTTTTTTTGGTGGTTACAAAGCACTCAACAACTTTTGACATTTTCCAGGTATCCTAGGACATTTCTCAGTCCCAGCAATACAGAAACACCAAGTCTGAGATGAATGCGGTGAATTTTGAGAATTGTCAGCCATGTTGGATGCTTTCGGTGACACGGTGACCTGCCGAGATGAAGAGGTTTACATTGCTTTTCCGCAGCACATCTGACGAGTCGCTCTAGTTGGATTCCGTTATCAGGCGCTGTTTGAAGTGTATTTCAATTTCTGCCTTGAATCTGCGCAATTGCACTTGACAAACCACTGTTTAATTCACACACAGTGTTAAAGAGGCAGGTCGGTAATCAATCACGGCGCAGCACACAGGAACATCAGGGATATTCAAATAGCAAAAGTAAACAAAGGCAGACAAGAGAAACAGTAATCAAACCACAGCTAAGAACATACTGTACAAATACATTTGTCAAGGCTTAGCAAAGGTTTGAGGCAAGCGTGAGTCCTTAGATAATGTCTGCAAATGAGGAGCAGGTGTGAGTAAGCATGAGCACAGCATCCATATTCATTGGACATTGCCCTCTGCTGGGCTGAAGGTGTTACTGCAGGTGTGGATGTTAATCTTCTGTAGGTTCGGATGATGATCGACTAATTGGTAGAAAACCAAAGAGGTCACAATACGTGGACAAATATTAAGTAAAAAAAATTACTGACATGCAGAATCTCTGGGTAAACTGTAAATTGTATATATCATCATGTTTCCTTTTTCTCTTTTTTATTTTCCTTTGTTTCCCCATAGTTGCCTAGGTGTATTTTTTCCCCCCTGCAATATATTAGGGCAGTAACATTTTCAGATTTCTATTGTTAATCAAAACCAGTACCTTCACAGTGCCCGTAACCGCCTCCTCGATACTGTTGTCCCTCGGTTGTGCAATTTTTACCTAAATAAATTGTCTCTCAAAATAAAATCATGTACTCCTTGAAAAGATGGACTACTATGTCTTTACAGTGAGCTCTCTCTTTCCTTTTCTCTCTCTCTCTCGCTCTCCTTCGTCTGCTAGAGAGTGATGATGATATGGCTGTTTGCTGGCCAATCAGCCATGGCTTGGTACAGTTAATTGAATTCCTATTCCTATTCGATCGATTGTCCCGAGGGAGAGGAGAGTGCGATGCACAGGCATTTATCTTCAGCCTTTCCTCCGTTGCAGATGTCTGTAGCCTCGCTTCTCCGGCTCTAGTATTTACACAAATTGGGGCGCATCATTGATATTTCAGAGAACACAGAGTAAGTGAGTGCTTTGTTAATGTGTCCATGTTTTATGGACTCTAATGGATGACAGTTGCCGACATTTTAGACAGATGTGAAGCAGGACGTCTCTCCTTATTAATGTGATTTTCTTGGTGGAAAGAAAAATTACCAGAATTCATCTCTTCCACATGTCAATCTGGACATGTTCAGCTTAGATGAAGGGACTAGATCAGATATCATCAACAAATAAACTTTACTTCAGCAAGACCGGATGCTGATATTTGTTTATCCTAAATGTAAAGTGGATGAAAATAGATTCTAGATGAAATACCAGATATGTCTTGTCAACAGACACTTGTACTCGTATACAATGGAATCCAAACGTTTTACAGCCTACATTATAGAACATGCATCCTTAGAAGAAAAAAAGACTCCATCTATTGTATCACTCTCAGAAGGGTTTCATACTTGACTTTTCTCAACCACTGCAGGTTTTACATGTAATCCTACGGGAAGTGGACAGAGACAGGCAGAATGCCAGCATGTTTGAAAAGCCTTTCTGCTGCTATGTTTATGGTCACAGTGGAGTACTCAGAATGTTAGAAAAGTTTTGCTTTTCAGAAAGGTGATATGTCAGGTCACAAGTGAAAAACAACAACAACAACAACAACATGGATGATGATTTTATTAGTGATTTAATATAAAGAGATTTAAAACGCATTTGAATATTTCAATAAAAGTTCCAGTGTTCAAATATAACTTTTGGTGATTTTAGTGGCATTCAGTGGTACGCACTATGATGCACTACTTTAACTATGACTATAACTTCTTCTGATTTTCTGCGTCCGAAGCTACAGCAAGAACAAACCACCTTCTCTTCTGTAAACCAACACTTATTACATTTAGGCAGATGCCCTTATCCAGAGCGACTTAAATATCTCATTACACATCTGAGCAGTTTTAAGGTTAAGGACCTTGCTCAAGTGCCCAACAGGGACAACTGAGTGGTTGTGGGATTTGAACCTGGGATCTTCCGATCTGTAGTCCAATGCTTTAACCACTAAGCTACTTGACCCAAACATTAAACAATTATTTACATTTACGGCATTTACATTTTATCCCACTATACTTTTGAGCATCTAAGGTTAAGTGCCTCGCTCAAGGGCCCAACTTGTGGTGGTGCTGGGATTTGAACCTGGGACCTTCTGATCCACAGTCACACAGCTTAACTACTTAACCCTGCCCCATTAAATCTTTATTTACGATACATTTTCCAGCTTGATCCTTGGGGTTGCTTTGGGGTGTGCACACACGAGGATGTTGGAAGTACCAATAATCCATAACAGCGTGTTGATGTTACAGCTGATTGGTGCAAGTGTTATGGATCATTGGTGCTTCCAACATTCACGTGTTTGCAAACCCGAGAGCAACACTGATTACCAATTACATGGCAGCAAACTGGTGACAGGATCAAGAGCACCCAAGGCTCACCCATGCACATGGGGACCAAAGGCCAGCACATCCAGTCCAATCCCAGGGAAAAGGCAATGCAGCACAAATCACCAAACAAGTTAATGCTGGCCCCGAAGTCAAAAGGCACCAGAACACCAAGTGCACAACAGCCCAACAGGCAAAGAGCTCAATTCTGGCCTCTAATTTCTGGTCTCTAATCTCCAATCTGAATATGCACTCATGGGATGCGCTGGACAAACAAGTCTGATCCACCTCGGGCCTATCACCTCATGGAACATCCTTGTGCCAGTACACCCCAGAAGTCCTGAGGGGTCATGACCAGAGCCACCACATTTGCACAAGGGGAACCCAAAACCTACATAGTTTTGGTTTCCTAGTTTTGAATGTTATACAGTATGTCTGTTGGACCATTCCGAAACTTCTTCATTTTTGGTTAGACAAGTTAGCAAAAAAAATAAAAATAAATTATGAGTCTTCCCACCTTAAATACTTTGGTTTGTGGGAAAGTAAAATCTTCACCTCTGACTGTTACACATCACTGATCTTGGAGACTCCTTCCAAAAATGGAGGAAATGTCTAATCACAAAAACACATTTTCACCATATCAACAATTACACACCATTTTAATCAGTTTGTGCTGAGTTGGGTGTAAGTTGTTATAATAGACATGAAAATATATCAGCACAAAAACTGAAAAATATATATAATATTAACATATTTATATAATTATAAAAGACAGTATTTCATCTTGTGGCGGCACAGTAGTGGTTAACAGCTGGAATTTGTTGCGATTTAAAAAAAATAATAGTTATCATTTATTTTAGAATCAGACATTTAATAGCACTGTGGTATGATGTCTTTAAAGGGATCCTTTGCCTTGTTACATAACAGACCTTTTTTTCCCCACCCAGTAGGAACATTATCATCATAACACTAATCAGGTTGCAAACTGTTGAGCGAGTATGGAAATCCAACATGGATGAAAAGTATCTTAATAGTCAGCATATACAGTATAAGGAGATAAACGACTTTGGAATTGAAAATATTTTTTTTGGTAACATTCCAACATTGAAATATAACTAAAGATAACCTCGTTGTTAATGGGATATTCGGTGATATGCAGTGTAACATCGCATGTTAACCGTGTCTTCATGATCAGTCTCACTCGCGGTTTTTGGATCATTGCTTCTTTATATAAGACGATCATAGATATAGTGTGTGTGTGTGTTTGAGAATGGGATTTAAAGAGATGAAAGAGAGATACGGTAGAACAGTTTTGTGTGTGTGTGTGTGTGTGTGTGTAAGGAAGTGAGTCAGGAATACAGCACAGCGTTCAGCTTTTATGTCTATGTCTAATGAAAACTGTTATCACTGGGTCAAGGGCACCGTGGTCGACTGGAGTGTCACGATAAAATCACCTCTCTATTTTTTTAAGACTTTTTTAAGGGAAGTAAAACTTATCTGTGAACTAGTTTTTCTCTTCTTTTTCTTTTGTGTCTCCCTTTATCTCATTTAGTAGTAGATGAACCTGGCTATAAGTGCGGTTCATTTTTACAGTTGCAGATGGATGCCTAGCATTTGCATAGATATGCAAAGCGCCGGCCTCATTGTGCTCACTGATGCTATCAGTCGCCAAAGCACATAAATCCAGACACCTCGCTTTACCTATCTGGTTCACTGTGCACACTTTTCCTATTGTGTCTGATATCACACTGCTAACGTATCATATGCAAAAAAAAAATCCAAAACAAGTTCTCTGTCATCTGGTTCTGTTGTGTTTTTAATGCAGCGTTGTGTATCCTTGTGTTGCCTTTAAAGCTTCTCACCTTCACCTTCTGTAAATGTGGTAACTGTGGCGTGTTCGGAATTATATGGTGTATTAGACAAGAAATGGTTCATTTCTCTCTCTCTCTCTCTCTCTCTCTCTGTGCCATTACTTAGTTGCAAACACTTGGCAAGTATCCTTTACTGTCATCTGTGGCCGTAAAGAACAAGTGACTTTACCTTAAAGTGCTTTTATGTTCCATTTCAATGGTGTTTCAGCTTAGGATAATGGTTGTGTATACAGAGGCTTTTACCAACAGCGTCTGATTTATGTTTTGGCTTAGATGCTTGCGGAGGGTTAGAGAAAGGCTTTACACAGTCATTCCTTACACTTGTTTTCTCATCACCTGCTTTATGAGCAGTAACAAAAGAAAATACTATCTTTTACGATATTGAATTTAATAACTTTTATGGTTTTTTTTTTTATTTTTTTAGATTTTATGATATTTAGCAATAAGGGATTAAACTGTTTCTCCTATGTATTAAATTGTGTTTATTTGTTATGTATTTATTTAATTCACAGATCAAATTTTATTTAAACAAAGTTTATTTAATTGTTTGTTTGCTTAGCAGAAGTGTGTAATTAAAGATACATCATTCTTAAATAAACTAAACTCATATAAACTGTATATATACTGTATAACTTGTGTTAACTTCTATAAAAATTGTGTATATTTGTTGTGTTTTAATTTATTTAAGTCACAGACCAAATTTTATGGCTATTCAAATTCAAATTCAAAATTTATTTGTCACATACACAGTCATACACAGTACGATATGTAGTGAAATGCTTATACGACCGCCTGTGACCTTAAAAT
>JAQMYL010000005.1:2332986-2358556 GCA_030014365.1 Clarias pachynema | reverse complement strand
TATATATCATCAGGTTTAGTTTATTTTTAAAATATGTTCAAAATGCTGAGGACATTTAAATAGTGGCATATTTTGATATGAACTTAAATATAAACTTAAACAATAGTATATAAATAAGAGACTTTGCATAAATGTTCTTAAGGTGCAGGTACATTGCTGTATCTGATTGTCCTAAATAAAAAAATCAATAAAACATACAGTTTACATACATAACGTACAGTTAATTTCTTTGGATTTTTTAAGGCACATCAATATAGATGACATAAAGTGTACATTTAATACAGATATTTGTTTTTCTTTGTTTTAAATCAATTAATTAAAATTTTTTGCTCATATTACAGTACTGCGCAGTAGTCCGGAACCACACCTATTTTTTTCATATTAAATTAAATTTAATTATGTTATGTAGTTCACTGTGTGGCTTAACAAACCAAAAACATTTCTCTGAAACTCATCCATTAGGGGACTGGACTGAAAATATACTGTATAAGAGACAAAAATGCAAAAACATCCTTCAGGAAGCCTGGAGATGTTTTGCTTAAAATACAAGAAAGTCTGGCTCCTTGGAAGCAAAGTATGAAGGGGGGGCTCAAGACTTTTGATCAGTACTTTCGAACACAAAAACCCTTTGATAAAATCTTGTTTTGGTGTGCATGTGTGTGTGTGTGTGTGTGTGTGTGTGTGTGTGTGTGTGCGCTTCTGTCCCTCTCACCATTCAGAGACCTCTCGAAACGTGACCTTCGAGGGCCGCTATCACTGCAGGCAGGGTCAGGAGATCAGTCTGGAGCGCCTGTGTGACTTCACTCCTGATTGTCCTCAAGGGGATGATGAAGGAGAGCCGTGCCGTGAGTATCACAGTGACGCACAGGGACGACATATAGCCGAGACAGTAGAGGGCAGAGAGCAGCAGATCTCCAATGAATACGGCACGGGGTCATCCTTATAAACAACACGGCCTAGGTGCTGGAGATGCGGCTCTTCTGTATGAAGCACAGATTGTCACTCAGGCTTTCGCTGGTGAAATCTATTACCTCTTTCACCTCTGACAACAGCTGCCCTCTAAGTTCTTATCTCTCACACTCACTCTCACTTTCTTGCTTCTTTCTTTTGGCTGAGAATCAGACGGCCTTGAGCCAAATGTCCGGTGTTGTTTTAACACTCTGAGTACATTCAAGTCCAACTAGACCTATACACACACACACACACACACACACACACACACACTGTATTTTTGTTAATTTACTTTTTACACAATTTGCTACTGTATGTACTGCTTCTGCCTGCTAGTTTATAGAAGATTCTTTGAGATCTGTAGGTGTAAATTATAAACATGAATGAAAAATACTGCTAAGTTATTCCACAGGGGTAATATACTGTATTTCGCACTTTTAGCATGTATTCCTTTTGTGTAATATTAATGTATTTCTCTTTTCAAATTCACTTGAGGGCAATTAATCTTTTGATCTTAATGAGTCTTAACTGAGTTTTAAATGTATAGTCACGTTCTCAGGTAAGATATCAAACGAGGGGTGTTCAAGTCAAATCGAAACAGACATAAAACTGAACAATTTTGAAACTTTTTCAATTTATCAAATGTTTTAAAGAAGGTTGTACATCCGCGATTGACGATCCCGGTCGAGATGACTCGGAGCTCACTGCGGTCGTTCCAGTGAACATTAGGCGAGGGGAACGCTTGATCCTTGAAAATCGATGGATAACTTGTCACCAACTTGCAGAAGAGACACATCTGTCTGTGGGAACTGTACACACATTATTCACCAACACAACTTGCACATTACAGGAACTCGGCTGGGAGTTATTGCCACATCACCCGTACAGTCCTGTTCCACGTGTTTGGTAAATCCATTAAAGGAGTTCCTGGGAGGCCGGAGTTCCAGGCGTGAAGCAGGCAGTCCGATCGTGGCTCTGGCGTCCTGAGATGGTACCTTGATGGTGTAAAAACTGTATTGAAATGGTGAATAAGTGCATTAGTGTAGCAGGGGATTATTATACTGTATATAGGGAATAAAGGTAGTTGAGGTTTGCTCTCATAACTGTTTTTCTGCACAATCAACTGTCCTGGTTTGACTTGAACGCCCCAGTACACTATGTTCTATATGCACTGAAGAACTACATTTGGGTTTCTTCCCTAGTGACTATCAGTTGTACAATTTTATATTAAATTATATTCATTTTTATTTTGTTACATGCTCTGAACATTGTCACAAATGTATAGTTTTAGACTCATAAATAAACTCATTAGTCAACGATGCAGGTATTTAAGAGGAAACGTGTTCGAGAAAGTCCATCAATTTTCAGTGTTTTTATAAAATCTTTAAAAATTTGCATAACCAACTAAGAAAAAAAAAGTTTATTAATCTTGCAGAAGTCTGATATAATTATGCCCTGAATACTAAGAACTTACTAACTTAACAGGATGTACGACCAAATCATAATGTTAATAGATCCTAATAATAACTGCTTAATGTATAATAATTTAAATATTATACATTAAGCAGTTATTATTAATTACTAATACTAAATTACCATCCACAATTAAACCACTGATCAGTATCATACATTGTCCTGACTTTGTCACTACATTAAGCTTTAAACCATTGATCATAATTTTATTTTAATATTATTTTTTGTTTCCCCATATCTAAAGTTACAAAGATGTAATAATAATGTTCTTACTCTGATTAAGTAAATCATTAGCCAGCATAATTAAAATGTGGTATTCATTTCAAAATCATCACACTTTAGTGTAAATAGTGGTTTATTTCAGTAATTAGTAATTACTGATGAACTACTATGGTTACATGCTTACTGTACCTACTGCTATATACAATAAGTAATTACAGTATTTAAGCATTAATTAGTAAACCATACTGAACAATGTCACAATAGAAGTAATCTATGTGGACTCCATGACCAAAGCCTTCCTTTTTTTTTTTTTTTTTTTTTTTAAAGCCCCTGTTTGTCTTACAGTAGGTGCAATTTCAAAATTTTCATTATTGCACAGCATTTCCTTTTCTCTGTGTCAGTGATAGGCTTTCTATACCGAGAGACACAGTGTCCGCCTCAATGCATGCCTTTTTCACAGCTCTTTCTTCTATTCTGCACCATTTTCTGTCCATTGTGTCAGTCATATCATGCACGATGCATAATATAGAAACTTTTTAGGTGGTTTTATGAGACAACAAAAAAATATATTAAAAAAGGGCTTTTGGGATTTTTTTATTTCTTTTTATATTTATATATTGTGCTGCCTTTGAAGTTAGGAATTTTATTTACAGATGCTTTGTTCTAATCTCAGCCCATCCTTCAGCAAGTCTGATGCATATTATTTACACTGCATGTACTGTAGATCTGACTTTAAACTTTCCTTAGCTGATTAATTTTTTTCTTTTTCCTTTTTTTGGATAAATCTCAATCATGAATAAGAGACATTTCAACTTTTTTTCCCCCCCTTACATTATGTGATCATCTGTACAGAGTACTCTTCTTTGTTTTGATGATGATGTGACAGTGCAGATTGCATTGCATTTTGACATTTTGACAGCTCGGTCAAATCCTGAAATTTATCGCTAGCAAGGTTTAGGCAGACTTATTATTCTTATTGCAGCATCTGTTATAGCGGTGGCATACAGTACTTGTTTTAAGCTTTGCAGTAGACAGCCAAGGTGAGGTTAGAAACCAGCATGAACGTTTATTGACCAAGAATTATGGTCAATAAACCATAATATGGTCTCCATTATATTTTGTATAATTGTCAGGAGTAATTACTCCTACTGGTAAAAACATTATTATAACTACAGTGGAGCGTTAAAGTCAAATCGGGATTTGTGATGAAATTTCTCATAAATAAGTCGCAAATCTGCAAGACTTCAAGCACAAATACGGTGATGAGACTCTCAGCCCCAGTAAAATTATTCGAATGGTGAATTTGAGTATCCTGCACGATCAAAAGTCCCAGTTTGACCTGAACACCCCTCATACATACATAAAGGAGGAAAAACTACACATATTTACCCTGAGCTGATTCATATTTCAGCTTCCCGTCTGGCCCTAGTCCTTTTCCTCCCCTTTGTCTCCCGGCTGTAGGATGACGCCGCGTTGGTCGATATGTTTACACTCTCCTGGTTAATGGTAGTCACCTTCGTTCTGCCTCGTCTCACCTCAGTGGTTGATTGGATGCTCTTGAATCTTGGCTCGCTGATTATCGATGTGCCCCAGAAGTAATCAACTTCCTTCGGCAACATTAAAGGACAAAATTCTAGTCACAGGCTTGAAAGATTTCGAGGCTCCCCAGCTTACGTGTTGATCCTACAAGTGTTTAAAATGGCAGATATGTTCTGTTAGGTTACGTTATCATACATTCTTATCTTACATACATGTACAGTATCTGAAAACAATCAGGCAGTAGTTTAGTGATTTAGTTTCATCCTACTTTTCCTTACCAGACTCCAGTTTGATTCAGATTCATAAAATGTCATGGAATTTGTTTGTACTGTAGCACCTTTTTATCTAAATAAATAAAGTTTTATAATAAGTAAACTATTACATGATAACACTGTATGTTTAACCCAGCCTTTTAAAAATCACAAGGGCAGCAGATTTAGCTTCTTATCAGTCACTTTAACTTTTAGTGCTAAGCAGGTTAACATTAATTTACTTTACAGCATTTGGCAGACGCCCCCTTATCCAGATCGACAGCAGTCTAACGCCTGAACCCTGACTCTCTGCTATACTGTATATTCTGACTATTCTTTAAAATCACTAGCCTTAAAGATCCTGTATCCTGCTTCAGCGTGATATTACCTGCACAGTGTAGCTAAATTCAACAGGCTAAGTTGTTAACATGATGTTCATTTGGCTACTCTTACAGCTTCAGGATCTGAAGTTAAGCCGTAGACAGACTGAATTAATCCACTCCTGAGCTTCAAACTGGAAGCGAATGCGCAGCTTTGAAATATCCCTTATGAGAAATCAGACCCATGTGAAATGGGTCGACCATGAATAAATACACGCCTCCTGTCAGAACATTCACACCGCAAATAAATGACAACCACTGTTGCAGTTTTCTTCAGTTTTGCCCTTTTTTCCAGGTAAGACGACTTGGCCAGTCGGAAATCTGAACAGCATGGTAATACAAAGATGGTAAAACAAAAGCAGGATGGAGATTTGAAAAGCAGATTTGTGCATATAGTGGACACCCATGTAAATATCCAAAAATAATCAAAATACATGCCCTTTAAATTAGCTAGCTGTCGCCTTGCATCTCCAGGTCCCGGGTTTGATTCCAACATCGGGCCTTGATTAGTTTCCTCCAGGTTCTCTGGTTTCCTCCCACTGTCCAAAAACATGCAGATTAGGTTAATTTGCATTTCCAAATTTGCCCGCAGTGTGTGAATTTTGACCAGAGATCTTACCACGATAGTACAAATGGTAATAAATACAACTGTCACCATTGGACTTCATAGTCCCTAGTTGGAATATAGAGGTTCCTGGATGGATGGATGGATGGATAGGAATTAGCTAATTAGCAGGTCTTTCTTTATTCTTTATCCACTTGTGACATATTCCTCCTAAATCAATTAAAGCTGTAGTAATGAAGGCTCACGTGTGTAAAAGCAATATTAAAACAGCCAGACAATCAGCTGCAGAGATATTAGCTGAAGCCCACTAGTAGTTTTCCTCTTTTTAATAAAGCACATATCAATCCTAACAGCATTACACAAATCCACAAGGATTTTCTGAACGAGAGGATATCTACTAACAGGACTTTCTTTTTTTTTTCTCATTTCATCCTTCTTGCTTTACCAACCCCAATAAATAAACTTCATCAGCATGCCGTCTTTGTTGTCTCTGAGTTCCTCGCTTTTCACTGTCCAGAACACTTTCATCAATGCACACAAGCGCCTGAGCCTCAGGATCAACTTTTCATTTTTTCTTTTATTTTTTCTTTCTTTCTCTCTTTCTTGCTTTTCTTTAGAGTTTGTGTTTGTTTCCTGGGTCACTTGGTTTCCTGGGCTCTTTTCTCATCGGTGTCTTTTTCACCTGCTTCATTGTGTGTCTCTGTGTTCCTTTCTCTGCAGGTCAGTTCCTTAATGGAAGCTACTGCTCCTTTGAAGAAGATGACTGTGGGTGGCAGATGGTGTCAAGTAAAAGTTTGTACAAAGGTGTCCATCTTTCTCTGCCCAAAAGTCTTACAAACAGCTGTCCATCCTCAGGTAGATTCCAAATTCTTCACCCTTTAACACGTGGCTCATGAAGTTTCACACATTTATTAAAAATAAAAATTTGTATACATTTGTTTCTATCTCTTTATCCCAAGGGATTACAATAAGTGTGTGTCTGTGTGCTTTCAGCTCTTTCAATAGAGCTTTGAAACCAGCGCTATGTTTTATCATTAGTTCATTCAGAGCATTTAGTTACTGTACCTACTGTGGCTAAACTGTTTAATGTTAGTTATAACTTCCTGTGACTCTGTCGCTACAGTCTAATCAGTTCAGCTGATGGTAACAATCATAACTAAGTAGATAAATCCAACAAACAAGCATTCAATTTTGTTTTGAGATATCATCCTACTGTAGCAATGTACCTGAGCGTGTTTAAGAGTCACTCAGTTACATTCTCTAAGTCAGGAATAAAACGCAGCACGATGAGAAGCAGCGTTGATGTCATTAGTTCCCTTTAACAGTATGTCTGGAAGGTTTTATTTCCCTTATATCACTGCACTTTAGAAATGTTTTTTTTTTTTTTTTTTAAGTTTTTCAAAACTCTAAAACCATTAACATTAAACCACAGAGGATTTGGGTGTGATGTGGTGTCTGGCACCAGGACATTGACTGTGGTGATCCTTCATGTGTCTCGGACTTGTTTGTCCAGTGCATCCCATGATTATTTGATCGGATTGTGATCTGGGCAATTTCGAGGATGTATTCTATAGCGGATGCATTGAATTTTTCCACCAATTTGTTCTGCATTAACTTTACTCTGGGACTAAACCGGATGTGCTGGCATTTGGGCCGGCATGGCTGACCCTTGGGGTCCCACAATCCTGTCAACAGTTTGCTGGTGTATAGTTAGTGATCAATGTGGTTGAGTGTACCTGCCAGTGGTATTAATATCATGGCTGATAGTGTATATGTAATATTCTTTATAACATGATACACAGCTTTTAAAGCAAGGTCCACTGCATAGCTAATACTTTAAAGTTAAGTTCAGCCATTATTTGTCATATATACCTTACTGCACAGTACAATTCTTTATTCTTCGTACATCCCAGCTTTTGTTAGTAGGCTGGGGTCAGCAATTATATGGCACCCCTGGAGCAGACAGGGTTAAGGGCCTCACTCAAGGACCAAATAGCAGCAACCTGGTGAGTTGGGGCTCGAACCACTGACCTTCCTATCAGTAACTCAGAGCCGTAACACAGTGAGCCCCAAATCACAAACCACTGCAGATGGGAACCCAGAATCCCTGGCTTAAGAGGCCAGTGCCTTTTTCATTAGTCCACTGGGGCTCACCCGTTGATGCATCCCTCCCATTTTATCTAGGCTTTGCACTGGCACAGCATCCAGTGTTTGGGCATTTGGTGGGAATTGAACCCAGTCATTCCGGGCATGGCAGGTGGCATGGCATAGCAAGCTACCGCTGAGCCACCACCAATGGTGATCCCTGGTTTGATGTCACATTTGTATAATTTTAATGTTCAAGGTATACTGTAGTAGCAGAGGTTCATTTTAAGCACATGTCTGTCAGTGGTAACCCCTAGAGGGCGCTCCGAGTGCCATCAGACTTTGTGTTTTTTTTTTTTTGTTTGTTTTCTTTTTTGGACTTTGTGTTTAGTGCTCGGGACTTTTACATTGACATGAGCATTCATTGTTTCTTGTTTCACAGTTGTTCACAGGTGCTCAGTGTTGTCTTGATAAGTGAATTTATTTAAGCCTCAGCCCGGTCTGGTGTCTTTGTCTCACATCTGTTGTCACTGTTGTTGTACAGTCTGTTTGTCCTCCGGCTGTTTATTTTCTGTCTAGTTTACCCCAGTTCTGGATGATATTTCTGTATTTTGTTATTGAAGCCTTAACATCTGCATTTACGCCGTGCCTGACAATGACAAGCTGTAGCACGTGATACTGTTGGCTTGAACTGGATTTCATAATAATTATCCCATTACAAACATTACTATATAAATTCAAAATATCAAAGACATATGTAGTCACAGACCATTTTTTGGCCACCTTTAGTCACAAAAAGTGTAAACAGTTCTCTCTCTTGTCAGTGTCCTGGTTTTTATTTCTCCTGGTATGTTTTATATCTGGCTTTCTTGTTTCCTGACAGGTTCTGTTTTGGCTCTGGAAAGTCAGTTCAAAGGCCAACGGGGGTCGGTAGTTGTGCGCAGTCCACTGTTCCTCTATCCGCTGCGCAACGCCCCCTGCATGGTAAGAGAGCAGAAATTCTGCATTCCGAGCGTGCAGCGTGCCTGTGTGGCCAGCTTTATTTGGATCTCGGAGGAAATTATGTTAAGAGCATTTTTCATCAGACCCTCTTTCATATTCTAGCAAATGTATTCCACTCTCATTCGAGTACACAAGGCAACAAAAGATGCGGCCATTAGCGAGGCACTGCATACTGATAAAGAGTTTCATATGCATGCGGGGAGGGTTTGATCACCAAAGACAAAAGGGGTGTGTGATTAATATGCCAACTTCCTGATAAAATGTCATAGCTAAATCAAGACCAGTTGATTAATTGGAACTCATCATGATATGGTGTGATGATTGCTTTTAATTCAGTTTTATGGTAATTTATCCAAGGTATAATTTCACTTTAAGGTATAGCAGGTATTTAGCATATTTTTTAGATCAGTGTCCATGGTTATGCTCATTATTTTTTACTAATTAAATGAAAAATGATCCTTAAGTGTTGTAATGAATACTCCCGGCATTTAATCCAGAGTAGAGGTTCTCGCTACACACCAATGTAATTGGATGCAATTTCAATGTTAGGATGATACAAATATAATGTAAAAACATGATATGTTTAATTTAAGTCAGATTTACATGTAATTTTTATTATATATAAAATATTTGCTTAAAAATCTAACTGTCAAACATTGTTTATGTATCAAACCAAGGATTTTATTAAAGTTCTTATATTAAGTTTACTTACCTGGAGCAGGGGTAGTCCCTGGTTTGCACCCCTGCGCTAACGAGCTGCCATTATTGGGCCCTTGACCAAGAATCTTTACCCTCAACTGCTTAGATACAGTCGCGCATCAAGCTGGCAACCCGACCCTGTAAGAAATGCCATTGAAATGACTGATATATGTCCAGGGAGGGGAGAGTTTACCGCCTGATGGCATGTGGACAGACTCTTACCCACACCTACCTTAAATGTAGAACCTCTTGATTGCAATGTCCTCGTATACAGAATAGTACTCTATACCTCAGCAGACCATCTGCATTTGATGATACATTTGTAAAGTTTCATTGTCTTGCCCATCATTCAATTGTCTAGATCGACACAAACTAATAACAAACAATGACAACGACAGCTCTCCCGGACCTGCCTTCTTCAACAGCTTGGACCCTGACCAACATTTATTCACTCTTGTTAGTGCAATTAGTAATTGAGTCCTTCGAAAGCTGAGAAAGACAGACAGGTGCAAAAGGGAGTATGAGCCAGGCATAGAGGAATGTGTACAGTATGTCCAAAAGGGAACTGAGACAGAAAGCAAGACATGCCTAGTCAAAAAAAAAAAAAAAGTCAAGAAAGAAAGTAAAGAAGTAAAAGAATCAAGTAGAAATAGACCCACATGGAGGTAAAGGACCCATCTGGCCAGAGTTTCTGATTGACAGCTCCAGATAAATGGAAGGAAAAGGGCTCTTTGTTGTACATATGGAACTGAGAGCACTATGCAAGCACAGCGGGGCATGACAGCAGCTTGGCTCAAGTCCCACAGAAGAATAAGGCCTCTAGCTGAGAAGTTCTGTCTTACTCACCTTGTCTCGTATCCCCTGTTTGAACACCGAAACTGAAAAACTTAACTTGTTTAGCACCTGACTGTGTCGTCCTCCACAGTGTGCCACCACAAATGCTATAAGAGGAGCAGTAAAAGTGGACTTAGTGCACACTTTATAATAATAATAATAATAATAATAATAATAGCCAACCAGCCATAACTTTAAAAGCACATTTCTAATACTGTCCCACGTCTGGCACAAGAACAGCTCTAAAGTTGGGGTTGGTGTTTCCATTGATCGGACTGGTTCATCCAGCACCTCCCACAATGATGATTGATCAGATTGAGATCTGGGGAATTTGGAGGCCAAGTCAACAGCTACAACTCTCTTATGTTCCCCCAAATAATTTATGAGCAATTTGCTGCTGAAAGAGTTCACTACCATTATGGAATAATGTTGCTATGAAGGTGTGAACTTGTCTGGTCTGCCACCATGTTTATATCGGTGGAACAGCGATAATAACGCCTCTGTGTCTTTTACACACAACACCAAGGTGCAATTAACGCCTAATATTGCTACCTTTCACAACCTGTGTGAAAGGGGCTAAAGAAGGGGCTCTCAACCTCGAGGACCCTGGATGACCCCCTGCCCTGCACATTTTAGAGTTTCCTCAGCTTCTCGCACACCCAATTTAACTAACCAGATAATTATCAGCCTGTGCTGAATTAAACTGTGTATGATAGAGCAGGGAAAACACTAAAATGTGAAGGACGAGAGGTTGAAAACCTCTTGGCTAAATTAACATCTACATGAATGCCAGCAGGACATTGCTCAGAGCAGCATACAGACTCTGCTGGTTTGCTTTCTTCCCATCATGCACCCTGGTGCCATCTTTTCCCCACGTAGGTGGGTGACTCACACTCACCCAACTGTCCACGTGATGCAAAAGAAAACATAATTCCATGTTTTTCCAGCCTAGGCCACCTTTTTCCTTTGTTTTAAGGTCCAGCTCTGATCATCACCTGCCTACTGTAGCTGTATATTGCTGTTTGCAGGCACACACACAGCAAAATGTGGTATATTATGAGTTCAGACACCTTTCCATCATAGCTGTATAAGTTTTTCTCAGCAATTTGTGCTACAGTAGCTCTTCTGTGGTGTTGGATGAGGTGCGCTAGACTTCCTTCCCCTCGTGCATCATGATCCTGTTGCTGGTTCAGCAGTTGTCTTTCAATGCACTGCACCCGAGGAACACCCCACAAGACCTGTCATGCTTGACCAGAATGCTCGACCTCACTTGTTAAAGTCACTCAGATCCTTGCACAATTTTTTTCCTGCTTCCAACATACTGTATCAACTTTGAGAACATGTTTTTTACTTGCTGCCTAATACGAGGTGGTATCAAAAAGATTTTGTAACATGGCAGCACAAGACTGCACACACAGTCAGAGGGAACACCGACCTTCATAAGTCAGTGTGCCAAAAGACATTGTCCTTTGTGCACCGGGATCTGTGCAACTGGTGCTATTCTAACCACGGTGATGCTATTTCATCCTGAACAGCAAGTTAGAACAAAAAGCAAATGTGAAATTCTGCGTGAAGTTGGGCAAATCTGACACAGAGACATTTGATATGAGTTTATGGCGAAGCAGCAATGGTTCATTTGAGGTGTATTAAGAACAATCCACAACGTTGATGCCATTGTCAGTGTGTCTTACAGAACAGTCCAGGCAATCCTCAAAAGTTTGGCCCTAGGCGGCTGACCCAGGAGCAGAGGGAAGTCTGCCACGAACTCCATCAGTCTGTCGTGGATGACCCATCCTTCATGTTGAGGATCATTACCGGTGACAAAACTTGGGTGTACAGGCACGACCCTGGGACGAAGCAACAGTCTTCACAGTCTTCTCCACCACCAAAAAAGGCAAAGCAGGTCCGCAGCTCGACCGAGTGCATACTCAATGTCTTTTTTTGGCATTTGCAGCATTGTGCATCGTGAATTCGTCCCCACGGACCGGACTGTCAATAGTCTGTCAATAGAATTCTACTGTCAGGTTTTAATGCATCTGAAGGAGGACATCTGGAGAAAGAGACCGGATCTGTGGCGCTACCACCTCTTTAATACCACCTCTTACATCCCTCCACCTGTCCAGTGCCAATGTTATGAGATAATCAATGTAATGCATTTCACTTCTCAGTGGTTTTAATGTTATGCCTAATGACGGTACCTCAACAAGATGTAGCACAGAAAATCAATATTTAGAAGTATAGGTTAAAAGCTCAAACAAAGGCTGATTTTCTGAAGTGTAACTATACAAAGTGCAAGGCAAGCAAAGAAAACCTGAAATCTCTAAAAATAGATGGTGGAGTTGTAAAACTGAACATTGTAATAAAAAAGGATGTTGGCCTTAAGGGTGCTCTCAGGTGTGTCACTATAAAACCACACTTAAGAATGAGTCCATTGATTTAAAAAAAGGTTTGATTCTACACACTTACTGTACAAATGTGTAGTAGAAAATTATATGATCCATATTTGATAATTATTGTTTAATTATAACCATAGTTCACACTAATAATCACACACGTTCAAATCCTCATCAGTTTAACGAAGCCAATCTACACAGAAGTGTGGTGCATTATAAGGGTTTCAATATGTACCAGCCAGTGTGGCTTCCTACTGCAAATAAAGAATGAAACAATCCAAGCGGGTGCCTATTTTTATTAAATGTAAATACTATAAATCACAGATGCAGCACTGTGTACTGTATGTGATATGATGTGATCTGCAGGTACAGTTCCAGATATGTGGAAGCCCAAGTGGTCTTCTTTCTCTCTGGATCATCGAAAACAGCACAGGACCAGAGGGCCAGAGAAGTCTGTGGAACTCCAGCAGGGAGGCCAAGGTGGACAAGGGATGGCGTCTCGTCACTTTCCCACTATATGGATTAGTCGACTCGTAAGTATCTAGGTAGCACATATGTACAATTGGATTGTTTAAAAAAAGAACAAATAATGTGTATACGAAGACTAGCAATTACTTCTTAATTCGTAATAAGTTGGTTTATATATTAATAATAATGATGCATGAGTGGGAAAAACAAACCTTCACACATTGACGGTTGTGATCATAACCTCGAGTGATGTAGCTGAGGTTGTAGAACGGTCGTAAGCAGAATTCACACAACATTCTGAGAGTCCTGGCATTTCTATTTGTTATAAAACAGAATCAAATGAAAAGTATGGAAATTTGTATGAAATGTAAATATATATGAACCAAATGATCAAATCCCTGATGTCCCTGATGAGCAAGCCGAGGTGCTGAGGGAAAAACTCCCTGAGATGGCAATAGGAAGAAACTTTGCGAGAAACCAGACTCAACAGGGAACCCATCCATCATCGAATTTGGGTTAAAACAGATACAGTAGCAGGGATTGATCTGCAGTCATACTGTGTGTTAGGAGGCTGGAAGTTGGTTCTGGAAGCCTTTAAGTTAATATGAAGTCCAGTTCGTTAGTAGAGGCTCAGGTAGAATGACTATTGACATATGTCCTGAGAAAAGCTGTTCTCGCTGATTGGAGTTAAAGGCCTTCATTTTAAACTCAGAATTCTGAAATTCTTACAGTACATAACATCGTTAATGGTGGTTCTAGTCTTCAGTAGATATTAATTCCATACTTTTCCAGGCTTAATCTGAAAACAACTACAGACATTTGGAGCACAAATATAGTTCCACTGTGATACACCCCTCCTACATAGTGTGTATTTGGACTTCTAACTTTATACCCTAAATACAGTATATGTTATATCATATGTATATATGTTATAATCATCCTTTGAAAACACAGCTACTGCTTAATGCTGCACAAAAGCCTCAACAGTTTCCTGCTTACCAACTTTTCAGATTGCTCACTTTCATAATTTGCATTCAATTTTGTCCTAAGTCAAGTTTCACACATCTAAAATCTTAATAAATCCCTCTGAGATCCGGCTTTTTTTCCCCATCTCATTCCACCACATTATTTGCTGCTTGAGAAAGGCAGGAGAGGGAAGAAAAGAAATCAATGTACAGAACATTCACATACAACCACACTTTCACTCCAATTAGCAATCGCACTTGACTCGCGAGACAGCAGAGCAGAGAGGAAACCGTTGGGCCGATTCGTCTCCATGTGCTTGATTGGGCTCGTTCGAATGTTCATTCTGTGCTAATGCCCATCCTTAGAGAATGATTAAGATTGCAGTTTTGGCCTTTTTTACTTGGACTCTGACCTGATTTTTCTTCTTTTTACTTTTTTTTTTTTTTTTGGTGAACTCTTTTGTCGCTTTTAATATTCTACGATGAAGCTTCACAGGGTGATGTTGCCCTTTAACATATGAAACAAGAAGCCCTCTAGATGAGCTTCCAGCCAGGTTGGATATTAATTTCACACTTAAATTGGAGCGACGGGAATTTTCAAGGTTGTATAAAATTCTGATTTGTAACCACAGGTGCTGTAACCATAATAATCATTTTTTATGCATATTCAGCCCTGCTAAGCCTCTTACGTCTAATCTTTTTGAAGAACTGCCAGATCAGATTCTGAGAGCCTTTTGCTGTCTCTTAAGTATTCTTAAATATTGTGTGCAGTCAAATAATAACAGTATGGTTGAACATGTACATGGCTCAAAACACTTGCTAATAGGAGTCAGATATTGGATTGATCTTTTCCACTGTTTGATTTTGGCTGATGTAATTCCTGTACTCATGATAGAAAGTGTTTAATGTATAACTGGTGTTCAAGTTGAACCAGTACTGATGAAATCTTTTGCGAATAAATGTGTAAAACCAATTGACATTTACAGAAGATTACAGAAGCAGCAGTAAAACATTTGAACAGTGCAAACGATTTAAAGAAGGCCATGTAAGTCCATGAATGACGATCCCGGCCGAGGTGGCTCGGAGCCCACTGCAGTTGATCCCGTGAACATTCACCTGATTCTTGAAAATCCACTAATATCTTGTCGCCAGCTTGCGGAAGGCACACATCTGTCTATGGATCTGTACACACGATCATTCACTAACACCACTTGCACGTTACAGAAATTCGGCTGGGAGTTATCGCCACATCCCCTGTACAGTCCTGACATGTTTGGGTCATTAAAGGAGTTCCTGGGAGGCCAGTTTTTTAGACAGTCTAATCATGGCTCCGGCGTACTGAGAAAACTTTTTACCTTGATGGTGTCCAAGCACTAGTGAAACTCTGGGATAAGTGCATTAGTGTAGAAGGGGATTATATAGAGAAATAAAGGGAGGTTTTTCTCTCAAAACAGTGTTCTGTTATTCTGCACAAAAAAAATTAAGATAAATAATTCCTAATTTGATTTGAACACCCCTTATAGAACCAGTTAATGGACTCGATTAATTCCCTGGTTTTATTTTCTGCAGGTTCTACCTCCAGTTTACAGCAGAGATTTTGTCCGGCTCGGAAATGGCGTTTGCTGTGGATAACTTCACTCTTACCATGAACTGTTTCCTTGAAAGTGAGTCATTCTTTTCATTCCTCATAACTGAATCTCAAGCACATTTAAAAGAATGATCTAAGAATGGTTTCTTAATTTCTTCCTTTCAATTGTTGATGGGTTGGTTTGGTGGTTGATTGGTTGTTTCATTATTTTAATTAATGCATTTTTAATGCTTTATGCTTGTTTTGTTATGTTTAAGTTTTTGGCTTGCAGTCCCATTGTTTACTATTTTGTGAACTGTTACAGTAGGCCGAGTAAATTAGGTTAGTGCGTTGTTTTGAAAAGTTTTTACCAGTGTCAGTGTTTTTTAAGGCATAATGGTACGCAACAGTCACTGTTTGTTACGTACCTCGCTTTAAAAGTACAGATCCACAAATCTTCAAAATTGCTCAACAATAAGCCATGAAATTTATTTACATTAAAAATTCATTTAAATTTTAAACATAGAAACTTGTACAAACTTCTTGAACACAAGATGAATCATAAGAACACAATAAGAAGGCTCATCCTGTATGTTTCTATCTATAGCAAGTACAGTACAGTAGTTCATGCCATGGTTCTTTTAAATAAGGGATACTGTACGTCTGATACATTATATTCACTATCTGCTACTGGTGATGGCGCTGTTCCTGCACAATTCAGTAAACCATTCTTTCTCTAAAGAGTACATTAGGAGTGTGTTATTCTTGACATAAAATGGCACTAAAACTGAAGTCAGCATGGGGTGTATTATTCCCAAATCCAATTTTAGTTTTTTGTTTGCAGAGTGAAATCAAATTGCCATGGCTGTTCATAGCATCGGAAATGAACAAAGTAAAAGTTCTGACCTTTAAATGAGTTATGCTGTATATACAAGTATTATCCATCCATCTAGGAACTTCTGTAGTCCAACTAGGAACGCTGGAGGCCAATGGTGACTATTTTATTTATAGTATTCCCATTTTTACAACCAAGGTAGAACCTCCAGTCAACATTGACACACTATAGGCAATTTGGGAATGCCAATTAACCTAATCTGCATGTCTCTGGACTATGGGAGGAAACCCACCAAGCATTGGGAGTACATGCAAACTCCATGTACACAGTCCCCGAGGTGGGAATCGAACCCAGACCCTGGAGATTTAAGGTTGACAGCACTAACCACTACACCACCATACAAATACTCTATTAGCTTTAGATTAATCAACAAACAAATTAATATTTATTTCTTAAATATAAAACACTGATTACTGATTAGAGTTTACTTTCTTGCTTGCAAACTTACTTAAATACTACAGTAGATAAATAATTAATAGGAATATAAATTATGTGGCACTAAATATGTAAAACGTTTACACCAAAATATTGTTTGAAAGCCCTAGTACCGTAAGCTTAAGCAGATCGTTAACATGTAACAGTACGTTTATAACATTTTGCCCCCATTCATTTCCCAGGACCGCTAATATAAACCTAGCATTTGTCAGTTAAATCAAATCTAGATTGCAGGTGGACTATAAGTGGTGAGCAAACCAGACACCTAATTTTCCACGGATGCAAGTCACTGAACAATTTTCTATAATTATAGACATGCTCTAATCATAACCCAATAATGTTGTTCTGTCTGGCACACACGGAGGTGTCTAATGACATTGCAGAAAACGCTGCACATTTAGAAATTTTATGTCAGTAACACGCCATTACTGTCAACAAATTTAAGCTATGCTAAAGCTGCATTGAATTAATAAAGAAGAAGAAGTAAAAGAAGACGAAGCTTATGTAAGAGTGTCTCATAAACCGATTTGCTTCTTAGGGCAGAAGTGATAATATTGACCTGCCACTCACCTGCCACCTGAATTCACAGCTGTAAATTGATCCTCTCTTAGGATTAAAGAATACAGAGGATGCAGGTGCAGACTCGCCTTTAATAGGCATAACAAGACAATGTCGGGATGAATCATGAAAAGGATAAGTGAATGTAGAGAGGAACGATGCACAGATGCGAGAAACATGACAGGTTATGAGAAGAAATGCAACCTGTACTTAAATATACTTCCTATATTTAAGGAAGTATATATTTATGTGGGGGGAGTGGAATTATGTTATGTATTAGGAGAGAGTGACATGCAGAGGTAATGCAGAGGTTACTTTACTTAAGTAGTTTTATTACTAGGCAATTATTTTTACTTTATCTCCATTACATTTTATCACAAATATCTAACGGAACTATCTGTACTTTCTACTTCACTACATTTTGTTGATGACATTGTGTTACATAACCAGAGTGGAGTAAGTCTTCGACTTACAAACATTTGAGTAACAAATTTCCGAAGATACGAACAGATCACAGTTCTACTTCTGGTTCAATTACGGACGTACTGTACAGTAGCTTACGTATTGTATCGTACAAAAAATAGACACTGTAGTACACCGAATACCAATATTTACTATTATATACAATATTTTCAGTCCGGTATATTGTATATGTGTGTGTTTGTGTGTGTAGTAGAAATGAGTCGGCCTAACCAGTTTCATCGAATCAGTCAGGGAGCGCAATAATAGAAAATGTCTGTCCTGTAAGGCTGTCCTGATGGTGAATAATCCTAATTTCGGAAAATCGTCAACAAAACAGAGTTCACAGTCCAGTACAGTGGAAAACAGCTCAAAATGGAGATAAAACAGAGACAAAATGGAGTCCTGGATTCCCCTCCCAATTTAAAGGCACAGAGACAACATTTCACTGTGAGATTCGTTTCCTTTGGCGTGATTACGGTTTTTGGTTTTTATTATTGTGTCAAAGGTGTATAAGACTCACTTTGTCTGACTTGAGAACAAATCGGATTCACTGTACGAACGTGCTCCTGGAACGGAACTATCTGTACTTTCTACTTCACTACATTTTGTGGATGACATTGTGTTACATAACCAGAGTGGTGTGTATTATTTGAAGCAGTAATATTGCATTTATGACTTTAATGCAAGTGTTTGAACTCAGAAGTGGTGACGGTCACAGACAGAGACAAAAAAAGCACATCTACAGACAGGAAGCTGAGAAAGAGAGAGAGAGAGAGAGAGAGAGAGAGAGAGAGAGAGAGAGACTCTTTTATTATGACAGCTACTGTAATCTAATACAATCTCAGTACATTTTGATTAAATTTAAACTAATGCTGTCAATTAATTAACATTTTTATTCTAGTTAATCACAGTGATAGTCTGTGATTAATCACAATTTTTAAAATACACAGATTTACTTGTATTATAACTGTGCCATGTTGGATTAAAAAAAAAAAAAGGTTGACAGACGATAAATCAAAACACATGCACGGGTCAATAACAATAAACATGAGACAGACAATATGGAAGTGAATAGCATCGCGCTGCAAGCTGCCAAGAGCCACAGCAGTGCTCAAGCCTAATGGGAAAACCCTGACATCGGAAATGTGCCTGTTGCTGAGACTGTATACCCCTCATTTTCTTTCTTTTTTTATTTTATTTTTTTAAATGCATTATGCATCCTACAGTTTAATAATGCAAATACTACAAGCACAATAAAACTATTAGACTGGCTTGGCAAGAACACTGACACTGAGTTCTGACTACTGAGTTCTCATTTGCAGCTGTGACCTGAATAATAATTAAGCTGAACAGGATTTTGTTTTTTTTTTTGGAATCATTTAGAGGACCCTCTGTCTGAATACGGTGCAGCTGAGAGACTAAAACAGAAGTGGCGCTCATTAACACAAAAGTGTTGCATTAGAAGACTAAGCCCATTTAGATGTGCAACTCGAGTGAGCTCTGCGGTGTATGACCCATAAGCCAAATTTCCTTCCTGATCTGAATCTCAAAACACGATCAGAGCTGAACAAATAATACGGAAGAGGAATGGGAAGTTGTTATAAGATTATGAACACGGGCTCTTATTGTCTGTTCATGTTCTTATGCATTATGGATATAATCAGATGTACATATACATGACAATGAGATTGTGTGACATAATATAATATGCATGCAGGTTTACATCCCGATACATTTTTATTTTTATTTATTTATTTATTTTTACTTCCGCGATCCATCTGAAGTGCTTTCGGGGCCGTTTTAACTGTTTTAAATTGAAGAATTCAACACCGCAAGCTATAATACGGAAACATCATCAACATGCCACTTTAGTTTGATGAATGCAGCATATCATCACCCTTGCAATCATAATTCCTCATCATCCATCGGCAGCATTGACTGAAACGGATGACACTCACTGTCAAATATTTCCCTTCAATTTGGATTTGATGATATTAACCAGCTTGTTTAGATTTGATATGGCGGCACTGGGATGCCATCCATCGCCATCGTCGCCCACAGATGGCTCTTTTTAATTCCAACTATGTATGTATTATGCCACAAATGAATTCGTCCGATGTGCCATATTTTGCCGCTCGTCAATCAGCGGGGACGGAGTGTTAAAGCATCATTTGCAAAACTAACACGTGTGTGTGTGTGTGTGTGTGTGTGTGTGTGTGTGTGTGTTATTACCGAAACAGGCAAAGTCATACCGCACGTTACAAGCATGCCATAATTTAGCGTTGTGCCGCATGCCTATTAGTTCAGCGTGCATGTGACAGCTCGCATGTGTGCGTCCTCTGAAATCCGTCTCTCTCTTGTCTGCATTGTTCTCCAGCACAAACAGATGGCTTCTGATTTGCCGTGTGGGTGTTTGCTTTTATTTTTTCCCCTCACCTTTTCACATAGCAGCAGGCTTACTTTTATACCGTTTTTTATTACTTCTGCTCCCATATTATGTTTTGGACAGGGAGCTATATCAATAATAAATGGAGGATGGAATGCACAAGTGCCAGGCACAAATGATAGCAAAGCTAACAAAAAAGGAAACCAGAAAAGGCCAAAATCCACCTTTTGTTTTTGTCTCCGCATGACTTTTTGGCTGTTTTTGTCATGTCTGTCTGTACACTTTTTTTTTAACAGCAATGCAGAACAATAGAGAGACAGCTCATTAATGAATGACCAGGAGCAGAATTCTGTCTCGAGCTACCTAACAGCATGAATTAATGATCTTCATTTTTCTGCAGTGGCCATTTCTGCCATTTTTTAAATGATTATTATTATTTTATTAAAAAAAAATTTTAAGCTTGAGTTACTGGAATTAAAATCCAATTAAGAACAGGATGTTGTGTTGTTGGACCTCTGTGAGCCGCATGTCTGTGACCAAAAGTTACCAAGTCCAAAAGTTGGGTCGTTATGTTTGCAAGGAAAGTTGCAGGCACTCAGGGACGGGTTACACAGGTACACAAATTGATTATTTTTATTTATTTATTTTTAGCTAGGGATTCATTATGCAAATTACCAGTGTGTAGTTCATGCCACTGATGCTGCAGATTTCCTTGGGTTTCTGTTAAAAGGTAATTTATTGTTACATTAGAGGCAACAATAAATACAATAAAATACTGTATTCCTAGGAATATACAGTAGGACTTATATGGTATTCATGTTTTTTTTTTATTGCATATTTATAACATTTTTTTTTTCAAAGTGTCATTTTGTACGCAAAC
The DNA here is from genome assembly GCA_030014365.1 of Clarias pachynema. NCBI lineage: Eukaryota > Metazoa > Chordata > Actinopteri > Siluriformes > Clariidae > Clarias > Clarias pachynema. The sequence continues at coordinate 2,337,546 of JAQMYL010000005.1, read as the reverse complement.
CATATGTTTATAAGGATTATTCCCGTTATTGAGTTCATTTTGTTCAACATTATTTTTAGTTTTTGTAAGTTAAACATTTCAAAACTATTTTTGTCGAGCTCAAGCATTCAACTGTACAATTCACTTGAAGATTTTAACGAACTATATGATCCAGAATGTCCACCCTGGTAGGAATGCAGTGATAATGATAAGGTTGGAAATACTGTATACTTACTGTTAAACCATGCGTTAGCGATTTCCACCGGCAAGGCAGTGAGTGTACAGTATGTGGTTACAACGTGCCTACAGTATATACTATGCATGTTACTCAAACATTCCACTAGGGGGCAGACTGGAAAATTCAATCAGACATAAAGTTCATAAAGTTAACAAACATGGACACACTGGAGGATCTAAATAGTACTTATCTCCTGCCAACTGTCTTGACACACATATGTCACTTTATCCTTTTTAATATGATTCTTTGAAAACTTTCTCATAACATATTGGAAATGTTTTGGTTGACCATCACAAATCTAAAATGAATGAACTAATTAATTGGGGTAAACTCAGGGGCGGAGCTAGACTGTCTGCATAGACAGGGTGGAACTTCTTCAAGAGGCCCTTCTGATAGAGCCATTTTAATATGAACAACAGTAAAATAGCTTATATATCCCGTCCTATGCTACTGTACAGTATGCATGGCTGAATGATTCATTTTTGGAGCCAAGCAATCGTTTGTCTAATAAAACATACAATAAAGCCACTTTGCCACACAACTGTATTCCAAAGAACAAAACAGAATAAGATGAAAAACAGGATACGAGTCTTGTTCAGATATTTCAGTGGGGAGGAGAGCAGGCCAGGGGCATCGTCCAGTTAGTACCACATCCTTCTTACAGAACAATAACATAAGGACCGCTTTAAACGTAAAAAAATACATGGCGTTCTTTGACACAAATAGACATTTCAGCACAAAGACCACGAATAAATGACAAGCTTTTATGTGTGTTTACATCCATAAACCTTTGTCAGAGCCATGTTGTTTATTAATCAATATCTTCTTAACATTTTTTTGTCTTTAATATAATTTCACATCCATTCATGGATGGTATAGCAGCTCTTTCTTAACTATAATAGAGTATAAAATTGACCATGTTCCTTAATATTCTCATTTTCAATATTTATTGAGTCATTACAAGGTCACGGGCAAGTCTTAATGCATTCCTTAACCTTCCGACATAATTGCAAACAAGTCTTAATAACGTGCTTAATAGGAAATTAGAGAGATCAAATAAAGAACGCTTTTTCATTGAAGGAACTATAAAAGATTTTTTAAATGGGTTTTGTATCTTTTGTGTATTACAAAGGGATGATGATAAAACGGTAATGATTAAAATCCAACTCATGTTTCTTTCTATTTCCCTTGTTAAAATTGACCATCTCAATAACTACAAAAGGGATGCCTTGTTATTAGTCTGGACTAAATATTACAAATTAGGGTTAACCCCTTAAATTATAAAGGGTTTGAATTTAAATTTGAATTTATTTGGTGGCACGGTGGCGTAGTGGTTAGCACGTGGTCACGGCCCGGGTTCGAGTCCCACCTTGGAGTTTGCATGTTCTCCCGGTACTTGGAGTTCTCCCGGTACATTTGTGCCTCCGGTTTCCTTCCACAGTCCAAAGACATGAAGTGCCCCTAGTTGGACTTCAGAGGTTCATGGATGGATGGATGGATGGATGGACGGACCGTTCATTTAGTCATCAGGATGACAGTAAAACTAGGAAATAGAAAATATACTGTAGTACTCTGTTCAATGGTGGCAAGGAGATGAAAGAGTTTTAATCATTTAACAGAAGAAATGTTAATCAACAGGCGATCACAAGCTCGTATTCTGACAACACAGCAGTCTGTGGCTGAAAGAGCAAAATTGGCCATGTAATAACGGGCATCTGTGAGCTCTTATAAGCAGAAGATGGAAGTTCTCTGAGTGTGCTTGGCTGCCCTGTGGTGTATCAGTAGCAGACATGCAGGGGTTAACATGGGCAAGCATTTAACTGGTAATTGTTATACATTGATCAGCCTTAAAATTAACACCTCATACATAACATTAAAACATTAACAATGATTATCACTTATAAACCAATAATGTTGGTGCCAGGATCATGGGCACCCAAGGCTCAGTTATGCCCATTGGAGAAAAAAGCCCACCTGTCCAGTCCTATCTCACAGAGAAACCAATGCAACACCCAAATCCACAAAAAAACACAACAGAGATGCACCAAAACAACCAGTGCACCAAAGTCTGCCGCACATTCTGTAGGGCAGACAAAAAGCCCAAGGATGCCAACCCGACCTCCAGACTCCCCACATCCCAATCCCATTGCACACTCATGGGATGCAACAAACAAACAATTTGGTTTAATCCACAGACACCCTACCCCACAACCCATAAACCCATAGCACCCAAAGGATTCACTACCACAACCCTGAGGTCTAATGTTTTAGGTTTTAATGTTATGGCTGATTGGAAAATAATAAGATTGGAAGAAAAACTTGTAAACAAAATCCAGGCAAATAAATAGGTTTTATTTTAAACATACTCCAGTTCAACTGTTCAACATTCAACTGGTTCAAATACTGTATGAATATTGTAAGAGAAAAAAGCCCACTGTGAAGCAGAGTTCTGATTCTTTTGAATGCATTTATTTCTTATTTATTCATATTAATGAAGACCAAATTTAAAAATCCATTTATAGTTAAATTTATTGCTCTGGAGCGTCCACAGGAAGAAAAAAAAAGTTGGTTCCCATTATCCCTTATGATATAGCAGGTACTGTATAAATAATCATTCCATCTGTCAAGATGAAAAAGCACATCATTGTTACAGTGAAACTGAAAAGCCATCTGTCCTGGAAACCTGCCCATGGTGGGAAATTTACCGACAACTCCAAAGCACTGGCAGTGAAAATAAGCAGCACTAGAATATAAGGCTGGACCATATTGTCGGGTTTCTGGAGGGAGCGGGGCAGGACTACAGTCGCTGCGTGACACGTGCTCATGTCATGCACCAAGTCACACGTGGTCATACACCTCAACCACTTGTATTAAAAAATGAGCAGTAGTACTTACATCACAACCGTATGCGGACAAAACACAGTATTGGTGCAGATTAAATTTTTTTATAATACAGAAAATGTGATGTAAAATTAAAATTATTCATATTTCTTTGTGAGTATTGATACTAAAATTGGTCTAAGCTTCTAGAAGCATATGACCTTTAAAAATTGTTGCTTATTGTGTGAATATTTTTTGGTAAAAGTGTAAAAAGCAAAATATCTGTAGTGTCCGTAACCGTGTCAAATTCATGTTGCAATATCTTAACAATTTAGCATTTTAAAATAATACACATTGTCAGGTTTATGTCTTTTCATGTGAAATGTAAATCGGCCAAGTTTCATCTGAATGACAATTAAGATCATTAATAGATTTTAATTCAAAAAGGTTAAAGGGCATGAAATTGTATTTAGCAAATGCGCTTCTTTTCATCTGATAAAATATAAATGTGTATGCATATTTACAAAAAATGAAGCATGTATCTGCAGATAAGAAGCATTAAGTATTATGGAAAATGCTCTTATATGATTATATCTGAAACTTCACTTTTTCACCTACGTAGGTGAGACATTTTTTTTTAGCACCGGTACCACGTTTTGGCCGATATCATGTACTCTGATCTCCTCGTACAGGCCACAGACATATGAGTTCTCCAAGCCACCACTGACACACATCACCAGGATGTCTTTTCCTTTTTTTGTTTTTGTTTATTATTCATCTAGGATGATTTGCAGCGTTCTATGAGAGCTAAAGGAAAATCCATTCCATAAGAGATAAAGGAAAATCCAGCTCTAATAGAATGCTGCAAATCATCCTAGATGAATAATAAACAAAGAAAAAAATCAGATTCAAGATATCATAAAACATAATAACCGCCACTAATTGAGACAGGACGTTCTGAGGACAACTCGGCTATCTGAGCTCATATCTACAGTATGTTTACTTCTCTGACGAAAAACGTTGCTGGTGTGTTAGAATTAAGAATTAGGCCAGCGAAAGTCTGGGCCATGCTTTTAACCAATCACATGCACCATCACTGATGTCTCAAATGGGAGGACTGATAATAGCTTTGGTGGCAGTGTTGCAGCATGAAAAGCTGTGAGCAGCAGGGAGCACAGCCAGATGATGAATATGATGAATGATGCTAGGCCAGGCTGAAGTGGTATGGGAGTTGCTTTCATGTGAGTGTTTTTTTTTTTTTTCCTTTCTTTTCCTTTTTTTTTTTTTTTTTGCTTTACAATGAGATTTTCTACACAGTCCCACTACTATAAGATGGACTATATTCGGGGTGAAGGGGTGATCTGTCTTCTGAGGAAACTGGAAAATGGCACAATTGCTGGAGCTCATGTGGCCTGTCACAGTAATTAAGAAATATTTTTATTAAAGTTAAGAACCAACCATGTATTCTCTGTTTTCTCCTTTACTGACATAAAGGGAATGTGTTCTCTATATTAACATACATT
>JAQMYL010000005.1:2292985-2305001 GCA_030014365.1 Clarias pachynema | reverse complement strand
CTTTACAATGTAGAAAGAAATAAAAATCAGGAACCATCATGGAGTTAGAAAGTGACCACAAACTTTTGAACGGTAGTATATGTGAAAGATTTGAGAGGAAACTTGAGAACCTTGATAACGTGTGGGGAGCATAAAATCCTGACACCAAGTTAATAAACCGCAAACCAAGGAGGTGTGCGGCAATATCACTTTTAGTACTGTAAGCCCATAACCAGATTAAGATTGAAGTTGTGGGGTTGTTGATTATCCAGATAATGGTATGAGTGATAACTTGAAATTAAATAACCCCATTTGGCAGTTTCCTTTCATTTGGGCCTCTTTTTATTTCTGGAGTGTACAAGAACGATACTTACCTAGAAATTATCATTGGGTTAGTTTACTTTTGTTCCCACTATCAAACTTAGTCAGCCAGCCACATTTGAATGGTTTGCCAACAACTAGCCAGTGCTAATTTGCTATCTTGGTCATGTCCTTGTGTACAGTGTACAGGCGCAAGCACACCGAGCTGCAGTCCATTCAGCTGGAGCTTCAGAGTCCAGACTGCAAGCTGAGCAAGCTCAGAGCCTCCACCATCATGACTGACTACAACCCCAACTACTGCTTCGCCGGAAAGACGGCCTCTGTTAACGACCTGAAGGAAGTGCCGCGCCGCAACATTTCACTCACAAGGTTATCTAACGCTGAACTTGTGCACACCCTAACACCATGTTTGCTTTAAATTAACCACATTGCAAAGGGGTTTAGGTGGTCCTTCTCAACATGGTTAGAGATACAGTATAGCCTGTGGCTTGTTGGAGCTAGAGCAGAATCAGGTCATTCGTTTAATTCAAGATGGATGCAAGGAAGTGCAAGGCAACGCAACGGCAATTGAGAATTAAAATCCTTTCCCAAGAGTCCTTTGGTAGTCTTTGAATACAGTCACTAGCATTAAAGTTTAACAAATGCGAGCTCAAGGGTTGTTTGTTCTAGACACTTAGTTGCGGTTTATTGAACATTTGATTTAAATACCAGCTATTCAAGTGCTCCTGTAAAGTTAAGCTATAAAGAGATGCTGTAATGTGTGTAGGGGTTTGGGGCATGGTGCATTTGGAGAGGTCTATGAGGGTCTTGCTGTGGGAATACCAGGAGAACCCAGTCCCATGCAAGTAGCTGTCAAGGTAGGCTTGAATGATACGCAGAAACTTTACCCTTTCTTTTTAAGATGTTTTTAACAGCATGTCTTTATGTAAAAGTGAAAGACACTGAGTGAAAGACAGTGGGTGGGAGTGTTCTAAGGTGATTTCTGTTGGCATTTGTGTTTCTAATCAGACGCTTCCCGAGGTGTGCTCTGAACAGGATGAACTAGACTTTCTGATGGAAGCACTCATAATCAGGTAAACAGACGCTTAAAGAAACACACATGTTCAATGACAACCAGTGTTCTGTTTTTCTATACTACGGTATGTGTTCTTGTCCACTGTTTTGTTTGACAGTAAGTTCAGCCATCAGAACATCGTCCGGTGTATAGGAGTGAGCTTACAGGCACTTCCTCGCTTCATTCTGCTAGAGCTGATGGCTGGAGGAGATCTCAAAACATTTCTTAGGGAAACGAGACCCAGACTGGTGAGGCACTACTCTCACAGGCACACACTTGTAGCACCTACTTGGTTGGCCAGTCATATCCTTAATTATACCATATGTCCATATGCAAGACGTACTGTTAGACCATCTGCTCAGTTTTACTGTTTTGCTTTTTTTGTTTTTTTACTTCCAAACTTACTTTTTTTTTACTTTTTTTTTTTTAAACTTTTTTTCCTACTTAGGAGCATCCTTCCAGTCTGACTATGGTGGACCTTTTAAATATAGCAAGAGATATAGCACGTGGCTGCCAGTATCTAGAAGAGAATCAGTTCATTCACAGGTATAAGATACACACATACACACACACACACACACACACACACACACACACACACACACACATATGCTGTCAGTCCATGTCTAGCAGATGGCATCTTTGCTGTTCCATAGACTCAGCAAATGTGTTCCTCTCAGTCACATTTTCTCTCTCAGCACGAGACGGTCCTTTTTAGCTGATACAGACGTTCTGCTTCGTCCCCACACCCTTGCTCAGGGACCGTGACAAACGAGTCCAATTAGAGCTCATTTACACTACATGTACAGTCAAATCATTAATCTGGTTACTCTGGAGAAAAAGGGAGACAGAAACAGCTTTATTTACAGACTTACTTCAACCACTCCTCTACCATTCCCGTACCTACATTCACGTTTGTTGAGTTCAAAGAGATTTACGAATCTGGTACTCTATCTGTTGCGCAACGTTGTTGTTTGCTTTTCAAGAAGCCTGCATGTGATATATTTCAGACGCAAAACATGTTCATTAGTTCTGACCTTGATATGGACCAATAATATACCTAATAAAAGAGTATGTCAATAATGAGACGCCCCTTTAATTTACATTATCATTGCATGTACAGTACAGGATAGTATCACTGTGTATATACAGTACTGTCTATATCGGCAATACATTATTTTTTTGTCTACAGAACTGACTGTACTGAAAATAATAGAATAAGTTGATGATAAGTAATAACAGAGTGAAACATTTTTATTCCTTTGCTTTAATTGAAACAAACAACAAAAAGTAGGGGAAAAAATGCAACATTGCAGGATCAGAAGGTGTTAATTAATCAGCAACTTGGATAGTAGTGTTGCCTGAATGGTACATCACTGGCTTATATTAATGAACTAATTTTAAGCAGCGATCATATCTGTAATAACGACTAATCCTGGAGAAGGAGATGGTTTTTATTTATTGTTACAACACACCTATTTTAAATGCTATTTACACATCAGCTATAACATTATGACCAATGCCAGGTGAACAGAACAACATTAAACTGGTGGTAGAATCATGGACACCTACTGTAAGACTCATGGGGACCAAAGGCCCATCCAGTGGATTAATACTGGCAGTGGAGTAATAATAGTCCATCCAATAACAGCCAGTGTATCACTCATGGGAGGCGAAACAAGTCTGACCCACTGATGCCCCACCCTGCAGCTCACAGCAGCCGAAGGAACCACTGCTGACGTCCTGGTGCGACATCTTTCCTCATGCGTACAGAGCTGAACCAGTGGCACAAGGGGATTCCAAAGCCTATGTGGTTTTATGGTTAATGCTGTATGGTTATAATGCTATGGCTGATCGGTGTACATTACAAAAACTTAACAGCTTCTTTTGTCATTAATTATTTTCTTTTAATTGCCCACTATGTTGCTTGCACATTATTACTTACATAATTAAAAGTGTCCGTTTGCTCGTCAATAGCAACTGTGGATTATTAGTGCAATTCTGCTGTATATATATCGAGGAAACGTATGATAGAGTGTGAAAACCTATCTGCTGTACAACTTTTTTCAAGAAGACCATATGTGATATTCAAGATGCAAAACATGTTTATTAGTCCTTGATATGGACCAATAATATACCTAATGAAAGAGTACTGTATGTCAATAATGGGACACCCCTTTAATTTACATTACATGTACAGTATAGTATTACTGTACATATATTGTGTATATTGGCAATATTTTTTTTTTACTGAAACAGTATTATTCCACTGCCACACTATCAAATTTTTATTTTCACAGCTTTTCAAAGCCATGCATTATTGGTACGATCCTTATCAAAATTACAGAATCTCACAGTTCATTAAAAAAAAATATCCATGTTAGCTAGCATGTGATACAGACTAGTCTTTAGTGATACAGACTAGTTTAATGCAAATAGTTAGCTAACATTTGAAAGAATTATTGAAGAATTCAAACAAACACATTTCACAAATGTGAGCTAACTTGAAAAATAGCTTTAGTGATTAGCTGATTACCTGAATGCCAATAGCTATCCAACATGTGAAAGCTTAGGACTTAGCTAAGGCTAGCTAACAAGAGGTTTATTCAATAATTCCTAAATTGCTATCTAACTACAAATACAGGATTATTGAGCATAGAGAAAAAATAAAATGTTTTTTGTTTGGAATGTAGCGAGAAAGAATCAAGTACATGAAGGGAAGTACAGATATCTATAAGCCAACCTTTATTACTGTACATTGCAATGTTTCTTTTTTTTTTTCCGTATCTGGTTCTATTATAAGATCGTTCTCTAGCACTAAAGTTCTGTTTGTCCTTCACAGGGACATTGCAGCGAGAAACTGCTTACTCACCTGTAAAGGTCCAGGAAGAGTGGCCAAAATCGGAGACTTTGGCATGGCCAGAGACATCTACAGGTACTGTATGCTGACCAGCACTAAATGCCTTCTAGAAATCCAGGACCTTGATATTATAGAAGTCTATTGAGTTATAGTGTTAACTTTTGAAGCATAGTTTACTTTCTGACCTTGTTTTTGTCAACTCGTTCTTTCTTTTTTGGCATCACGATTTTATTTTAGGGGTAATTCAATTGCTAGGTGGTCAATATATTTGCGACAATGTAGTAAATTGTCTGCTTTGGGACAATGGCCCTTGTTAAAGGGTATAGATAGGATATAGGATATTATTCATAGATAGATAGATAGATAGATAGATAGAATGAATCAGTGTAAATTTTGTATGATTTTGCAAAATGCTATAAATCCATCTCCCACCTGTTACAATATGTAGATCAGCCTGTAGTTGTGTTTGTGGCAGTGTAAATATGCAGTTTGTTGTCAATAATATGTTGGTTGAGTTTTAATATGTAATATAGAGAATTCATGCTTTGATTGTGTTTTCATGACTGGCAGCAAATTGGAACAAGAAAAAAGGGGTTTTGTTGTACATGAAAACTTCTAATAAGCTTCTAGTATAGTGACGAAAATGAATAATTTGCCACAGGGAGTGAACATGTATACATAAAATAATGTACACAAAAATGTATTCCATGCAAACATTTATTTTAAGCTTAGTAAATTAAGTTACAAATAATTAACACAGAACATATTACAGTACTTTAAAATGATGAGGACACCGCAATTTGTCAAATTAATTTAGTAGACAATCGGTTTACATGGTGCATTTTTTTTTTATTTTAATTAATTTTGCACCATGCATATAAATGAATTGTGAGCAAATAAAAGAACTGCACATTTGTCATGCTCCCGGCCTGTACAATTAACATTGATCAAATTTACATAAGAATTTAATATAAGGAAAAACATACTTACATACGGTCTTAGTCATGTGCAGTAGTGTTGTGTTGTGTGTAATGGTGTGATTGTGTTAATCCCCAAAACAAAAGACCGTACACTACATATTGTTTAATGCTGCCTTACTACTTTAGCATGATCTTAAATAGGAATAACATTGAATGCATTCAACACAATTTTGGAATTGGTAATTTATATAACAGATAATTCTGGTAATGAGCAGGTTGTTTGTCTTTAGAGACAGGAAATGCAGAGAATTTGAGCTGCTTGTGTGACTCCACTCTATGTAGCCACACAAGTAGGGCATCATATCATGTCCCAAAAATAGCCATTATTATTTTGGGTTATATTGCACCATTGGAATATTGGCAATGAAATATTTTATGACTCTCCTTACAGTCACTCACTAACAAGACCATTTCTTTTTTCACCACCACTCTCTCCTTAATGTTTGTTTTTCTCACTTTCCCTCCAACTTGTGACCTGATGGGCCGGGAGATGTTTGTGTGCTTTATAAAAAAAACATGGAATTTCATGAGAAACATACACTGGTAGTTAAAAGAAATAAATGAATAAATAAATAATAATTGAATAAATAACATGTGAAAGCACCATCATAAAAATGCAGTTGCTTAATGATGATGAAGAATCCAAGTATTTAACAGGTTGAAAAAAAAAAACTTCTTTATCTATTTAATTCTCAGTCTGACCATTCATTAAATACAAAAAAGCACATCAACATATTTATTAATAATAATAATAATGAAACAAAACCTCTGGGAAATCAAATGTATTTTTAATAGGAACTCACAAAGGTTACCAGAAAACTTTAAATGAGAGTGACTTAACGTATAACTAGTAGAAAAAAATCTATATAATTTTTCATTCCTTACTGTATGTAATATCAAATCAATTTTTTTCATGCAATTTAAGGACAGGAAGGTTAATTGTCGATGTGTTCTTCCTCGTGCTCTTTCTCTCTCTCTCTCCAGGGTGCAATTAATATTACATTCAATGGATAAACATAATTCTCCTTCGTAATTTGATGTAATCACACGTAATCATAAACTAATGAGGCTCACTTAAAAGTCAATTTGAACTACATTTCTTACTAACATATTCTCAGCACTCGTAACTGTAACACTCTGTGTGCTTTGTTTTTGATCATTTATTTTAAATGTTTGTTACTTCACCCTCTGATGTTTCACGGGCAGCAGTTTGAAAAGATGCTTTCAGCTAGGGAAAAAAAAATTGGGAAAAACTAAAGTATATTGTGATTGTATATATAATATAACTATTAAATACTCAAAATGTTTTATAACTGTTTTTATTTAATATTTAATATAGTTGAGGCTCTGGTTAGCTGATCAGAGGGTTGGAGGTTTGAGCCCCGTCACTGCCGGGTTCCACTGTTGGGCCCCTTAGACAAGGCCCTCAACTGTCTGCCCATATACTGTATAATACTGAGCATTTTATTCTTAGTGCCGGTCCCAAGCCTGGAGCAATGGGAGGAAAGCAGATTTGGATCATTTGCATAATTTCCGAATGACCTGATGATTCGCTGAGAACGGGAAAAATGAATAAAAAGATTAATATTTGCATTTCTACCCAATTAAATTTTATTTATGTAGCGCCTTTAACAATGGTCATCATCGCAAAGAAGCTTTACAGAATCAAAAACAAATTAGGGAAATGACACACACACACACTAGATCGCCAAAAGTATTTGCTCGCCTGACTTCACATGCATGTGACCTTGAGTAACATCCAATTCTTAATCCATAGGGTTTAATATAATGTTGGCCCCGCCCCCCTTTGCGACTATACCAGCTTCAACTCTTCTGAGAAGGCTTTCCACAAGGTTTAGGAGTGTGTTTATGAGAATTTTTGACTGAACTTCCAGAAGCGTGTTTGTGAGTTCAGACACTGATGTTGGATAAGAAGACCTGGCTGGCAGAGTCCGCTCTAATTCATCCCAAAGGTGTTCTATCGGGTTGAGGTCAGGACTCTGTGCAGGCCAGTCAGATTCTTCCACACAAAACTCGCTCATCTATGTCTTTATGGACTTTGCTTTGTGCACTGGAGCGCAGTCATCAAACCGTTCCCACAAAGTTGGGAGACTGAAATTCGTCCAAAATGTCTTGGTACACTGAATCATCGAGAGTTCCCTTCACTGGAAGTAAGGAGTCGAGTCCAACTCCTGAAAAAAACAATCCCACACCAGTTGTAACATGTCTGACCTCACAAATGTGCTTGTGGTAGAACGGTCAAAAATTTCCATAAACACACTCCTAAACCTTGTGGAAAAGCCTTCATAGAAAAGTTAAAGCTGTTATAGATCATTTACTGTTATGCATCATATTAAACCCTATATTAAGGATCGTATGTTACTCAAGTTCATATGCATGTGAAGGAATGTGAGCGAATACTTTTAGCAATAAATATATATTCACACAATGCTGAATCTGTACATGCCAGGTTCTGAGCATAATGTGGCTTATTTTTGCTTATTATTTGCCTCGATATTGTCATAACACAATGCTCTGTTATCAAAAATATTTCACTTCACTGATGCATTATGTTAACTTGACATAAAAATTAAATAAAGCCATCCTTATATAAGTGGAAGCTGATTAGAATAAATGTTCATTTACAAGAAAAAGTTCAGCCCGGTGAGCACTGTCCTTGAACAAAGTGTTTTATATAACATATAACAGCTGTGACAATAGATCCATCTACATGGCAAATACCATGTTTATATTAATGCATTCATTTGATTACATTTATTTATAGGGACTTTGATAAAGGGCAGGTAATAAAAACTAAATAAGATAAAATTATGAAAAATATATATGTAAAAAGTATGCTGAAAATGTATACATAATTATAATTTAATGTTTATTATGACTGTATATCATTAATAATGTGTAGCTGCTGTCATGTACAGTAAGTGTTAACCGGGACTTACTTAAAGAATAATATATAAATAATACTCTATAATAAGCAAGCACTCTTAAATGCACCACTATCAGCAACTTTTTGGTTGTAACTTTCGCTTCACAAAAATATACATCTCTTTTTTGCTGCTGCATGATAACTCCTTTTAGTTCTTCCTATGACAGACTGGTTTCAATCAAACTTAATAATTCAAGATGCCCAATATTGTTATCTTTGATCTTTGAGAGGAACTGGAGGCAAACCCTGACAACTTCTACAGCAGCAGGCCTGACGCTGACTCAGTGAGCTGGTTTAAAGGGGAAAAAAAAAAAAGGAAAAAGCCTGCTGAGTGAGCGGAACTGGTGTTGTGCGGCCATAAAGCACTTTTAATTGCTGAATTAGATTTCTGCACCTACCTGCTAAACTTCAGGACCTGAGATCTTTGAAGCAAAAAACTCTCAAATTAGGTTTTAAAGATTCTTCTGTGCTTTAGAGACCAGTAGTTTTTATGTAACACTGTTTTGGGAATTGTGTTGCGAGAGACAAAGATAGCTTGGTTTAATACATTTGAAAAACCCTGGGGTGTTAGCTTATACTTGTTTAGTTAAAAAAAAATTTTTGCCACTAAACAAGCAGTCATTCATCATATTTCAGTCATTTGATCACTTACACAATTACAATTCTATATACGAGGGGTGTTTGAGATAAAGCAGGACTTTTTATTGAGCAGAATAACAGAACATCGTTCTGAGAATAAAAACTCCCTTTATTTCTCTATATTATTACTAATGCACTTATCCCAGTGTTTCACTTGTGCTTGGATACCATCAAATAAAGAAAGCTCTCTCAGGATGCCGGAGCCATGTTTCAAGTCTGAAAGGCCGACCTCCCAGGAACTCCTTTAATGGTGTTTTCAAGCATGTGGAAATGGCTTGGACTGAGGTCAGGACTGTATGGGGGACTTGGAATAACTCCCAGCCGAGTTCCTGTAATGTGCAAGCAGTGTTGGTGAATGGTTGTGTGTACAGTTCCAGTTCCAGGGCCACACGTTATCCATCGATTTTCAAGGGTCAGACGTTCTACTCACTGAATGTTAATGGGAACTACTGCAGTGTTATCTGATTACCTCCACCTTGGCTCAGAATAACTTAGGGTAGCATTTATTTGCATTGCATGAAAAGAAGAAGGTGCAAGAACATTTTAAGGTGTTAAGCATCATTTAAGGTATTGGTCGCTCAGTGGTAGGTCTCTTGCCTACTATGAGGAAGGTTAGGGTTCAATTTCCATCCAGTGCCCAAACCCCAGACGTTGGATGCAGTGCTGGTCCCAAGCCCGAATAAACTGGTAGGGTTACATCAGGAAGGGCATCTGGTCAGAAATAGTCAAAGGGAAAAAAGGGGGAAATAATGGGTTCGAGAGAGATTCTCAGGTTACACAAGCCACCAGTAAAGCTTTAATGCACGTTGGGAGTGTGACTGATTCAATCATTAATAATTAATCGTTCATTAAGCTCGTCCGCCCTGGAGATGGGTGCAGGGTCATCTTGGAAGTGGCCACTTCCATCAGGATCGAAATGTTTTTTGTCATTTTATAAATGCAGGAGGTTGGAAGGAATTGATATTGGTTTGCAGGGAGGAAAACACCTAACACAACAAGGGCAACAGCTTTAGACGTTATTCTTCACACACCTTCTATTCGGCATTCAGATAAGAAGGATAAAGCTAATCAAGGTAACATAGCAACACATTTTAGCTAGGATTGTCTTGCTTTTTGTCCTGGAATGCTCTCCCACGAGCAGGATTGCACAAAGATAATATATAGGTAAAGCCGCAGGAGTGTGATGTCTGCCAGTTGGTGTGGCTGCGAGTTATCTCAAAGGTCCACACATCGGCTCCTGCAGCACACAGACATGATAAGGTTGCCCATGCTCTGATTTTTGTCAGGAGTGTAAATGTGTTTGTTTGGAGGAAAGGAGGCAAAACGTCTCTGGCTCTCGGGTTCCTTTTCGTGGTAAACAACAGGTTTTACCTCCATTCTGTCCCAATGGCGCTCAAGGACACGCTAACAATCAGGTGCTTTCTGTGTACATTTCCCCAGAGTCTCGTTTTCCTCTTTTTTCCTCCCTCTCTCTATTTCTCCAGGTGAGTTGAGATACGTTATCACGAACATATCAGATACTGGAGCACATCTCAGATAAGAGCTGCTCAGAAAGAGGAAAAGTGACTGAGGCTCTCTCCGGCTCGCTCGTAGGAGCTACTTTCAATGCGGCTCGTCTAGTAGCATTATAAACGCGTCGAAATTGAATCGTAATCCACTTTGAATGCACACTTATCAGTGCGGATACGTGTGAGTCATTACAATAGCAAGCTTTCCATTCTCGAGTCACTCTTTTACATAAGCTGTTGGTTTGAAGAGTATGCTGGCATTTTGATACATTAAGCTTTTTTACTAAAAAGACTAAAAGTATTATTGGCAACAGATCATTAATGCATGCATTAGAGGCAAGGTAGTGTAGTGGTTAGCTCTTCGGCCTCACGGCACCAGGGTCGAGGGTTCGGTTCCTGCCTCTGGTCTGTGTGTGTGTGGCGTTTGCATGTTCTCCCCGTGACTGGTGGGTTTCCTCCAGGTTCTCTGGTTTCCTCCCACAGTCCAAAGACATGCAGATTAGGTTAACTGCCGTTCCCAAATTGCCCGTAGTGTGCTTGTGTGTCCTGTGATGGATTGGCACCTTGTCCAGGGTGTACCCTACCGCCTGAGATAAGCTCCAGGCTTTCCACAACCCTGTACAGGATAAGTGGTATAGAAAAGGAATGAATGTGTTTAATTACCATACACAATAGTTCTTTCATCTAACACTAAATTAAAATATTTTTTTTTGTTTAAAATTATTAAGAAAAAAGTTTTATAGATTTATAGAAAATTATTCATTCTATTTATTTACATATACTTTGCTATACAATTGTGATATGGCATAGAAACAAGGTCAGTAACTACTGTAACATAACCCCAGGGAACAGACCTCGTTTAGAATTCAGACTCATTATGTCACATTACAAAATAATGTCTTAACATGAACTCTGCAGCTTTAGAAAATAGGTTTAAATAAAAAGTACATTAATTATTTAGATATTTAATAGAGTTGGGGTTTATTAAAGTTGTTAATGAAAAACGCTCAGAAGTTTAAGTCAGTATACTTGTGGTTCCAATACACATTATAATTCATTCATTTATATTCATTAGCAGAGGTTTTATCTTGGTCAGGGTCAAATTGGTTCGGGAATCTATCCTGGGAAAACAGGGAACGAGGTGGGAATATGCCGAAAACTAATGTCAGTCCATAACAGGGAACCTCATACACATTTACATACTGTAGGCATTTACACCTCATGGCAATTTATCTTCACAAATTCATCTTCCGGCTTGTTTCTGGGAGGTGGGAGGAAACCCAGAGGAAGCCCACCTTTAAATATAAAGACAAAACAGCTACAAGAGCTCAGGATAGAACTGAATACCCTGAAGCTGTGAGGGAACAACATTACTGTCATTATACATATACATTATATCATATCATATTATACCATATGAAATAAAAGATGGATTTTAGTCAAGTGCAATTTAATTAAGCAGGATCACACGAGAGGGAGTGCTGTTGTACTGAATATCAGCATGGCTGTAATGCGGTGGTAGAGAGTACTGACCTAATTTTACCCATGCTGCGACCAACAGTTAGTGTACTGTAATTAACAATTGTAGAACACCTGTGATGCTGAGTGGCATTGCATGATCACACGATCTTGACACAAAAGCAAGATAAAAAAAAAAAAAAAAAAGGGCAGAGCCATGGTAAACTGCCACAAAGTTTGTATTGTGAATGGAATGTTGGCTCCTGGATG
>JAQMYL010000005.1:2275086-2285565 GCA_030014365.1 Clarias pachynema | reverse complement strand
CGTGATACATGATACTCGGTACTCGTAAACCAAGACTTGTTCGTTTTCCAAGTCAGAATTTATTAAAAATCTTTGCTTGCGTTACTCGCAATCCGAGGTTCCACTGTATTCTTGTTTAACTTGTCCAAAGTCTTGTCACTCTTAATTTGTAGCTAGCCTCAAAGAAGTGTCGTGTAGTGATTTATCTCGGTTCTTTCAATGTATCTTCATTAAATTCCCGGTTTTGATCATCTATCCTTCGGTTTTGCAGATCACTTTGGGATACAAAATGCATTCTAAATAAAGACAGACCCAGGGGCATATTGGGGGGTTGGAGAAACCAGAAAACCTGAAAGAAACCCACATGGAAGGAGACGAGAAAATGCAAAGAAACTCCATATACTGTATGGTAACCCGAGCTTAGGGCTGAACCACGGACCATGGAGCTGTTGAATGGCAACACATTTCCTTCTTCTTCTTCTTCTTCTTCTTATTAAGAGTACATTGTTAAATAACCTGTTGTTATTTAATGTTTTCCACTTTGATTATTAGGAATCTTGGCGAATACCACATACTGTACAAGTGTGCTGAAACTAGGGGAAAGAGCTGCAGAATATCTAGGGGTCACCGAGAACTAGAATGGAGAACAATGGAGAACATTACATAAAGGACCTTAACTAAATAATACGAGGAGTCAAAGCAGGACTTTAGATTGTGCAGAATAACAGAACTCAGTTCTGAGAGTAAAAAACTCCCTTTACTGCATGTCTCTATATAATCCTCTGCTGCACTAGTACACTTACAGTATCCCAGTGTTTCACGACACCAACAAGGTAGAAAGTTTTCTCAGACGCATGATCGGACTTCCTGTCTGATTCACGTTTGAATCGCCGGCCTCCCAGGAACTCCTTTAATGTTTGCCCAAACATGTGGAAATGACTTGGACCGGTCAGGACTGTACGTGGGGATGTGGCAATAACTCCTAAGTGGTGTTGATGAATGATTGTGTGTAGAGTTCCCACAGACAGATGCGTCTCTTCCGCAAGTTTGCACCAAGTTATTCGTCGGTTTTCAAGAACCAACTTGCTAAATGTTCACAAGAACGACTGCAGTCCAATCCACCTCATCCAGAATCTACATACGGGTTTTTCAAAAAGCTTGAACCATTCAGATGTTTTCCGGCAGCTGATAGTTTCATCACCGTATTGTGTGTTTGAAGTCTTCTGTAGACGTCAATCTGTCAAGTCCCAGTTTGCCTCGTCACATCCTAAATCTTTTCCAATTTCACAAGAAATCTCCAGGAACTTCTGTATTAATCACTATAAGCCAAAAAATCATCTGCAATTGTGTTGATAGTCAGTAGCGCAGTGGAGAATGCTCAGAGTGGGCACTAAGCTGATTACTGCAAAAAGGGGGGAAAAAAAGAAAAGCTCTATTACATAAGTGATTTTTGTCATTTTTCCATAAAATATCTTATTGAGGTTCAGTTATCCAGCAAACTCTGAGCTAGGGGAAAGACTGTAGGTCCTGAAATCTGCTTCTTGTGTTAACTACGTGTTGATTAAATACATGCACATGACGGGACTTCGCATGTGAGACAAAAGATTATACAGAATTAGAGATTAGAGATATTTGATGATGAAGACGATGATGATGATCATCATCATCATCATTATCATCAGTTAAAAATTTGGAACCTTCTGTACTCTTTACCCAATCAAACCACTGAGCTCAGTATCTGCAACCAAAGCAGCTCATTTAAATTCAGACAAAATACACAACAAACATACTGCAGAACTGGACTGCTCTTGCACACTGCATACAGAACAGAGAGCGCAGTCTCCCTTTGTGAGAAAGATCTCCACTCTGTTTGGACGAGAGTATCAAGATCAGACAGAACAACCCTTTTTTTTTTTTTTTTTTTTTTAAATCCTTCCCATTTAATTTTAGAATAAAGTGCAAGGAAATTTGGTTGGGGGAAAAAATGCTTGTAAAATCAAATTGTGTAAACACTGGGATTTATCAGAAAAGAAAAGATGGAGAACTCTCTTTTCCTAAAGGGAGAGAATCCCACTTTAATGCTAGATGGAGTCGAATAGACGGCACTTCCAGTAAATACAGTTGCTTGGCTGGTTTCCCTGTGATTATACCTCTACAGCAAATGAATCCCTAAGTCAATTAAGCAATTTAATGCATTAAGTGCAATAAGATGACTAGAGAGCGACACTGATACTGTGGGCTTCGCACAAACGCTTTTTCTCATGACTAGGAATCTTTTACTGCTAACGTAACACCAGACAGTAATTGCCAAATACAATTACAACATACTGTCATTCTAAAATTTATTCTTTTTTTTTTTTTGGGAGATTGTTGTGCCCATTTTGAGACTCGCTCCAATGAATACACAGCTGCACTTGAATAATTCTTCCGGGAAAATTTATTTCCTGAAGATGCGTTTAGAAGGAAATCAGAGGGGTAAATGATAAATTCGAGTTCACTGATTGCGACTTTCAAACGCCTTAAAAGAAAGCTCATTAAATAAAAAATGAGAAAAAAAAGCAACATAAACATACAGTACATCTATATTCAGCAACTGTTGAAAATTTATTCTTGGGAGGGAAAGAAAATGTGTGGGAGTTCAGTAGTAACACCAGTAAAGTGCGATTGTATGCAGTGGACTCATCTTGGACTCATTCTCAACAATATGACAGAAATGCCTGAAGTAAAAAAAAAACAAACAAACAAACAAAAAAACTATGAACTATGGCCATACTGTATGTATAATGACCTTTGAATACATTAATTTCTTGTTATAAAGCATTCGTAAGGCATTACTCACATTGTTCATGAAAATGTATTGCTGTTTAAAGCAATGTTATAAGTTAAGAATACATTATTTATACATTATTAATACAATATGATATCAATACTTCATTCTGCCTTATTGTATAAGTGCATAATTTCCTTGCTGTAATAATCAATGTGCGCTACTTACATTTACATTTAGGCATTTAGCAGACGCTCTAATCCTGAGCGGTTTACGAAAGTACTTTGTAGTTTCCGTCATTGGATAAAACCTTACATTGGGTTACAAGGTGACTAACTACTCTAAGTACCATCAGATAAACACTGTTTACTGCATTTATTTATTATTAATATTTTTTTTGATTAGCCCAAGTACTGAAGAAACAGATACGTCTTATAATTAATAAATACTTATAATTGATTATGTTAACAATTCATAATACGTACTAAACATTGCTACTCTATGAAGTGTAATGCATTTTCATAAACATTTACAATGTGTCTAATACCTTATCAGCGCTTTATAACATGACATTAATACAGTATGTTCACAGCTCATTATATACCATTAGCCAAATAAAAGTCATTGTCATAATTCGCATTAATTTTTGTTTAAAGTGCTTACAATTTGCTACCGCTCAGCTATTCACCTAACAAACGAAATAAAATTGTTAGCTCAGAAAAAAAAAACACACACACACACACACACACACAAAACCACATTGTACTAAATAATAACTTAACTGAGTATAAATTAAATAACTGACCTCATTTCCAAGGTGAACGTTCTGTAGCAAGAAAACAAATGACTGAACTCAATTCCCTGGTAAACATCATCCAAAACCCAAACAACACACAATAAATCTCATTACACAGACTGAATTGCTGACTAATAACCCTGTCCTTTGTGCTTTCCAAGTGCTTTATCTTGTCCTCTGTCGGCATATTGTCTCTCCATCCATCCAGCTGCTTATTTACTAGAGAAGAAAAAGATCATGACAGCGCTGAGAGGCAGGTGAAAGTGAGCAAAAAAAAAAAAAAAAAAAAGAGAGAAAGATAATAGCCTGTTTGTCTCAGCTGCTTTCGTCTACCAGCTTGGCTCCGTTAATACCGCGGTAGGAAACCCTGCTTGGGCGCACCAGGACGCCATGGAGAGGCCGACAGCTGAAGTAGCGCCTAGAGCCGACTGAACCGTCGTTCTTCCCCTTAGCGCTGCGCAGCTCGAGACCCAGCCACAGGCCTGGCGCAAAGTCAGTAGTGCCAAAGTAGCGGATGGTGCCCATTTCATTGGCGCTGCTGAGCAAGACCTGCATGCCCAGATGCAGTCTGACAGCGCTGTCCGTGCCAGAGGGGCTGATGGTGCCACCTAGAGTGCCCGGACCTCGGGGTGAGGCTGCAGCTGAGGGAGAGCTGAGCGAGCTCCATCGCCGCCGCGTGCTGGACAAATGGTTGCTGTAGGAAGAAACAGAGGGGGGAAAAAAAAAAGTATACTTATTTTAATCCTGGAATGCAGTTTGTCCGGAATTACAGAATTTAATGATACTTTTCTTTTTCATGGTTTCACGTATTTCAGGTATTACATAAAATGTAAACACGTAGACTGACAGTAATAGCAATGCAGGTCGTATACTGTTTGCTCTTTGGACATATACAGTATACAGTATGCTCCACCCTAAATCTCCTCTGCTCTGGTTGTCTTGTTAAAATATTACTGGAAACCATCAGCTGCTGACTCAGGAATCCAACCTACTGGAAAACATCCCAGCAGCAGCTGACTCAGGAATCGGACGTGGCAGAGATACTGTACTGCACGTCTCAACTGCTACTCGGCATATTACGGCATACTGTACTATGAACATGTCAAATTTTAGAATTAAATTTGATCATTAAGTAAGCACATACTATATTTGTAGCATTCTAGATTACAGTTATCACAATAGTAATTAACACCTTGTTTATTATGCATATGATGTGTATGAAATTACATAATCACTTACAGTACATAAAGAGGATAAGGTGATTATACTTAGTACCTGATTAATAAATATATAATTATCACTTAATTAACACTTGGCGATGAAAGATCTAATGAAACTAAATGTCATAAATGAAAAATGTCATATTAGATATTCATTTCATCAAGTCTTTGCTTACTGACTACTCAAACACTTGCGTATATTCTCATAATACTTCTTTATCCTGCATTTTAATTTTATGCAACATCATACTGAAATAAACAAGCACTGGCAGATCAGTGTGTTAAGGTTATGGGTTACTGATCCGAAGGTCAGTGGTTCAAGCCAAAGCTTCTACTTTTAGTTCCTTGAGCAAGGCCCTTAACCCTGTCCGTTCCAGGGGGCGCTGTAACATGGGCGACCTTGCCATCTGACTTCCGGCTTCCTAACATGCTGGGAAATGCAAAGAACAGAATTTCGCTGTAATGTATACATGATGAATGAAAAGCTTCTTCTAAAGCAGAAAAAAGGGATAAAGATGCACCTTCAGTCTGCATTGGCTATTCTCAGATTTTATTTTCAGACCTAAACAGAAGTGACCTGCAGATAAAATGGTGGTCTAGCCACAAATGCCAAAAGGTCTAGACGAGGGGACAGTGGTGTCTATATTACAACGTGTCAAATATTTAGTATTATTAAATACATAAAAAAAGATAATTGAAGGTACTATAATAGGAAATCAGTTTATCAGCAATTATTTGACATTACTATGTATTTATTAAGAAATAGCAAATAATTGAAAATAATTCCTTCCGAACACACTGGGATATGTGATGATCAATCAATCAATCAATCAATCAATCAATAAATCACTGGAATGCAAACGCATAGGTAACTAATAACAGCAGATTATTATAGACATGCATACTAATACAGTACACACCATTATATTAACACAACAGAACATTTACGCTGATTATTCAAATTCACATTTAATTTGTCACATACACAACAATCCAGAGTATGATATGCAGTTAAATGCTTATATGACGGTTTAAAGTTTGGGTGAAGTGGAAGGAGAGAAAGAGAGAAAGATAACAGGATTTTAATGCAAGTAAAAAGAGAGAAACTTAAACAGAAAAAAAAAAATGGGGTAAGGGTACAAATGTACAATTTACAAAGTTGTAATATAAAACAAAAAATATTAAAACATAAAATGTATATGAAACGTATAAGTTAAACAGGATGTGCAGAATGTGAATGTGAAGAAAGTGCATATGTGAAATACAGGTAGTCCCTGCGTTCTGTCCCGGGAGCGTGTTCGTAAGTCGGATTTGTTCGCAAGTTGGACAAAGTGGGTCAACACGGTTTCATGCAGTGTAAGTACAGTTTATCGCAATTCACCGCGGGTTTTTGCATTTTTGGTGTAGTGATTATGTGTGTTATGATTATGATCTTTCACTGCAAAAAATTAAACAATAATTTTTGTGAGGTCCTCGCACAGGCTCGCGGACCCTGTGGAACCTCATGGAATGTCGGGAAGTCACTCGCGGTGAGCACTCAAGGCTCGCACATTCCTGCTGGGACCAAACGCCAGCCGGTCCGGTGTCTGATCCCACAGAAAATTCAATGCAGAACAACGAGCCAAAACAAGTAAATGCTGGCCATGATAGAAATGCACCAGAACACTCAGTGCACCACAGCCTGCTGTCATGCGGCTCAGCAGACGAGGAGTCCCTCGGCCCAGCCTCTAATCTCCCAAGATCCCACTTTGATCGAGCAAACATGAATGCTTCAGTTAAACAGGCCACCCCAGTGAAAAGGAGTACCACAATAGTTTACACCGACACTACATTTTAAAATTCAATATTCAAAGTATAAGTAACTATTTCTCAGTATCTATCTATCTACTGTATCTATCTATCTATCTATCTATCTATCTATCTATCTATACAGTACATACATACAGTACATACATACACACACACATCAGCATATTACTGTATTTAACTACTAGATACTTGCTCTATATTAATGCATTTATTATTTTATTATTAGTTTCACCAGACAGTTTCATTACACACTAAACGCACGTTTCATTTGACAATGCCGCGCTTGACATTTTTATGCAATTTAGCGAGAAGCATAGGATCAAAATCAAATGACATTCCACTGAATCGCTCCTATTCAACTGCGTTTGTCTCACACACACATTTTGCTCTTTTCCTGGGATTTATTTCTATGTTATAAATATGAACAATGCTATGATAGGTGTAAATTACATTAAAGTCTGTTTATAATAAATCTTAGCACTGGAGACCCGAAGATGCTTAGGGCAGTAAACTCTACACACCCAGGAGATATAACTTAAGAAATAATAATAATATATTATATGGTGCCAATCCATCACAGGGCACGCACACATACACACATTCACACACTATGGTCAATTTGGGAACGGCAAATAACCTAATCTGCATGTCTTTGGACTGTGGGAGGAAACCGGAGCACCCGGAGGAAACCCACCAAGCACAAGGAGAACATGCAAACTCCATGATGCAGGGAAGGGACTTGCTTGCAAAAAAGGAATGTAGAGTGAAAGAGACACTGCAAAGAACTGAGAAACTCACAAAAGAACATTTTAATCACACACACAAATATATCGCACACAGCTGGCTCAAATATACAATGTACTGCATGGCTTATGGTAAAAAAAAAAAAAAGAAAAAAGAAATAAAAGGTTTTATTTCAAATATTTGGTTGGTGAAAAATCTGTAGTGATGCTGTGCGCATCTCAGGCAACCTCGTGTGAAGTTGCAGCACACAAAGTTATGAACTTATGACTGAATATCTTTGCTGTGGAAGAGTATCAATTTTTCATGATTGTTTTGCTTGCCTCTTGGCTACAATCAGGAAGGTCCTGCCTGGCCTATGCATTTTAATAGAAATGTCAACTCTAAATTCTCTCTATAAATTGTTGAAAATAGACTTGTTAGAGCTGCTATTCATCACTGTGTGCATTTCTGATGAGGCCAGTTCCTCTCCGCTTTGTAGTTTAGATGTTTTCCTTTCGACACACTTGATGCATTCCGAGTTGTATTCAGAGTTACGCTCACACGAGGAGGATTTAATACTAAAACTGTGTACAAACATCGGCTCGGAGCTGGGAACATGTCGGTTTGCTGTAACGACAAGTTCTCATCCTGGAACTCATTCTGCACGTTGTATATCCAATCAAAACATTAAATAGATCTATATACAGTCACTCAATCATTGTTTATTATGCTTTATCCTGCATTCAGGGTCACGGGGGGCCTGGAACCTATCCCAGGAGACTTAGGGGACGAGGCAGGGTACACCCTGGACGGGGTTGCCAATCCATCACAGGGCACGCACACATAGAGTACACACATTTACACACCATGGTCAATTTGGGAATGACAAATAAGCTAATCTGCATGTCTTTGGACTGTGGGAGGAAACCGGAGCACCCGGAGGAAACCCACCATGCACAAGGAGAACATGCAAACTCCATGCACACAGACACCGAGGCGGGAATCGAACCCGGACTCTGGAGGTGCGAGGCGACAGTGCTACATTAGGTTTTTTAAATCATTTGGCAGATACATTTTTATCTCATTAGACTGTACATCTGAGCAATTGAGGGTGGAGGGCCTTGCTCAAGGGACAACTTGGTGGTCATGGGCTTTGAACCTGGGGCCTTAACCACTGAGCAGTCATGTTGATAAATATTTTGAATTGACAAGGTTATTGTTGTTATTGTGCATACTTCACTTTTTGGCAAGTTGCTCAGCTCTGCTCTTCATTGGTTGGGACATATGGGACCTTTAAGCAGTCTCCTAAGTTAAAAAGTAAAATAATAAATAGATCTTCCAGCTGTATGACTGACTGTTCTAGGATTTACAGCACATACTTACAGCCCCCTCCCTTTTTAAAGGACCAAAGTTCATTAGACAAACTAACAATTATAAATAAAACTGACATTTTTTTCTACTGCTTGTGGTGGAAAATCCTTTTACTGTCTGAATTCTAAAATCCACAGACATGATTTACTGAAGCTGATTAGACTTGCCTGCTTGTTCTTCTGGTATTTGCCTTCAGCATGTGAAAGTCAGCTCGGTTGGATTCAGGTCAGGTTCACTGACCTGGCCTGTGCAGAACATTCTATTTCTTTGCCTTAAAACTTGAGTCTTGAGTCGCTTTCAAAGTTTGCTTCAGGCCATTGTCCATCTGCACTGTGCAGGACTGTCAAACACATTGTGAAGAATCTGTCTAAATCCGAGCAGCTTCTACACTTCAGAATTCATCCTGCTGTTTTTGTCAGCAGTCATATCATCAAGAAATACAAGAGATCCAGGTTCATTAGCTGCCAAACTTGCCGACACCGTAAGATGGAGGCGGCGTCCTTCAGATAATGAGCAGTGGTTGCTTGTTTATATGCTCTTGTCATCCTATCATCGCGGTACAAGATGCTCATTTGTCCAGATTATGTTGCAGACGTTTCTGGGAAATTCTAATCTAAAGTTCCTGTCTTTGAGACTTGCTAGTGGTTTACATCTTGTAGCAAACCTTCTGTAATTACTCTGGTGAAGGCTTCTCTTGATTGTTGACTTTGACACGGATACACCGACCTCCTGGAGTGTGTTCTTCATCTGGTCAACTGCCGTGAAGGCTTTTATCCTTTATCGTTTGTGTCATCTACCACGGTTGTTTTCTGATCTTCTGGTCCTTTTGGTGTTCCTGAGCTCACCAGGACATTTCTTCTTTTAAATAACACACCCAATAGTTGGATCAGCCACACTTAACGTTTCTGTTTGAGCTGTTTTGATTTTTCAGCCTAATGACGGTTTGCTTCACTGGAAGGGACAGGTCTTAGGGTTTCATCAGTTGATAAACATGAGTATAAGGAATAACAGCCTTTCCGCATACTTATCATGAGAACCAGCTTCAATATACCTGTACAGTGCTACCACGGAATAGGAAAGCAACATCTTGAGAATTTTTTCTTAAGACCTGAAACAAGTAATGTGCCACGGCATGTAAAGCATTTTTTTTGGCATATGAACGTCCGAGTGCTGGCTAAGTCGCGCGTACGAGCCGTTCAAAACTTGTTTGTGTCAGTGGAAAGCCAAGTGAAGCACGTTTTCATATTTTTTGTGGGTTTTTTTGGCATTCTGTGCAAGATTTAGTGAAGATGTAGCACCACGGGTCACAAGAATGTTAGCAAGGACGGTATCAAGAAGAAAAAGGAGCCGCTTTCAGTTTGGTTTTTAAAGAAGCCGGTGCCGAGAGGAATCATAAATTACGGTTAAGTGAGGTTTAATGTCTATTTATTTAATCTTTTAATTCATTTGCATGTCTTTTCTAAATGTTTTGATTGTTTTTATATGCAAAAAATATGATTATAGTGTTTTTAAATTTCACCTTAAGAACTCGCCTCCGGAACGGATGAAATTCTTATTTCGAGTTTTTATTTTAAGGCAAAAAGCAAATGGCCTTAAATAAAGCTGCTCCTCTTTAAAGGTGGTCATTTAGACACGACTGAAAACCTGGTAGATTCAGAGAAGTTACCTGCTTAGGAGTACGTTTTTACGAATCAAAACTATTCCGATTTTTTTTTATTAGACAAATGTGCAAGCGAAGTCTAAATGACTTTTAAAGTGCCCCTATTATGCTTTTTCAAATATGATCTTTCATGCAGTGTGTCATGTAGCTGTAT
>JAQMYL010000005.1:2220537-2240226 GCA_030014365.1 Clarias pachynema | reverse complement strand
TACTTCAGTAAAAGTTCACTAAAGTAACAGTACTTTTACTTAAGTACTAAATTTTATTACTCTTTCCACCTCTGCCTCTATCTGACCTACGTGGTTTCACGCGGTGGCCGTAAGTTCGGTTCATCATGATTCACCGCGAGTTTTGGGGCTGTGATTAGGTTTCCATCTTTCCGAGTACTTTAACACGTTACTTTGTAACGCGTTACACCCAGCACTGGTTACTGTGAAGTGTGCGGAATTACACGTGTGACATGGTGTTTATTAAGTAGATTTCAATTGGATACTCATAAGAGCGTATTAAAAAATGTACAGCGCCACCTGTTGAATTTTGAGATGAACTAGTCTCAATTTTTATGATATAAGGGCATTTCCATTTAAATAGCATATCTTCTCTTCTCATGGCCTGAATTTGATGAAACAAAGCCTATATGTTTTCTCAAGTTCGGCCAAATACATCTGTGAAAACCCCATTAAAATTAGTTCAGAAGTTTTTATATTCTGTGTGCACAAACAAACAGACAGACAAAAAAGTTCAAAAAACCATCTTGATGTGTCCTCACAATTTTTTTGCAAATATCTTTAATGTAAAAAATAAGACTTTACAGTTTTATTATATGTATAGAATAGATTTCTGGAGTCTCCGGTGTCAATGGTGAATAGTTTTCCAAAACAGCAAATAGAAATTTGTATCACTCACCTTCTCTATCGTTTTCCGTTTAATGTATCTAACTAATCAGTAATTAATGCAAAAAATTATAATTGTTCAGAATTTGCTGTCGTATAAAGAAACTAAAACACTTCAGGGCTTCTGGAAACTAAATCAACTGGTAACTGTAACTCTGTCACAATTCTGCTTTTTTACACCAACCTACTGTTGATTATTTTCCCATCATAGAAGGTCCTGTGATTATAAGCATCAAGAGCTTTATTTTCCCCACAAACAGTTGTTGATTAAAATCAAACGCCTTCACCTTTACCGCCTACATTTGCTGACCGGTTCCACTTGTTAATCATTATTATCGATAATCTGTAAAAAAAAATCTATCTAGGGAGTTTTCACACTTTACCCGAACCATCCAAATAAACCCGTCTCATAGGAACACAGGAAAAAAAAAACGTATTTCCTAACATCACTTAATATACACATCAGCTGTGTCTTCGGTAAAACAAGTGAAGGTAAAAAAAAAAAAAAAAAAAAAAAAAAACATACGTTATAATAAAAATGTCTTTCTTAAAGCAATGGTCCTTTATAAACACTGTACACAGAAAGCCAGAGTCATAGATCAGGGAAGGAGAGTTAAGCTCTGCAGGAAAATCCAATACAAGAGTGTGCCTCAAATAGCTTAGGAAAACAAATCAACAACTTCATACTCGTCCTCCAACACACACGCGTGCGCACACACACACGAAAAGAAAATGAATGCTATATCTTACACTGCTGTGGGGAGATGCTGGGATAAATAAGGATGCACAGAGTAGGTGTAATGATTTCTATTAATCAGGATTAAGAAAATATTGGCAGTGTGTGCAGTACACAGTATTATTTATTCACCAAGTAGGTGTGTGTGTGTGTGTGTGTGTGTGTGTGTGTGTGTGTGTGTGTGTGTGTGTGTGTGTGTTAGAGAGAGTACAGGAGCTTCTCTCTCTGATAATGGTTTAAATAAATAACGAATATTAAAATTCCCTGAATTTCTAAAGCGGAGCTTTGATTGTTTAAAGAATATACAGTAGGTTTAATCTCTTTAACTGGAGCTTGTTCCACTTATTTCTACAGATCCAACTTACACAGTGAGTTTAATGGCAGACCCTCTTAAATAATCCAAGTGTGCTTTCATACCTTAGTGTGTTTATTCTGGTCTGAATCACTTGATGAGTTTGTACACTTGTTGTCTTTTCCCCTTTCACTCGGTTTCTTTCACACAGAGAAAAAAAACCAAGTGTGTCACAATGCGTCACTTCAAACCACACGAGAACGTCCTCTCCGCTTATTAGACAGATGGCCTTTGTGGCGGGAAGAAAAAAGTAAATACAGGAAGAAGATCCTGCGTTATTGACTAATGCATGTTTCTGTGACATGAGAGAGAAAATTTCATGATTGACGTTACACGCTGGTGATTGTTTATTACAACTAAATTAGAAAGAAAATCTGGGGGGGAAATAAATATAAATAAATAAATAAATAAATAATCCTACTGAACTGTGAAATGCGCATCAGCCAAAGATATTTCCTGAAGACCCATCGGATACATATGGGTCTGAAGCCTCACCTGAAGCCTCCTCAAAAAGTTCTTTCACCAGATGATCTGGATTGAGACCGGCTCTTTTTGGGGGCTTCAATTCAGTTAATTTGGTCCGAACCCGAGTGCAATTACTGTATTCGCTCCAGTCGAAAATTAATTAGAGTTCGATTCAAATGGACTAAAGCCTGAAGGTGTGAATGTACCGTAAGAATTATACTAAACAACGGGCAAAAAAAAAAAAAGTTTTATTAAATGTTGAAGAAAAATTTACAAACTCAAATACCACTGAGAAGGTTTTATTTATTTATTTATTATTGATATAATTATTTGTTTTTGTATGTATGGTTTTACCATACATGGAGTTACCAGTGCAGATCTTTCATTGCGGAAAAGTCTTTCCTAACTTTTTCCCCACTGATATGTTCAACAATATTAAACTTTATTAAAAATGGACTAAAATACATGTTATATAAGAATGCGTTAATAATTGTACTTGTTGGCAAATAGCTGTGGTATAAATGGGAATAAAACATCTGCTCATATTCTGTTATTGAAAAGTAATCACACCACCCCATGATATTTGCCTGGAGCAGCACGTTTCTTAGATAATGACAAGAAACTACTGAGAAAAAGTGTTTTAAATAGAAAAAGAAAAATGTTTAATCAAAATGAAGAACATTTCAGTGTTAAAAAAAATATATTTTTAAATGATGCATAAAATCAAATCAAATAAATTAAATTAAATTATACTTAATCTTAAATCTACATAATCAAGGCCTGCAATACAAGCAGTTTTAACCATGCACACAGTTTTGATTGTTTGAGTTCTTTAATACTTTTATAATTCTTTAATACATTCAGGAAAGAATACTTTCCTTTCGTGCCCGTCTTGATCCTGTCTATTTCGCGTTTATCCTAGACAGGATCATTCTTCATCACCGCTCCACGATCACTTTAGGGAGAGGTTAAGGGACGGATCATGCATCATGCCCGCCCTAAGGCTACAAATATACCGTACCATGTGGAAAAACTAGGGCACTTTCACCGCTAGTCAAAAGGAAGCGTACCTGTGTCGACTTTCGACTTGACCCGGGAGAGGTCGATGTGACGAGGAGGGCGGAGAGGAGCGCCGGGGTGACGAGGGACAGGTCTGCTACGCTCTGAGAATTTACTGATTTTAGACAGAGGAACAAAGATTCCTACAGGGGGGAAAAAAAGGAAGAGGAACAGAAGAGAGAGAGAGAGACTTTATAACCGCAGTGTTTTATACCAAAACTAGACTTCCTGAATTCAAATGCTTAAGCTTATTTCATTCAAGAAAAAAAAAAAAGGAAGGGAAACAAAAATAAATCAACAAAAAAATACAGAATGGAGACTGCTATTGCTTCCGCTTCAAACCAGTGTTTTGTATTAACATAATTTAGCCTGAAAGATATTTTATCATTACTGAGCTATATTTAGCTGAAATGACCTATTTTCAGACAATAATGCTGATACATAAAATTTTAACTACAAAATAAATATAAGGAAAAATAGCAGACAGTGGAGAGGAAATAAAAAATTACTGATGCTTATGTCTAATGATACTTGAAAGGCAGTAAATAAATAAATAAACAAACACTTTCTATGAAGGTCATCTCTACCATAGAATACAGCCATAAACCATCATAATGAAGATACTATAAATGTTTCTAAAAGCATTATACTTTATAGACATGCTCATCTATCTATGCTTCCAATCCTACATCAATCATTTATACTTTAAAGTTTGTGATGTACACTGCTAGTCGAAAGTTTGGACACCCCTTCTAATTCCGTGGTCTCTCCATGCTGATTTTTATTCTTTCTACACTGTAAAACAATACTGAAAGTGTACAGAATATGCAATACAGGTAGTCCCTGACTTACGAACGAGTTCCGTCCTGGGAGCACGTTCGTAAGTCGGATTTGTTCTTATGTCACAGACTAAGTGGATCTTGTATGCCTTTGACGTGAATATCATGTCATCATCTGGCCAAAAAACATAACTAAGGAAATGAATCTCACTCATGTCAAATCAAAGAGTCTCATGTCTCTGTGCCTTTAAATCTCTCCGTTTTGTTGAGGATTTTCCGAAATTCGTATTATACTCTCCTGACTTGTTCGCATCTACGAATGTTCGTAGAACCGCGGTCAATTCGCATCTGCTGAAATTCGTGACTCAAATATTTGTAAGTCTGGGACTACCTGTAACCTCTTTTGAATACTTCTGCTCTGTAAAGCTTCATAACGGCTCTAATCTGAGGTGCTGTTTGTTAATTGGTGATTTCTGAGGCTGGTGACTAAATGAACTTCTCCTCTGCAGCAGAGGCAAGTTTTGGTCTTGCTTTCCTGGGAAGATCTTCATGAGAGACAGTTTCATCATGGATCTTCATGGGTTTTGTAAATGAACTTGACACAATACTGTTCTTACAAGAACTGTTCCAGACAGTTCCAGACTATTCCAAACTAATATTGTTCTAGAATGTAAAAAATAGATCCAAACTTGTGTCTGGATCTGAAATGTTCCATCATGTTAATAATGCGTAATTCAGATAAATATAGAGTGTAATGTACTTTCTTAAACAATCATAATAGTGGGTCATGCGTTGTGGATGATTTATTAAAATGATATGAATGTGTTACTTGTAAAGAAATTAGATTTGCAATTATACCGTGCTTCATACGGCAGGTGAAGTAGTGAACACCAGCGACGGATCCGTCGTTCTTCCCCTCTGGTTGCTGAAGCTCCACGCCGGCCCAGAGACCCCCAGCGAACTCGGTGCTACCACAGAAGCGCAGGGTCCCCACCTGAACGCATGCACAGCACACTCTTAAAAAAAAAGGAATTAAAGAGAGACATCCGTTCTTAATGTTCGAAAATGTCACGGAGGCCACCAGCGCTGTGTTCTTAGTGAAGTCCTTGAGCAGAAATGAGAGAACTCCGCAGGGAATAGCAGGCAAAATTGTTTTCTAGCTGTGTGGGGTCGTAGTAAGATAATGCTCATTCAACAGACCTGTTTCATGCCAGCTTTATCATGCCCTGTCCTCCAGAGAGCAATGAAAAGTGATTATTCTTGCACAGAGACACCGATGCACCTACGGAGCGGGCGTGCATTCAGGAAAAGTGCAAAGCGGACCACGGTTTTTGTACGCCTACGTTTCGTAAACAGCTAAATTAAAGCTGCTAGAAATGGCTTTAAAGGAGTAAAAAAGAGATCAGAGAGAACAGGCGGAGCAGAGGCGGCCAGATGATAATGGAATTTTGATTAGCCAATCTATGGATTTCTGCTGCTCGCTGCACTTTAGTCCCTGTGCGCAATGGGATTTAATTAATAGCTAATTTTTCTATGCGCCTCTACGAGAATGCAGTTGGAACTCCAGATTTAAAGTAAAGATACCCATAAGAAATTTTACTATGTATTGTACGTAGGTAACTAGTGTATAAGTATTACTGCGGTACTTCAGACTTTACCATGGTACCACCATAGGACTAGGTGGTATATTAAGATTAAGAGATTAAAACTCAATTATTTGTCACGTGTACCTTATATTATAGTGAAATTATTTATTTGCTCAACAGTGGCAACACACAGAGCCTTAACCATCTGAGTCACCACTGCACCACAGTAGGTACTATGGGACTTCAGTGGGTAGTACCATGATAGTACTTCAAGACCATGGTAGTAATTGGGTACCACAGTGATCAGCAGGTATCTAATATGGTGTGTTTGTACATTCTGTACCATATTAGATATGTTAGTACATACTACTGATATGGTATAGTACAAGAAGTACCATAACATGTATACACACCGATCAGCCTCCATCACAAGGTGAACCGAACAACACTGATTAACAACATCGAGCACTATGAGATGCGCCAGACAAACAGGTCCAATCTGTGTGTAAACAGCAGCATATGGAACGGAAACGTCCTCAATTGCCAAGTCGACCAGCAGCTGGAAAATTCATCAACGCTTACAGTTTTCTGGGATTCTCAAGGGTCAGAAGTATTGGAACATCATCAGGAAAAAGGTTCAACGATCAACAGTGCTCGTTACAGTGAGACGCTTATTGAGGAGCTGAAGCCTAAACTTCAGATTAAATGCAGAGGACCGCTATCTGAGGGCGCTGATCTCGCGTGACGGTGCACGTCCGCACACTTCTGCAAACGCTGTCGACACTTTGCAAAACTTTGTTTTGAGGTGTTAAAGCATCCTCTTAATCTCGTTCCATCATACTTTCACCTGTTTGGTTCCCTGAAAGCAGCCCAACGAGGACAGAAAGATTCACTCCTGATGAAGAAGTGAAGACAGCGGTGCATTCATGGCTCGCAGGTCAGCTTAAAACATATGGACGCTTGCTGACAGATGAAGTGTATTGAAAAGCAAGGAAGGAATTTATGTATTTGTCTTTTCTAAAAGTTCATTAAAACTAATTCTATAGCCAGATCATTTTTGACCCTTTTTAAGTTTGTTAGGAATTGAATTTGGGTATTTATAAAATCATGATATTAATAGTATTGCTACAGAAATCAAATCAGCACCTGAATGACTATCGCGACAATATCGTATCAGCTCGTCCGTGGTGATTCCTAACCTTACTAGTTAATACTGAGTGTCTATACATCCATCCATCCATCAAATATTAAGAGACTACACATGAATTCAACTGTTTAACCAACACTGAGCAAATCTGTGCTTCTACAGAAACATCAATTAGTATCCAGCAGATAAACTCACTCACTTCTAGAACTGATCCAGTCAAGGTCAACATTTCAGCAAGGTAAAATGTCTGAAATATTTTCTTCTTCTTTAATAGCTTTCTTCCTGTCTGAAGTATATTCTAAAGGTGTCCTCAGGCATACAAATTAGTAACAAGAAGGACTAGATTTGACGGTGGCAGAGTCATCCATATCTACTTGTTCTAATTATTATGTGTAATAACCTTTTTTTTTAAATAATTTAGTTTGAAATATTAAGCACTACTACACAATTCATACAATATAATTGCGCATTAAAAGCTTAGCTGTTAGAAATGTAAAACACTGGGTTTTCAAGTGCAACCCACACCTTAAACAGATACTGGTACAAGAAGTGGTTGTGAAGCTCTTAAGGGGAGAGGTGGGAAGTTTTTTTGGCAGCTGCGGTTTTACAGAATGCTGGAGCCAAAACCTGTAATCATTAAACACAGGCGTAGGATTCGTTAAAAAAAAGAAAAAAAGAAAAAGAAAACGTAGGCAGAAGTCAAGCAAGAAAGAGGGCAGACTCAAAAGAGGTTTTAGTTGCTTACCAGGATAGAAATGGACAATATGACTGTGTATAATTCATACATCCTTGGGCAATAAACCTTATGAAAAAGAACTACACACTCTTTTTAGTTGCCTGTTGTTTTAAACCAAATGATTAGACCTAAAAGTACCTTCTGTCCGGCAATGACGACCTTGTCTCCAACGTGGATGCCCATATTGGCGAGGTGTGCTTGGGCCTTCTCCGAGTAAAGGTCGAGGGATTGTCCGGGTACGAGGGGCCGAGGAGTGAGGGGTCGGGGTAGAGCGTCCCTCAGCAACGTCCTAAGCTCTTTGGCTTGAGCTGCAGCATCTGCCATCTCAAGAGGCATGTCCAGAGGCTCAGGCACCACGTCCACAGGACACTGTCCCTTAACGTTCTGCTCAAACAGAACCAAAAGCAGAAAACAGTCCTGAAACCCCTTTATTTATTATTATTATTATTATTATGTTTTACCAAAGAATGTCTTCTTTATCCTAGAACAAAGCATTATTGGCAGATCTGGCCTTTTGTTTTTGTAAACAAAAAACATTATCATAAACATTTTGTGAGAAAGAAATGGCGAAGGAGGCAAATAAGACTCCGGAGATCAGAGGTTCATGATGGCGCAGGTTTGTAAACAACTATTAGATACTACTTGAAAATAGTGCATAAAGGTTTGAATGAAAGAAGTTCTTGCTACCCTGGAATCATAGAAAATGTAGCTTTTACACCCTGCGCCACTGAAATTAAAATGAAATAAAGTGTCAACATGCCAAAGAAGAGTGAGTGAGTGAGAGCGAGAGAAAGAGAGTGAATTGAATTTCACCTTAAAAACACACACACACAAAAAAAAAGTCCTACTGTACCGTATCCCTTTGGGAACCATGATACAGTAAGAAAGCAGCAAGGCATGCACATACTGTATATACAGTATGTATGTACAGTCGTGTATAAAAGTCACTATTTTTTTATATTTGTGGCTCTTTGTATCAGGCAAATACATCAGACAAACATCATATATTTTTTTCATGGTGCCATTATTTATTTAACAAAAATTATGCCAGAAGGAAAAAAAAAATACAACAAACATGTGGGCAGCATTAAGTAAAACCGTAAGATTCACCAGCATGTAGATCCACCTTTAATAGGAATAACTTGAACGAACTGTATCCTTTATGACTTTATTAGTCTCTCACATTGTTTTTGGTCCAATCTTCTTTACAACAATGCTTCAGTTCATTGAGGTGTTTGTGAACTCGCTTATGCAGAGCTCTCTTAAGGTCCTGCTACAGCACTTCAGTTGGATTGAGGTCTGGGGTCATTCCAAAACCTTCACTCTTTAATTTTTCAGCTATTCTGATGTAGATTTACTGGTGTGATTAGGATCTGTTGCACGACCCAGTGTTGGAATATTCTCGTATAAAGAAGAGTTCATGCTCGACTCAATGACTGCAAGGTGCCCAGGTCCTGTGGCCGCAATAACAAGTCCAAATCTTCACCCCTCCACCGCCAGGCTTGACATTGGATATGAGATGTTTCTGCTGAAATGCTGTTTTGCTTTTACCACAGATGTTGCTGAGAATTAAACCCCAAACAAACTCCACTTTATTTGGCCATCATTCCCAGTGGAACCATCATAGTTTTCATCGACAGTAAGCTGATGTTAGGGATCAGATCCAAGATGGACACTGAGTTAGCTACGGTAAATGACTTGCGACTGACAAAAACTCATTACTGAAATTTGACCTCAGCTCTTAAAAAGTTGGAAATGAAACCAAGCGTTGTTGGTTATTATATAACATGCTCAGTGAGGCCCGTAGGGTCTGAGATGTAGCTCTTGTTATTTTTTATTCATTTTTCTATTTCTCTGAGCATTGCACGGTCGGACCCTGGGACGTCCACTCCTGGAAATATTGGTGATTGTCCAGAATGCTTTCCACTTGTGAATAATCTCTCTCATTGTTTACTGTTAATCTCCAAATTGTTTAGAAATAATTTTATAACCCTTTCCAACAATTGCTTCTCTAAGACCATTGCTTGTGTCTTTCCCTCAATGCCCCTCTCTTGGCATTGTGTTAACACACACCTGAATGCTACAAACCAGCAGACTGCCAAAAAGTCTGCTTTTATAGAGGTCTGCACACCTGCTGATAACCAATTAGCAACACCTGGCTGCGACTTACCCTCTTAAATCCTTGCCCACATGCTTTTTATTCATTTTGGCTTCATTTATTGTTGAATAAATAATGTCACATAAAAAATAAAAAAAAAACACAAGATCAGATGATTTTTATGTTTTAACACATACAATTAAAAGACGGGGGCTAACTTTTATACATGCATGCACTTACAGTACTTGCTTACTTACTTATTATTTAACCAACAAAATATTCCTATTTCTCCCACTTGACCCAGAACCTTGTGAATTCACACATCAAAGTTTGTGTGAAGCAGAAGTATTCACTAACAAAAACATTTTTTTTTTCAAATCCTGCATATTTTCCTCTTCAGTAAACCAGCTTTTTGATTTCATTTAGTCTGACTGCTGCTTTGGCTGAAAAAGCAGAGTTTTCAAGTGCCGTCCGCATTGCTATAGCAAGGGGTCCAAAAAAAAAATA
This sequence comes from Clarias pachynema, assembly GCA_030014365.1. Taxonomy (NCBI): domain Eukaryota; kingdom Metazoa; phylum Chordata; class Actinopteri; order Siluriformes; family Clariidae; genus Clarias; species Clarias pachynema. The sequence goes on along the minus strand of JAQMYL010000005.1, from coordinate 2,230,077 downwards.
AAAAAATAAAAAAAGGTGCTATTGCTAAACAGTTAACAGGCACCTCAGCACCTCATGTTTCAGCAAGTAGGGACTGGGTACAAGCCTTGCTCCCTGATTCACCTGGAGCTTTCTAATAAATTGCTCAGCTACCGACATCCAATATAACGCACTGGTTAAGTCCTCTATAACCCAAAGGATAAGATTGGATTATATAAGATTTCTTATAATCAAATTAAAATTTTATTTGCCACATACACAGTCATACACAGTACGATATGCAGTAACAACAGAAAATACAGCATTGTTTTTAATAGTGAAAATAAGAGCACTTCCAGACATAATGCGGAAATCACAGGACTGGGACTAAACAGCTGCGTGTCTGTAGGAAAACAACTCGTTAGTGAGGTTAATTAGGAAAAAGGCTTTTATCACGCTCTCAGCGCTTTCACGCTGATTAAAGACCGCTTCCGCCTCCTGACATTTCCGTTCCGACGCTGTCATGCTCTTCACCACGCGGGCTTGTTTTCCCACGCTGTCATGTCACTTCCCACACCCCCGGACGGCCCCGGCTGCACACTGGTTTCTCATCCGGCGCTGATTTCTTTGAGTTTAGAAGGAAGCGCAGCACGCCTTTTCTTCGCCAGATTATTGAGTGCCCTAAACCAATTCTCTCGCGTTTATTTTGCTAGTTTTCACGTTGCCAAGTTTATCTCATTTTTCTTTTTTCCCCTTTGCCTCACGATTCGGATTTGTTTGCCTCGCTGATGGATTTCCCTGCTTTGACCCAACACTTGCGCTCACTCGACTACGGCTTGTCGGCACTGACACCACGCTCATGGATTTCACCGCTCTCGATTCAATGCGCGCTCGCTCAACTACGGCTTGTCTCCAGGGGGCCGACACCTTCACGAAAATAGATCTGCAAAATGCTTATCACCTTGTTCATATCTGTGAGGGCGATTAGTGGAAGACAGCCTTTAACACCCCTACGGGACATTACAAATATTTGGTGATTCCTTTTAGTCTGACCAACGCCCCCACTCCGTTCCACTCCGTTCCAAGTTTTGCATTCCACTCCCGTCGCCTATGCCCAGCTGAACTAGAGAAACTATGACGTAGGGGACCGAGAACTCTTGGCCATCAAGCTAGCTCTGGAGGAGTGGAGACATTGGCTGGAGGGGACTGAGCTCCCGTTTCTTGTGTGGACCGACCAATCTGGAGTACCTGCACACTGCCAAGAGACTCAATGCTCGTCAAGCTCGGTGGTCATTATTCTTCTACAGATTCAATTTTATCCTGTCCTACCGGCCGGGCTCAAAGAATTCTAAGCCAGACGCCCTCTCATGCAAAAGTATTCTTCCTCCCAGGACCCTACGCCATGCGACACTATCCTCCCGTCCCATTGTCGCATCGCAGTCATGGCGCTGGACATAGAGACCAAGGTTCAGCAAGCTCTGGCCCAAGAGCCTGGGCCAAGTAATGTCCCACCGAATCGCCTCTTCGTCCCCCTTCGCCTATGTTCACAAGTCCTGGAATGGGCCCACTGATCCAGGCTTTCTTGCCACCCCAGCGCCGCCCGAACCCGCTTCACCACCAGCAACGATTCTGGTGGTCCACGTTGGGGAGGGACATGTCCAGATTCGTGGCGGCCTGCGACATCTGCGCCCGTTGTAAGAGCGACAACCGGTTCCTCAACGTCCTTAGTCTCACATCACTGTAGACTTTGTCACTTGCCTACCTTCGGCTGAAGGCAACAACTGTATCATGACCATTGTCGACCGCTTTTCCAAATCAGTGCATCTCGTTCCTCTTCCTAAGCTGCCATCCGCCAAGGAAACCGCGGAGCTACTCATCCAACACGTATTTCGGCTTCATGGCCTTCCCACGGACATTGTGTCAGACTGGGGTCCACAGTTCACCTCTCGGTTTTGGGGCGCATTCTGCAGGATCATCGGAGCTACTCCCAGCCTATCGTCAGGTTTCCATCCTCAGTCCAACGGACAAACCGAGCGAATGAATCAAGTACTAGAGGTTTCCCTCTGTTGCATGATGACTCGGGACTCCTGGAGCCACCTGGAGAAAGTTTCTTCCTTGGGTCGAATATGCCCACAACTCTCTACCTTCCGCTTCGACGGGCCTGTCCGCGTTTCAGTGTTGCTTAGGTTACCAACCTCTGCTCTTCCTAGTCCAAGAATTACAGATGGAGACTCCCTCAGCCCAACATTTCGTCCGCCGCTGCAAACAGACGTGGCTACGCGCAAGACGAACACTGCTACAAACCGTCTCCTCTTACAAGAAACAGGCGGACTGCCTCCGCACCAAAGCCCCCAGATACCATGTAGGAGACAGAGTCATGCTCGCCACAAGGGACATTCCCCTAAAGACACTGTCACGCAAGCTCTCTCCTCGTTTCATCGGCCCCTTCACAATAACCAAGATAATCAACCCGTGTGCTGTCCGACTCTTACTTCCCTCTTCCATGCGACGCATTCACCCCACCTTCCACGTGTCCCAGCTACGATGCATCATAAATTGTCCGCTGACGGATTTCCCTCCTTTGACCCAACGCTCGCGCTCTCTCGACTACGGCTTGTCTCGGCACTGACACCACGCTCACGGATTTCACGGCTCTCGACCCAACGCATGCTCGCTCGACTACAGCTTGTCTTCACGTCTCGGCACTGATACCACGCTCACGGATTTTACGGCTCTCGACCCAACACGCGCTCGCTCCACTACGGCTTGTCTTCACGTCTCGGCACTGATACCACGCTCACGGATCCCACGGCTCTTGACTCAACGCGCGTGATCTCGCGACAATGGCTTATCTTCATGCTATTGCACCCTAACCCTAACCCTAATCCAGAGCGAGGGTGAGGGTAGGAATACCGTTTACTGTTTCTCCTCCCACTACCTCAACTCATCACCTCATTACTACAAGGTATTGTAATGTCATGTTGTTGCATCATGACGTCGTTCTTGTTTGCACATTTGCACGTGCACTTTATGTTGTCTCTTTCGTAAAAAAAAAAAAAAAAAAACGTAGCTAGTTCTTTGTTAACTTAAAATGTCAATCTGTCCTGTTCCAGTTAGGCAGCTAATTAGGTCTTTAAGTTAGCTAGTTAGTTTTTTGTTAATTTATGTTGTACAGTATGTACAGTAGCACCTTGGTCCTGGAGGAACAATGGTTCGTTTCACTGTGTACTAACTGTATATGGTTGAAGTGACAATAAAAGCATACTTGACTTGACTTGACCAGCTGACCAGGTTTTCCCCATCAACTAATTTTTTTTTCTTGCATATGCCAGGATGATAATGCTTGTACTATTGGGCTTAAATTGTAAAAAAGTGTTTCTGGGAGCATGAAGAATCATTTTGACACATGACTTGGCCACCACATGACCTTAACCCCCACTAATATTTACCGTATAGTTACAGAATTAGGCAGAAGCCTTTATCCAGAGTGACCTACATTTTATCACATTATACATATGAGCAGTTGAGGGTTAAGAGCTGCTCAAGGGCCCAACGGTGGTAGTTTGGTTGTGGTGGTGGTGGTAGGGTTTGTACCTCAGACCTTCTGGTCAGCAGTTCAATGTCTTAACCATTGAGCTCCCCCGTACCCCACTAAAGATGTTTGGAATGTGCTGGAGTTAAGACTCTACAGGGTGGTTCAATTCTCCTGTCATCAATACAAGATCTCGGCTAGACATTTACGCGTCTCTGGATGGAGATAAACGCTGTAATGTTGTATACGTTTGTTGAAACACGGTGATGATGAATGTGTGAATGTGTGCTGTAGTCAAAGGTAAACACAGTCCAATGAAATATTAGTATTGTGATTTATTTTATTTTTTTGTGCAAGTCATCTTCATTCTGAGAAAACACTTGCCTTAGCTGATAGAATACATTCAGAAAATAATAATAACTTTAACATTCTTACGTCTTGGGACACACTAAAATATTTAATAATCATTTTAAAAGCTACTTTTGCGCACCTTGTAACTCATTTCCTAACGTGCCTCAACATTTTTCTTGAATCCAACAAACTGTAACTTGTATTAAATTAAAATTGCTTTAATATAAGAACCTGGAGGGGAAAGAAAACAAAATATGTTCCAAACACCAAGAATAAACTGTCATAAAAGATCACAGCTTACTTTCCCTTTATAACAAACACACACAAAAAAAATTTAATAAAAAATACCTGCGGCATTTAATCAATTTATTCATGGAGGAATAAAAAAAGGTAATGCATCCTTTTATGTTTTCTGTTTTTAAACTAAGAAATAAAGGCTGTCCTTAATGTGTTTCCTGTGATTTAAATCAACAAAATAATTAAATTTGGTAAAAAAAAATAAATAGAAATGTTTAATTCCTAAATGAAGTTTGCTGCTGTTCACAGAGGGAGGTTTCCCGTAGGCCAGGCAACATCCTGCACTCCGGCTCTGCCCTGTGTCTGCGCACTCTGCTTGCATTTCAGCGTGGCACTCAATCAAACCAGCTGCGCGAGCCGGTCGAATGCAGAGCCAGTCGCCTAAATATCCTACACCCTCCTCTCTCTCTCTCTCTCTCTCTCTCTCTCTCTCTCTCTGCTTCTTCCACGATGCAATGCGACAGACACAGAACTGGCACGGAAAAAGCCAACATGGCCAGCAGTGAAGTGTCATGCTTGACATTAACTGAGTAACAAGATTAAGTGTTGCACGAGACAAAAAAAAAAAAAAAAAGAATCTGCGGCCGACAAAAGAAGAAAGACAAACATGGTTACGATTTAACACGACCCTCACTTGCGCTTAAATATAGACGCCGGACCTTTTTATGACGAGGACGCCTTTCTATTATACAGATGAGGCTGGAGAGACTTTGTGACTTTTCCGTATATATTTCGAGTGGACGTCACGTTCCATTATTAGACGTGCGCGAGTGTACGGCTCGAGAGAATGAGGGTGCTCTAGATTTAATATGGTAAGATATTCAAAAAGTCTGAGCCACAGGGTCGTGTTGCTCTACAGCACAGTGTAGCACATCTTCTTTTTTCGCTCCGAGGTGCAAAGTGTGTGGGAGCCAAGTGAACACAAACACACACATACGCACACGAGCGATCATTTGTAGTCTTAGCTCAATAGGAGGGTTTTTGGAGGGCACTGACCACAGATACCAGATAACAACATGCAACAAATGATGGAAGCTACAGATGGTTAAAAAGATGCAATGAAAATTTTAGGCTCAAATATAGACATAGATATGGAGACAGAATGTGAAATATAATGAATGCTGAATTGAATAAATGTTTAATGTAATTTTTTTTCAACACAGTTACGGGTAAAAAATGAACAGAATTTCAACGTATTACAAGAAAAGTGTCACTTTCACTCTCACACTCATGAATTGTTCCATCATTACCAGTGGAAGCATCGCAGTTTTCATTGACAGTGAGCTGATGTTAGGATCAGACCCGAGTTGGACGCCGAGTTATCTACGGGAAATCGTTACTGATATTTTTAACCCGGCTCTTAAAAAGTTTCAAATGAAACCAAGAGTCATTGGCTATTATGGCTGGTGCTCTGTCTGCTTTTACTGTTAGTATTTATACTTTTACCATCACTGTTGCTATAACCATTGGGCAGCGATAAAACGACAACGATCTAATGCAAAGCGGACTAAAAACTGAATCTAATAACTAATATCTAAAGCAGCATCTTCCTAACAAACATGCAACCTCGTAAAGCATGTTACAGTACAATGTTTAAACTGTATCTTTGATACTGAGTCATTTAAAAAATGCTGCGCATGTAAAAGGTAGAAACGTCCCCCAGTCTGAGAAGTGCGTTTGAGGTCATTGTACAAAACGTAATTATTAAACACATTTTTATCATTATAATAGCTAAATAAATATAGAAAACAAACTAAATATTGTGTTGTGTAAAATAAATCAATACAATTTACCCCAAAAGGTAAAATCAGTGGAGATTCAGGCGAGATTACATACTGTAGCATATGTTAAATGCTTTAATATCAGCTACTCTGTGCACATGCGTGTGTTTGTGTGTGTGTGTGTGTGTGTGTGTGTGTGTGTGTGTGTGTGTGTGTGTGTGTGTGTGTATATACGCGAGCTCTGAAGCTCTGCCAAGTACTTGAGTGTAAAACTTCTCACACACACGTTCAAATAGTTTTTTGGTTTTCAGTTGAAGAAGAAATGCTGGATGATATTTAATTCCTATTGGGTGTTTTCTTGTCAATCAGAACCAGCCAATCAGAATTGGCCTTCCTCCAGCCTCTGATTGGCCTGATTTTTAAGCACGCTGAAAGAGGTTGAGTCAAACGAAAAAACCTATTTGTGTAAGCGCAAAAGAGGCTTTAACATGACACCATATGATTCATATCGCTGTAAGTGTAATAATGTTACTTCTTTGAAAAATGTGAGATCCTATAGGTGTTGTGAGGTCATATTGAACCTCCCCACACCCCCCAACACACACACACGGTAAACCTATTGCCAAGCGTTTAATCGGTCTGATGCCATAACATCTTCAATTACACAGTAAATAAAATGTTCCATGACACCAGTAATGACTTAATACTCCCTCACTCACTCATCTTCTATACCGCTTTATCCTGTATTCAGGGTCGCGGGGACCTGGAGCCTCTCACAGGAGACTTAGGGCACGAGGAGGGGTACACCCAGGTCACACACACATGTACACACACTCATTCACACACTACGAGCAATTTGGAAACACCAATTAGCCTACCCTGCATGACTTTGGACTGTGGGAGGAAACCGGAGTACCCGGAGGAAACCCACCAAGCACGGGGAGAACATGCAAACTCCATGCACACAGAGACGGGGATCGAGCCTGGCTGGGAATCAAATCTGTACCCTGGAGGTGCAAGGCGACAGTGGAATTGTGTGATCCATTTACACCTGCACACGCATGCACACACACATTATATATGTATTATACAGATAAAAGTTTGAGTCATGTTTTTTTTTTTTAATTAACTTCCAGTAATAATTAAGTTCAATCCATTTTCTTTGATTTTATTTGTAAACATTTGTGACGTCACAGGCACAAAGCAGCCTATATAAAAAAATATCGATAAAAATCAAGAGAATATTTTTTTTTGTTATAATTTACAATCAGTTTGTCCTGATCAGCCAGTTGGGGGCGACGGTGACAAGAAAAAAAAATCCCCTGACATTAGTAATATGAGTATTGTCTCATCTTTTTTGGCTGTTATTAGTCACTATTACTCTTATTGGTAATGAGAGTAATATTAGTATTGTCATTACTGATATTTCTGCTATTATGAGATGAGATTTTCAGTCCTACTATATTATAATTTTAGTGTCTTATGTATTAAAATGTCTGCTGTTATGTACTGTACTGTTTTCGCTATTTGAATCTATATCTATGAAACGATCATAGTTGAATCTATTATATAGGTATTATAGCTATTTAACTTGGTATAATTATTGATTGTTGCGACTAGGAGTAGTATAATTAATATTAGCGTTCTCATGATTGATTTTTTCGCTGTTATTTCTTTAAATGTTATTATTAGCAATAATATTAATTTGCTATTATTTTTATTATTATTATTATTATTATTATACTTGCTAAAATATCTTCATCCTACTGGTACTGTTGATATTCGTATGTTTCTTTTTTCATGTCACTCTGGATAAGAACATCCGTCAAATGTCTGCCAAATGCAGCATGGCTATCATTATCACTTTTTCTATTAATATTAGTATAGTTGTTGTTTTTTTTCTGATCCCTCTACACAGCCATGCCAATAAAGCTGCTCGACTAGTTATCTTATTTAACGTCAGACTGGCATTACAGTAATGGAAGCTCGTGTAGGAGCTCTAGATTAGAAACTAGAAACTAATTGAATCTGAGAAATGATCACATTCCTGAAGATACACTCCGGGGTTTGATATTAAACAATTACTGATGTTCAGTGATTTCTCTGCTGCTGATACGAGTATGAAGTGTGAGTGTTCATAACTACTGAATGAATCATTGTTTCATACGGATGCTCGAACCACACACAGCTACAGTATCGTACCAGGCTCCGACACACTCAGACATCAGACGTACAGTACTAAACGTTACCACACTGCCCTCAAGTGGCGCACTTCGGCAGTGACGGACCTCCGACGTATCAATGACTGAACGCTTGAGCTTTGAAACGTTACAGGAGATAGCAGGACGAATTTGTTGTGTTATTCGATATTCTCGTCGAATGCTATTTTCTTCGTGCGCATCACTGACAGGCGACCGCCCAAAGAGATCCTGTTCATTTCAAATCATCCTGACAGTGAAAACAAAAACAGCAATTAAAAGCACAGGACCGGGCAATCTTCATGAATAACAGTACTTTTATCCCTTCATTGTTTTGTTTAGTTTTCTCCTCCGATATTATTCCTCCTCCGCCGTTAGATTAAACGCGCTGTTCGGCGCCGTCCCGCTCTCCAGGACGCGTGGGCTCTGATTCAGAGCCGACTCTATGCTGTGCTGTAGAACACGCAGGGAACCACACACGGCGTATCGTATCAGAGAGCGACATGAATGATTTCATGAATAATGTATTATACAGCAGGAAAGATTGAAATTCTCTGACTAAAAGGCTTTTCCATCAGCTCTGCCTTATAAACCAAATAAAGATTTTAATACGCTTTTTAAAGATCCAAAGTCAAAATGTGAAATAAAATAGATTCAATTCACTACATAAATGAATCAGATAATTAACATTAATTACTGCATCGCATTCAATTCATCTCAGGGTTGAGTGACATGTAAATATTATACTGATGTGACTAATATTGCCACAGAAATGCGTTTCTCCAATATTATAAATTATATTAGTAGTAGTACTAGGATTAGTAAAAATAATAATTTTAATAATAATTTTAAACTGATCTTTTTTTTTTTTGCAAAATCATTTAAAGATTTACAGCCTCCTATTTAATTCTTTTATAAATAAAATGCACATTTTAATCTAAAAAAGGAAAAATGTATGTCATGTATACATTAAATAAAATAAAAAAAATAAAAAAACACTAAAATATTTTGATATAATTATGAACTAAATGGAAACATCACACTAATACTAATCTAGGATATCATGTATATTGGAATATGTTTTTACCTAATTTTTTTATACGTAAAATAATTTTATGTTGTAAATTCTGTATAAATAAACAACAGGTTGTGTCTGTACATTGGTCAGAACTCGCTCTTTCAATGATATATTTACACATATATTGGAGGACCTGAAAAACTTCTGTCTGTCTGTATGTTTGTCCGTCCAGCCAGATTTTGTCACAAAACTGTCTGGACAGAATATAATTAATCTTCTGCAGTCCTTAGATCTCTGCCTGAAGTTTAATCTGCACCATAAATAATCTAAATGTTGAGTAAAAGTGATGTTATGATCAGTTATGTGAGGGATTTAATAATCTACTTTGAAATAATCTACTAATGCGCTACTGTCTCAATGTAAACAAACACCTGCACCAATAGATATTAATTAGAAAAGATAAAG
>JAQMYL010000005.1:2202164-2220162 GCA_030014365.1 Clarias pachynema | reverse complement strand
TCCGATTACCGAACAGGGAGTGTATTTGTCTGACCACCAAAGAAGGACAACTTAGTGTAAACAAGGCGTAAGATACTTTCCTCTAATATCATAGAAAGTAGTAGTACTAATAGTAGTAGTAAAATAATTTTAATAATAATTGTAATAATAATTTTAAATTGACTGATAGCAGCTGGTGTCATGTCAACATTTTGCAGTTAAACTTTTAAATTAGTAAATGTTCTTCTCTTCTGTTTTTGGCAAAATTATTTAAAGATTTACAACCTCCTATTTAAACAATTTTTATAAATAAAATGCACATTTTAATCTAAAAAGAAAAATTTTATGTATTGTTTTTATGCATTAAATAAAATTACAAACTTTGTTAAACTTTAAAAATATATATATATATTATGACTTCCTTCTTTGTAGTAATAAGTTAGACAGAGCGTTCTGCTGTACAGAAAGACTAAAGTTAATTGAGAGCAAAATATTCAACTACTTAAGTAAAAAAAATGCAAGTTTGTAAGTAAAAATAAATAAAAGGACATCTATTTTTGTGGTCTGTTTGCAAAACTAAACATCATGACACATACAGTATTGTGTATCACTGAAATGCCTTATTAATTCATAAAAACCTCAAAATTTAAATTTCAATGGTGCGAGCGTTTTAAAGTAGGCTGCATGTCCATGAATGACGATCCGTGGCTCGGGACACGCTGCAGTCATGAACATTAATGAACATTAAGTGAGTGGAAGAGACGCATCTGTCTGTGTGAACTATATGTACAATCATTCATCAGCACCACTTGCACATTACAGGAACTCGGCTGGGAGTTATCAGTTATCGCCACATCCCTCTGGCCTTCCTCCAAGCCATTTACATACTGTACACTGCGGCATTCGGACGACAGCCATATCCAGAGCGACTTATATTTTTATCTTATTAATCATCAGAGCACTTCAGAGGCCCTTCTCAAGGGTCCAACAGTAGCAACTTGGTGGTGGTGGGACAATCCGACTGGTGCAAGTAGGGCACATGCACATACTGTACGCCTGAGCCACTGAGCTACCCCTGTCCCATGGTTGAGCCTTTAACGTTCGAGTTCCTCAAAGGTCAGGGTTCTACCTTGATGGCAAACTTTTCAAACACTAGTGAAAAGTTGGAATAACTGCAGTGGGGGTCTAAATAGAAATGTTCTGTTATTCTGCACAATCAAAACACCCTTCATACACTTCACTGTATTAAGCTTTTCAACTTGCGTGCGGTCAGACACACCTGCTGAAACAGTAAACACAAAGTTTTTTTTTTTTTTTTTAAGCACTAGGCTTTACACTTTCTGCTGCTGCACTTCTACTTGAACATGCTGTTGGATGAATTAAATCAAGTTCTGTTCATAATCTGACTAATAATTGATTTTGTCCTAGAGGTATATAAACTTCTGGAATTAATAAATAAAGCAATCTGAAATAATAATACAACTATGATATTTTATAGAACAGTTAAGATTACCATTTTTTAAAGTCCTGAGATACTAAATAAAACAACAAAATCCCAAACAGTACTGTACACTGCAGACGCCTGCTGAAAACGTCTATGCTACATGTATAAGCCGGACTTCAGGGGAAACTGAGAGCAGACTTGCTGACCGTTTTGTCTAGCAGTGGCAAGAGATTTTAACAGCAATGGACATAAAAATAATTGCACGTCTAGTTTGTTGTTAAGGATCCACTGAAGTAGAGACACGTAAGGAGGAAAAAAAAGAAAAAAGAGCTGATTTACTCTCAGAACTTTGGAATGAATGTCATGTTTTGACAACAACTACTACATTAATTATTTATTATATAAACTAGACTAACTTACAGCTTCCAAAGCACTTTGCTTGCAATATTTAGAACTTTTATAAACGATTTGCTGTGATGGTGGTCCTGATGCAGCCCGAAAACAAAGCAGAGTTTCTGTCACCACAATTTATAGATTATTAGTGTTTATTTTTTTATTATTATTAAAGAACAACTGTTGTATTCAATATAGTGTTATTTCCACTTGCATCATCACTTATGTTACAGCAGCTATAATGTGAATCGTTATGCACCAGAATTTCTTTTTTTTTTTTTTTTTTAATGTGTACAGCTTTTCATTTTCCCAGGAAAGGTTTGTCCTAAAGACTTCCAAGTTCAGAAGTGGCTTAAATATCTTAGCTTAAAAGGTTAATAGTAATCTGATCATTCTGTAAGGTTGAGTATCTTACCCCTTGTTTACACTAAGTTCGAGTTCCTCGAAGGTCAGAGAGTGAAGCACAGATGAGAAATGGAAAAAGTAGATCGGATAAAGATGAAGTTTTGTTGGTGATCACTGGCGCTTGTGCTTTACCTGAATGGTGACTGTGGGTGGAAACTGGAGAAGATGGAGGAAACCCACCGAGCACCAGGAGAACATGCCAACTCCATGCACACAGTAAATATATAGATGGTGGTGTAGTGGGTAGCACTGGTGCCCTCCAGGTTCGATATGTAGATTTTATAATATTCCGCTAGGATTTTTAACGTTTGTTAATTGTTGTTTTCTCAAAGGTGAAATTATGCCGATTATTTTCCAATTAGATTTGGCGCAATACCAAAATGCTTTCTTTCGATAATGATACTATCATGAATGTTGATATTTTTCAATATGTGCTGATATCTTCACTTTGAGCCAGACGAACTAGATATCCGTTGTTAAAAAAAAAATGTTTAAAAAAATGGATGAGAAAAGTCCCGGTGATAAATGTGTTATAGTAGCGGCGCATTCGATCCTGGACTCCATCCATCTAATTCTGCCTTCTCCAGAATGATTAGATACATCATAATCTAAAATTCATGTCATGTTGTCAGGTTATTTTCAAAAAACCGGAGCTGTGTCTTCGGGAGGAAGAACAGAGTGTAATATAGTGTGAATCATAAAATGAGCCGAGTTTTATTTCTAGATGTTTGCAAAAATAGCAATAAAAAAAGGGTTTTAAGCGGCACAATAAGTTTCCATGCATAATGCCTCATTTAAATGCCTCATTAATAATCATTAACATAATACATAATGTAAAAAGTAAATAAATCCTGTATCCGTGCAGTATTTTTACGCAGCAGATCGTACGCAGTTGCCCAGGTCATCCACTTTTTCTACGCTCCCTAACTAACTCTGTTACTATAAAGCCCCGCCGGCTTTCACCAGGAGAACAATTTCATGTTTTGTCCTTTTTGTGTTTAATTGTTTAAGAAATAGAAGAGAGGATCTGAAATGAGCGGTGCATGTTTAAAACATCACGCAGCACATGCATTGAGGTACCGCTGTGTTTAGGCGCTCGTCTGTTGTTGTTGTTGTTTTTTTACGTGATATCTGAAATATTTCCATATTTCACTTCGGGTCATTTCATTAATGCAGTCCTTTCCTGAAATCTAGGATTTAAATAAAACAGAAAAAGGCCTGTGCTCTCTACTGTTGCTCAAGATCCTTTAAGAGCTTCCAGCATCAAAATTTGTCAGTTTCTTTCTGCCACGTGCAACATTATTTCCAGTTAAATTTTTTTAACCCGACTTGTTTTAATATACGGGTATGACCGTCTGCGCAACGGGCTCAGCTTATCAGACAGCACAGATAGCAGAGCGACAGGTGGATGTCAAGGTAGGAAACAAACAGTTTCGGCTTAAGAACTGAAATTTTGCAAAAAAATTGCTTCAACATACAGTACAAACCATTTTCATACCAGCGAACGAACTCACCGGCGTAAAAAGTTGCGCGTACGTCCGGGAACCGTTTAAAACTTCTTCGCATCAGTGGAAAGTCAAGCAAAGTCAGTTTAGGTATTTTTTGTGAGTTTTTTCCGCATTTTGTGCAAGGTTTAGTAAAGTTATAGCACCACATGTCCCAAGAACATCAGCAAAAAGAAAAGGGAGCCGCTTTCAGTTTGGCCGGTTCCAAAAGAAATCATAAATTAAGGATAAGTGAAGTCTAGTGTCTATTTATTTCATATTTTACTTCATTTGCATGTCTTTCTGTAAATGTTTTGATTGTTTTTATACGCAAAAATATGATTATAGTGTTGGAAATTGGTAATATTGGTAATATTTTTGTGTGGCTGGAACGGATTACCTGCATTTATATTATTTCCTATGGGACAATGTGTTTCACAATACGGAATTTCACCTTAAGATCCCGTCTCCCGTCTTAAATTCGCATGCTGAGGTCTCGCTGTATCGTTAATCTGCCGGTGCGCTGTCTTCAAAAGTGTTGTAAAGAACAGCTGGAGCTTGATAAAAAATCAATATTATAAAAAGAGTGAAGTTTCTACCATTATCTGGTCTCACGTCATGTGTTGAATAAAAATCCACAAGGGTAAACTCAGTCAGCGCTTCACTGTTATTTGGCTTGGCGGTGATATCATGGAGATGACGATATCTATGGCGGGCATGAATGTTTTGATTGTGGATCATGTGACTGCACGAGCTTTGTAATCGTTTTATTCTTAATCTGTTTACGTGGAGAATTTGCAATTCGAGTCCCTGTGCAAGCTGTAACTACGAGGGGCGTTCAAGTCAAACCAGGACTTTTGATGAAATTTCTGGTGAATGAAGGAGTTTGACTTCACCTGAAACTTGAAAATCTTGCCAAAGAGACGCATCTGTCTGTAAGAACTGTACACACAATCATTCACCAACACCACTTGCACGTTACAGGAACTCGGCTGGGAGTTATTGCCACATCCCCCGTACAGTCCTAACCTGGCTCCAAGACATTTCCGCATGTTTGGGCAAACATTAAAGGAGTTCCTGGGAGGCCGGCGTTTCAGACGTGAATCAGACAGGCGGTCCGATCACGGCTCCGACAGCACTGAGAAAACATTCTACCTTGATGGTGTCCAAGCTCTAGTGAAACACTGGGATAAGTGCATTAGTGTAGGGAGTTTTCACTCTCAGAGCAAAGTTTGACTTTGAATTCCCCTTGTATGGCAAGTACATTAATAACTGCATTAATAACCGTAACTTAGATCAAACTAATCACAAACAAACAACAACAAATATAAATTGTATACAAGTTGTAATTAATCCGAGTGGTAAGATGTACTGTATGTTATGCAGCTCCAAGCATGACATGACTATTAAAAACCTCTGCTGATGGATTATGATCGTCAATCACAAAGAAGATTAGAAAATGCTGCGTTTTCCATAAGGGTAAACAATATCAATAATTACCATTCAGAAAGTGTGGAAGCTGCTGTTTGAGCGGTTCAGGACTTCTGGCTGTAATGCGATGTGAGTGTAAAATGAGTCTAGGAAAAAGAAATGAGCATGGCTAATTTAACTTCACGCCCCTGGGAGCCGGCTGGAAGAGAGAAATAAAGGCCAGTCATGCGTGTGTATGTGTGTGCGTGTGTGTGTGTGTGTGTGTGTGCAAATGAAGCTACTTTCTAAAAATACCTTTCATGCAATTAGTTCTAAAAAAAATATACTAAATATAAAAAAATAAAAAATAAAAAGTAGACAAATTCAGCAAGCTTTAAATATAAATCCCGCCATGAGTCCGTACATTAACACAAGCTTAGAGTCTGGAGTCTGGAACACACAGCTACACAGGCAGAACCCCATTAATTCAGGTACAATTACACTTAGGCATTCAATATGTTAAGTTCTCTGGACCCAGTACAGTACATGCTGTTAAACATGGTGTACATTTAATCTGTACAGTACATGGTGTACAATAAATCCTGCAGAAGTAAATCCACTAATTGTTCTCTCCTTATAACTTACATTACTCATCTCTTTAATGTGTTGAGCTGCCAGATTATATTTGGCACGCATAACAAATCACATGACCAAGAAGCCTCACTTGGCCAAGATAAAATGAGATTAAACTCTAATTTCATTAATATAAAATGTTAACCCAGATATAGCAGGTCATACTTTAGATTCAATTCTTAAGAGAAAAGAACAGCACGAGGGTGAGTCAAAAATGATCCGCACCCCGGTGATATAAAACCTTCTGTTGTCTGCACTTCTCAGCGCTTTCCGTTCAAGGCTCCCCAGTCACTGCTGTACAGGTGTGTACTGTACGTGTTACATCAGTTCATTTGTAACTGGGCGAAAATGGACGCCCCACTTGTGATTTGCATGAAAGACGAGCAGCGTGCAGTGATACCAGCAGCAAACAAAATGTGGAGTGATACTCTAAGGAAGGTAAAAGTTTCTTAAAGAGAATCATCACTGGTGACGAGACACAGATTCATCGCTACGACCCTGAGAGTAAACGGCAGAGTACGGAACGGAGACATCCTCAATCACACACAGAGATTAAAGAGGTTCAAAGGTCGACAATCGACAGTGCTCGTTACAGTGAGACGCTTATCGAAGAACCGAAGCCGAAACTCCGGATTTAACATAGAGGACTGATACCCGAGCGCGTCGCGATCTTACGTGACGATGCATGTCCGCACACTTCCGCCCACACTGTCGACACTTTGCAAAAACTTTGTTTTGATGTTTTAAAGCAAGCATCCTCCCTATAGTCCTCATCTCGCTCCTCTCTGACTTTCATCTGTTCGGTCCCCTGAAAGCAGAATTACTGTACGAGGACAAAGATTCACTTCTGATGAAGAACTGAAGACAGCGGTGCAACATTCATGGTTCGCAGCTCAGCCTAAAACATTTTTAATGAGGGAATACAAAAGCTTGTTGACAGACGGACAAAGTTTATTGAAAAGGAAGGAGATGATGTCGAAAAATTTTATATCTGTCTTTTCTAAAATTTACTTTTAAAAAACCTACACCCAGAGTGCGGATAATTTTTGACTCACCCTTTGCTGTGCACAGCAACAGCAACAATTTTTGATGGAAAGTAGCTAGATCTCGCTAAATCCGCTAATTTGCATATTGATTATGTCACCTTGTCATTGTTGTATTTAGTATAATTATTGATATATAAGTAATTTATTCTATTTATTATTATTAATTTATATTTTACCAAGTTATGTTAGAGAATGTGATATTTTTTTTTTAAATATTAGCCAGGAAATTATTTCATCACTATGAACAATTTTAGGCCGTTTACAATGCAGCGCACACACACACACACACACACACACACACACACACACACACACACACACTGAGTGTATATTATACCTTCATGGCACAGTGTGCGTCCATGCCCTGGCTGTGCTGCCTGTCAAAATGAAACTCATACAAATAAACTATGTGCATATTTACAAAAGAACATTTTGGGGGTATATGCCAGTTGAGAGGTTTTATTGGCGTGTAAATCTGTGTTTGTGTGAACGGTTATGTGCTTGGTACATTTTCATAACTAATAGAGTGACTGATTTGGTAGAAAGCTAAAACAGTCATTAAATACCATGAATAAAAACCAAAAACGAGCTCCCAGTGATTGCTCGTGGGAATCTCTTGGGTAGGCATGCACATGCGTAGCACATTTATGTCTCGCAAAGTCTTCTATAGTGAGATTAGCTAAAATCCGTCCAGAAAGTTGCCAGCTTTGTCATTAGTCGCTTTTATGAAAGAAAAAATAAAAAGTCACTAAAGAGGTCTTAAAGCCACTCAATCTAGTGAGAAAGTCGAAAGTTGGCACAACTTCTTGTGAAAAATATCATGTAATAAACAAGGTCTAAGTCTTTTTCTAACATTTTTACAGAAGTGTTTTGGTTCTGTTTTATACCCCATACCCCGGCCCATAGAGAGCCACTACAGATAACGGTCATGACATCACTATTAACCACCAAGAGGCAACCTTCTGTTCTGAAAAATGAGACCAATGCAGAAGTGCCAGAATGTACAGTTCCTCGACTGACCACTAGGAGCTGGCCCCAAACGTGAGTCGATCTCCATAGAGCCCCATGTTAAAATGTTCAACTTTAAAACATGACAACTGTAGGGGGGTGGATTATGTTAAGCCATGAATTTATGAATATTTAGGGGCTTGGATGATTTGACTGACATTGCAGTTGTCACAGAGATACACTATATTGCCAAAAGTATTCGCTCGGCTGCCTTCACATCCATCTGAACTTGGGATACATCCAATTCTTAACGCGCAGTCATGTTACAACCGGTGTGGGGTTATTTTTCAGGAGGTTGGGCTCGGCTTCTTACTTCCAGTGAAAGGAACTCTTAATGTTTCAGCATAACAAGACACTTTGGAAAATTTCAAGCTCCCAACTTTGTGGGAACAGTTTGGGGACGGCCCGTTCCTGTTCCAACATGACTGCGCACCAGAGCACAAAGCAAGGTCCATAAAGACGTGGATGAGCGAGTTTGGTGTGGAAGAACTTGACTTGAGTCCTGACCTCAACCCGATAGAAGACCTTTGGCATGAATTAGAGCGGAGACTGCGAGCCAGGCCTTCTCGGACCTAAACCTTATGGAAAGCCTTCCCAGAAGAGTTGAAGCTGTTCGAGCTCCAATGGGTGGGCCAACATATTAAACCCTATGGATTAAGAATTGAATATTATTCCATAAAGGCAGGCGAGCGAATACTTTTGGCAATATAGTGTAGCTGTCTGCTGCATTGGAATCATTGGAGTTTACCTTAACACAAGAAATGTAGGAGTTGACATGGGAAAAAAAGGTGTGGGGTAACGATGGTGGAGTTTATTCAGGGGTCAGGAAGAGTTCAGTGGTTAAGCTGTTGGACTACTAATCGGAAGGTTGTAGGTTTAAACCCCAGCACCACCACCTCTGTTGGAGCCCTTGAGCAAGGCCATTAACTCTCACCTGCTCTGATGTACAGTATAATGAGATAATAATGTACAGTAAGTCGCTCTGGACAAGGGTGTCTTGCCAAGGGCTGTAAAATTTAAATGTATTCAATGCAAAATAAAGTTTAAAATATAAATTAACCTTGGCCACTTTAGCATTTTATCGAAGCATAAGCTAGCTTGTGGTTACTGACATGAGTAGACGTGTTCCAACACCAACAGCCAAGCTCCATTTGCCCATTTATGGATTAACAAGGGTTTAGGTTGAAGTCAGCTCCTGTCAAGATGATGATGATGATGATGATGATGATCAGAGCACCCACAGCTGAACTTCAAAACCACTCTTCAGAAAATGTATGGGTGACTTACAGAGGGTTTTGTCCTGCTCTTATACAGTCTCTGCTAAGCACTCTTGATAACTCTGATGTACTAAGCCGTACCGAGAGCTCAGGTTTGATTTTAGCGTTCTTATGAGTTAGCTAAATGATAAGCCATTAAATTCAGCTGAAGCTCAAGTTTTAATATTAAAACCATGCAAACGTCAGTGTATGATGTCTGCGTATCGTCATGCATGCCTTTACTCTCTTTTTATTTCCTTCTTGATTTATGTAAATATGCTCACTTACAAAATTTAAGTTAAACATATTGAGAGATTTCTAATCATTCTCCGTTCACCTTGACGCAAAGTGATGTCACATATTTCAAGAAAGAAATATTTCGAGACACGTTGAGAGACTCTTTTGTTCTATTTAACGTGATTAAGTACTGTAGAAGTACATTAGACATAGTCAAGGTGAGACCATAATGAAACAGTCTTCATTAATTTGATTGATATCCAGATACAAAAACCTTCAACTAGCGCTTCTTATCACTCATGATTGCTGCTGTTTACTTTTATACGCATCTTCCTTTCTCATTCATAAACATATACTGTAAGGAAAAACCCCACTAAAGTGTCACTAGTCCCTATAAATAATAAATGTTTTTTGCAGCCTTTTTATTTGTAATAATGCGTACCTTGAATGCGGGATTAGCTCCGAGCTCCAGCAGGCAGCGGACGGCAGAGGTGCAGAGGTTAGCGGCGGCGATGTGCAGGGAAGTGCCGAAGTCAAAATCGCTGCAGGTGGCATCCACTTCTGAAATAACGTAAACACTGAAACGTTACCTCGTTGAGAATCTGCTCGTCAGGGAAATCTGGTCGCTCGGTGATACTCGCTCACCTCCCGGCTGTGACGCCTGCAACACCACGCGGATGAGGTGAGGGACGTCGAAGTAGGCGGCGTAATGAAGGGCGCTCATGTTGGTCCAGCGGCTGCGCAGAGACGGGTCTGCTCCTAGAGATAAGAGCTTCCGGGCAAAACTCGCTGCACTCTCCGCGTCTCCTGAAAGACATACGGAATGAGATTCACCACTCTTTAAATTCCTCATGTTGAGTTCACTAGCAATGAAGATGACATTATAGGAATAGAAATAGTTTTACCTCTAAATAACTAGTAGCATTTTTACTAAACCGTCATTAAGGCCTTCTCTGACCTGAACCTTATAGAAAGCCTTCCCATTAGAGTTGAAGATGTGAGCTGCAACATATTAAACCCAATGGATTAAGAATTGAATGTTATTCAATAAAGGCAGGCGAGCAAATACTTTTGGCAATATAGTGTAGCTGTCTGCTACGCGTAAGCTTCAACTCTTCTGGGAAGGCTTTCCATAAGGTTCAGGTCAGAGAAAGCCTGGATGACAGTTTAGTAAAAATTAATAGTTAAATAAAAAAAAATGTGACCTTTAAAGTATGACCTTGAAACATACTTCAAGTTTCAATCTTAGTGCTGCTGTCATACACACACACACACATACACACACACATACACACACACACACCTTTTATATTATTATATTTTTATAACTCACAGTTTAGAAATAAAATTTTGTACATTCTGTAAATCCTGTGTTAATGTATATATTTCATATTTTTCTATTTTAATGATATTACATTTGGCAACTTTTGTAAATTTGTATATATTCCAGCCTAAATGTTTACATTTTTATTTACTTTTTATTTGAATTTTTTTTGGAAATTCTATATTTAGCCTAATTGTAATTGTTTTCATTGTATTGTTACATCACGGACAGTCGTTTAACAGCTGTGTGTTTACAGAAAACCACAGACATTTACATGAGAATATAAATTAAAACTTTAATATTGACCTCTCATTTCTGTTCGCCTGTGACATAATATCAGTTTGTTTACAACCAGTTAAACCAGTTACGTTTTCGGATAAGTCAGGTCGAGACAGAGAGTTATCATTACCTTTAAAACGTGGAATTTTTATCACTACTGGAATATGAGAATGACGTCACAAAAATGTAGAACTCTCATAATGAGCATATTATTATTATTATTATTAGGTCATAAAAACAAATGAAAACAACCTTAAAAAACATGCTGTTTTTTTTGCTCAGTCATATAGTTGATTAAAATGAACTAAAATT
The DNA here is from genome assembly GCA_030014365.1 of Clarias pachynema. NCBI lineage: Eukaryota > Metazoa > Chordata > Actinopteri > Siluriformes > Clariidae > Clarias > Clarias pachynema. The sequence continues at coordinate 2,208,952 of JAQMYL010000005.1, read as the reverse complement.
CAGTTCATCATATTGTTCATCATATACATTACATGTATTTTGTGCTGAAGAAAAAAAAAGATGTCACTCTATACTGCACAATTGTGAGCCTTATATATGTTTATTAATAAAAAAAAAATAAAAAAGCAAAACAAATAATATCTAAAATGCTTTGAGCTTTAAGGGCTTCCTAACCTGTTAGCTTTATGAAGCATACAGTAGGACATTTTTGTTGCCCTAAGGGTAAATATACACTAGATCGTGATTCATCTCAACTACTAATGAAAACTAATCTAGTTACTATTCTGTATAGATCATTCAATATCTGATATTTAGATGGATTTGTAAGAAGAGACACACGACCCAACCAGTTTCCACAGTCTGTGACGTACGCCTGCGTGCCTCACCTATGCCTGGTGCACCGGCTTTACAGCAGTAATGCAGCAGGCTCATGTCGGTAAGACCATCTCTGTCATTGACACCGCAGCCTCGCTTCAGAATCTAAAGAATGTAGCACCAACACAAGTCTAATGTTACAAGCCAGTCCAAAATCCTCTCCAACCCACACACACACACACACACACACACACACACACACACACACACGCATATATACAGTGTAAAGTATAACCTTTCAACATGATCTTGGCATGAGTGTATGTTTTTTTCCCCAACAGCTGCAAAAGCCAAACACTGACCTCGTTACCGATGAGTGCGATGTTCTTCTGCACTTGAGGGACCCACTGTCTGAGCACCGCAAACAACTCGGGCACTGTGGTACGGGGATCCAACAGCACCACCCTACACTGAGGATCACTGGGGTCAAAGAAGGAGAAGTCTGCAAAACAATGAAGAAAACAAAACAAAAAACTAGATCAGTGGAACTGCATGTCTTAAACTGACACGTTGAAAAAGAACAAGGGGGGGAAAAAATCAATAGGCCGCAGTTCGTATCAAATCGTAATCGATTGTGGGGACTGCAGAGGAGCCTGTTGATCCATATTCAGTGAGACACCTAATTTAATTTAATTTATCTGAGGGTTAGGATTAAATACGCACGCTTTTAAAAGGAAAACGTTCAAATTGTTCTTGACAGGCCGATCATTACGACAGGCACCAAAAGAGCTTAAAGCTAACGCTGGGGTTTAAGTAAAAAACAAATCCATAATGACTAAAACTTTCTTCTTCCCCCAAGTCCTCATATAGTGTTACACACACCTGATACTGGAGGCTCCTTCCATAACCATTACACTAAATATCTCTACAGTATATGGAGAAGTTAACAATACTGTTACAGTGGGTACGAATGCCCCGCCTCACAAATTTTTGCCTTAAGAAGTAAAATGTAACATTTTTTAGCATTCAAGCGAACGAAGCGCATGCCGGCTAAATCCAAGAGCCGTTCAAAATTAAGTTTTTTTTTTTTTTTTGGGTAGATTTTTTTGGCATTTTGTGCAAGATTTAATGAAGGCGAGGCAAGTTTATTTGTATAGCACATTTCATACACAATCGTAATTCAAAGTGCTTTACATAAAAGAGGAGAAAATAATCATATAAATGTTACTATTAAACATAATAAATGAAATAGAAAATAATAGCAATAAAACTTTTAAAAACAATTAAAAATTCTATTTAAAATCTAAATAAAACGGTTAAAAATAGAAAATGTTATACATAAAATAGAGTGCAGTTGGTTCGGACGTACTGTAGCACTGCGCTCATTCAATAAATGCACAGTTAAACAAATGAGTTTTGAATTTTGAGAATTTATTTCAGTGATGCACCATGGGGTCCCAACATGGTAGCAAGAAGATATGGGAGTCACTTTCAGTTTGGTTTTTAAAGCAGTCGGTTTCGAGAGGAATCATAAATTAAAGTTAAGTGAAGTTTAATGTCTATTTATTTCATATTTTACTTCATTTACATTTGACTTTGACCTGATTGTTTTTATAAGCAAAAATATGATTATAGTGTTGGAAATTGTTAATATTGCTAATATTTATGGGTGGCTGGACCGGATTATCTTACATTTTTTCCTATGGGACAACGCGTTTCACAATACTAAGAACTCGCCTCCAGAACGGATTAAATTCGTATGCCGAGGTACCGCTGTATTAATTCTACAGTACATTTTTATTATAAGATTTAGTTTATGTGTTGCATCTGCCATACAAGTCCCTGTGTTTTAGCTCTATATTAAGGAACAACCTCATTACAACAATATGCTGATTAATATTCTATTTTAGTGGCTTTGAAAAGTGTGGCAGATATGATTAAATCAGAATTTAATAATGACCTTGTACGTATGTGCACACACACACACACACACACACACACACACACACACACACTACTAATAGTGGTATTAGTGTTGGTGTTGGTTTTAACATTGGTAGTATTATAGTTAGTTCTGGTGTTGGTTATAATAGTGGTAGTATTATAGTTAATAGTAGTAGTGGTGGTGGTCATAGTAAAGTTAGTAGTAGTAATGGTGGTTGTAGTACTGATAGTAGTAGTGGTGGTAAATGAGGCAGTAGTAGTACTGATGGGTATAATGTTAATACTCAAGTTAGTTCTAGTAGTGGTTAGTGTTAGTAGTAGTACTAATAGTGTTGGTAGTAATAATAGTAGTATTTGTATAAGCAATGGTAGTGATGATGGTAGTAGAAGTCATTACTGGTTAGCAGACAGGCTAGCATGCATACACGGCTCGTACCGGAGTCAGAGGGCATGGGTGCGGATGCCACCTGGTGAATAACAGGGCGAGCGGGAGCGTGGGAAAGAACACGGGACCGGTCCAGGACTGCGTCGCCTTCCGAGGACTCCTTCAGCACTTCCTCTTTAGTCATCTCCCCCTCTGGGTCTGAACACAGGACAGACGTTCAAAGTCTAACTCGCTTTAAACACTCCAGGCCACCGTACATTTGCATAAAGAACTGCAGATATACTCTACAGTAGCTTACAGTGTGGGACCTAAACAAACAGAGGATACTATGACGTAGTAAGTAAATACACAAACAAACAAACAAATAAACAACTTTGTGAAGATGCATTTCAAAACAACTATTCATATACGCTTAGTTTAAAATGTGTACAATATTTATAAACCCATATATAGCTATTCCTTAAATACAGACAACACATTTCTTAAAAGAATTTCAGTAACAGTATTTACTTATTAACTTACTTATTTACTGTTCAATTCCTTAGGTGTGTTTTGTTTGTTTTGGAGCAATTTAGGTTCTGCTTAAACCCATTTAACTTAAGTTCACAGATAAAAGGCTAAAATCCAACCATAAACATAACTTAACGTTTCTTCTGGCCTATGATTTACACCACATCTCTAAATCCTCGTTCCGGAGAGACGTAAAAATAGTAAATAAGCCTCAGGCGGTAACTCCATAACAGTTCCCCAAAACCTTCCAGACTAGAAACAATGGTGTTCAAATCAATAGCGCTCGCCCCGAACGCTCTGACTCACCGAACCCAGACTCAAACTTGCTGCTTTCAGCTTCCTCCATAGATAAATAAGCGAACGGCGCTGCAGTCGAGTTTGCCGAAGTGTAAAAAGTGCCAGAGTGAATAAGCTGACCCGTCTGATCTCGGCAGCGTCTCCCATTAACACCCAGTGATCAGTCACGACCCCTGAGCTATTTATGGCTCACTGCTGCATTATCCCTCTTACAACAACACACTTGACCTACTACCTATAAACCAAGTTAAATTTATTTTATATAAAAATAATAAAAGTGAGTCACAAACAAGATCGACAGCATGGATTGAAAGAAAGACACATTTTGGAAAGTAAAATAGGTTCTTGCTTTATTTGCGCCTATTAATTACCAATGGGGTTACTTTTAAATCAGTTTTGCGCAAACTATCGCATAATATTCCTGTCATTTAGTTTAAGGCAAGAGTATAAATTTGAACAGAGAAATACACTCACATAAACTTCATATAGAGTACATGGACAGTAACAAAGTAAATGTCATCTGTTACTGGATTTGTTTTCACACATCTGTACTACAACTAAAGTGTTTACATTTTGGGGGACCTTTCTACTTTTACTCCACTACATTTTCACGTAAAACTTTTTACTTTCTTCTCCACTACACTATGCGACATCTGTCATTCCTTCTACATTATTAATTTAAAAAAAAAAAAACGTGAGATGTTTGTCACCTTCCTACTGGATGTGTCAAATTTTTTTAGAACCTATTTAACCTTCTACAATCACTTTAACCACATACTTACTCTAATTATAAAATCAAATAGTTAGTTAGCTTCCTAATAAAAGGTTCCTGAAGGTTTGATTTAATTCTCATAAACAGTTTCAGACGAGTTGTGGATAGAAGAAAAGTGTGACGCAAACACAAGACAAGGAAAAGTCATCCATATGTGTTTCAAAAAAGAGATTTTTTGCACCTATTAGATGTTTCTACCTTAAAAACACAGAATGTAACTATTATAAGATCAGTTGAATAATAGTCTACAATATCGAGCCTCTGGAAAAAAGACTAAAAACAAAAAAGCTGATTCTTTGGAACTCATTCCCAACTGCACAATTTCTTCTTACAAGAAGTTTCCTCAAATCTGAGCAAACACGTAGAGGCGAGCTCTCATCATTCCCTTTAATGCGACATGTAATGGTAGCGCACATCAGAAATAATGGACTTAATCCACCACTGTTATTAAATAACATTATCAAACTTGTCATCTGATGATGACACACCCTCCTCCCTTTCCCTCCATCCTTTGAATATTTGATTTCTGTAATGGAAGAATCTGTTAACAGATCATCATTAACATGAAATAACCGCCATCAGTGCATGTTCATCTTAGATAACATTAGAAAGTACATATTTAAGATCAGTTTACTATAATTATTTGGAATAGAGCACAAAACGTTCAGCCGATAATGGTCAAACTAGTTTTTTCAGTTTTTAAAAGGAAAACAACAAAAAACAATCGTAGGACAAAAATAATCAACATTGCACAAGCGCTTCGGCATTAAAAACTAGAGAACGTGAAAATCTACTCTAATTATAGCAGAAATTCAAGCTGAAGCTAATTATGATCAATTTAGAAGACTGTTCTAGTCTTTATTCGCCCACAGAAAATTCAAAACATGTCCCTGAAGTAAGAGGGATGAAAAAGGAATAACAAACAAACAACACTAGGTTTGTCATGCTGGAATTCCATTTTCTTCCTTTTAATAAAAACTAAATTCTTTGTACACTGAGCGGAAGATCACATGACCCGGTGTCACATAACAGAAAAATAATGAACGAGGGCTGTTGTGATGTGGCCTGATTTAAAGTAGACGTACTATCACCATTCTTTAGATGAACTGTGTTAAAATTTAGTAAAGTCCGGTGAATACAAATTTTCTTCAAGTCGAGGTCCGAATTTCATGTTATGTTAGGATTCAGATCTATATGCAAGTCTATAAAAAGTAATTTATTTAAAATTTCCAAAACATTTCAATAATATTCAATGTAAGTTTTCATTAACTAAGTTAAACATATGGACAGGTTGAACTTTACCAACTGTATATATTTCCTTGTATTAGTATGAAATACATATGTATGTAATATTGTGATATTGTAATATTGCTCTGTCATACCGGGCTCTCAGTTCAGGTATTTTACACAGCCTTACCTTAGACCGCTGCGGATATGTTTTGGCGCTAACAACCTGTGTTTTATCTCATAGTGACGCTGCACATTACTGCGTTTTATTATCGCCACGGTTTTAGACCATATGATACAAACTGGTTTTAAACTTCCTGCAGGAAGAATAAACATACAGTACATTGATCTGTCTATTCATCTCTGAAGGTTCAGTTTTCATAGTCTACGTTCCTTTCCTTTTCCGTTTGTATCTTCTGCATACTCTGCATGTATACACTATAAACTATCGCACTGATTGGCTCTGTTGAGTGATGCATACAGCCACGCCCACCTCGAGGGACAAAGCACAAGATTACTGGTATATTAATTATTCTCATTTATCACAAACAGTCACTCGGTCCGCCAGTTAGTGATGCCTGCTGTAAAGGGCCGCAGGAGGCCTGGAGCCTATCCCAGGGGACTTAGGGCAGAAGGCAGAATGCACCCTGGATGGAGGTACAATAACACACTAAGGGTAATTTGGAAAGGCCAGTTAGCCATTGGACCCCGCAAGGAAACTGAAGGAAACCCACCAAGCACATGGAAGAACATGCAAACTCCACACACGTAGACCTGAAGGCGGGGCGGTACATACTGTACACACACACACACACACACACACACACACACACACACACACACACACACACTTCGAATACCTTGTTGTCACCTGTGAGTTCATTTCTCCTGAAAAAAAACTATCATACACACATTTTTTTTTACCACAGTATGTGTAATGTAAAGTATTCGGTGTGCGTGTGTGTGTGTGTGTGTGTGTACCGCCTCGCTGTAGACAGTGTTCATATCGTTTACACAGATTCTCAGACATATCCCAGAACAAAGGTTTGCTTGCATGATGTTGACATGGTACAGATCTGGCCATTAAGAACGCACGTTTCGAGAAAAGGGATCCCGCGGCAAGCTGTGAAAATACCCTTCATTACCTGTAGGGGGCAGTCGTGTTTCAATCTGAAGTATTGTGTGTCTGCTGAAGCCGAAAATGTGTTATCTCTCTTAGGCGCCCATTGACAGAGCTCATAAACATGTCGAGCTCAAACTCTAAATACTGATATGTATTTATTCTTCATTTTCTTCTCCTTCAATGATGATACTTCTTTAACTGCGCTTTCTCCATTC
>JAQMYL010000005.1:2166462-2178088 GCA_030014365.1 Clarias pachynema | reverse complement strand
CAGCGGTGTGCGCCGGATGGCGAGCCTGCAGCCTTCCCAGCTTTGCCTCGCCTTTCTCTCTCTGTCTGTCACGCTGTCCTCCCATGAGTCCGCCGGCTCGATGAGCCCACATCTTTCCCAGCCTTGCCAAACCTCTATCTCGCCGTGCTCCTCGCTGTCGTCTAGCAGTTCCGCCAGCTCGGGCGAGATGGTGATAGCACCCCCCCCCCCAAAAATCGTCTAGGGGGGGTTCCTCCGCCATGCCACTTACACGGTCTCGCTTTCTGTCACGTTTGCGGTGGGTGTGAGTGCGTGGCATGAATGCAGAGGCGAGCTGGCGGTTCCAGTAAAGACTTTTATTTACTCTCAAAACAAACAAAAGTAAATAGACTCTTTGTGAGCTCTTATTCGTCTTTATTTTAATTATTAAATAAAACCCTCAACACAAACATAATAAAAGGCAACAAAAGCGAGACGCCTGACTGAACTCCAGTCAGGCTATTTATACTAAAATAAATCTAATTAGCATTCCTCGGTTCAGGTGAACTTCTACGTCACCTGACCGAGGTGCATCTTGGGAACTGAAGTTTAAATCATAAATACTGAACAGAAAGAAAACTACAAACAAAAACAAACCAAACGGGCGTTTTGGCGCCCTCCAGGGGTTAACCCTTACACCATGGAGTTAGAGGGCGACTCTAGTACACACAGAGTCAGCCAACAAAATGTATACACACTTCAGGAAAAGAAAAATAGTATGATATATATTATATTAATATATTATTAATATTATCATATTATTATTATTATTATTATTATTATTGTTATTATATCAGAATAAAAGGAAAAAAGGGGGGAAAATACATTTAGTATTAATATATTTATACAAGCTTTTCTTTTCCTGAAGTGTGTATCAATTTTTTTGTCTGACTCTGTATATATAAACATTCAGTCTTCTGGGAAGGCTTTCTACTAGCTGTTACAGTGTGGCTCTGGGGATTGTGCTAAGAGCATTAGTGAGGTCAGGGACTGATGTCTGGCAAGAAGGACTGAAAATCCCAAAATGGTTCAGTGGTGTTGAGGTCAGGGCAATGCACAAGCCATTCGAATTCTTACACATCAAACTTCACAAACCATGTATTCATTAAACGCCCTTTGTGCACAATAGCATAGTCAAGTTGGAACAGGTTGGGTCCTTTAGTTTTAAATGATGGAAAATTTTGTACACTAGAGCAATTCATAAAACTGTGACATACTGTGACATACTGGTGCGATGGCCAAGTGTCCACATACTTTTTTCCTATATAGAGTACATACTGTACAGAAGTTCTTTTGTAAATTGAAATGAATCCCATTGAAAGGAATGTTAATAACCAGTTTCATCACTAGATGTGTGAATTACATCAATAGATGGAATTCACACAGTTTTGTAAGAGTTGGGGAAGTTCTTATGATTTATGATAACTGATGCATCTCTACAAATGAATGTCAAAAATTTAATCATGTTAGATTTAGACAAGCAGATAATGTCATAGTCAACATATTTATAATGTGGTCCAACATGTTTTTATTCCTCATATATTCATGGCCACTATTTCCTGTTCCCGTTAACACTTATGCTTCCTGCAGATTAGTGCCACCTGTTCCGTGTTTTCCTCTTTACAAATCTGGTCACTTCTCCTATTGTTGTTAACTTTCTCTCCATGTTATTGTGTTTTATCACCATAAGGAAACAAATATATGAGTAAATACCTACAGTGATGGCCAAAAGTATTAAGACAACATGTGCCATGTATTATAGTTCTCTCTGTGCACAAAACAGAGATTATGTCATTAATGAGTTCTCGCCGATCTGGCGGAAAGGTTGTGCTAATTAGAACCTGCTGGTTTAGTTGATGGATGGAACAAGTATGTGGAAAGACTTTTACTTTCTGAGTAAAAGGTTTCCACCTCTGCACAACACTGGCAAAAAACTCGGGAACTTTCAAGTGAACTATGTACGCTCAGCCCGTATACAGCAGGATTTGAAAAATACAAGGCCTGGATAATAATTATGCACTGTTTCATAGCAATTTTATTACATAATATTATTCTCTTTATCTTGACCTTAAAAAATAGAGAATGTCAGTAAAACCTTGAATTTTGCTTTTATCTCAATAATTTCCGCTACCACTGTACAAACTTTCAAACATAACATGATATTTTCTCTCACTTGAAACTGTGTTCAGGTATTATGTGACTTTGTTCAGGTATTATGGGACAGCTTGTGTGTTAATGTGGGACAGTCAAAACAGTTCAATTACTACTTTGCAGTGATTGAACAAACTTTTATTTCCAAGAAACAAGAAATATTATTTAGTCTCAAAAAGAGCATTTACAGGAAGAAGTTTTAATCATGTTATTTAGAGCTAATTAAAATATATTGTACATTTTTGTACAAACGTATTGTTTCTTCCATTGCAAATAATCACATTCAAAAATGGAACAACAACCATTAATCATATTTTGGTGTGATATCTATGAATCCTAATCATGTCTTGATATTTAAATCTTTTTGAAGGAAAATCAGAAAATTTTAAACTGTGTTGTATGTTCTCCTTCAGGCGGTTACGGGTTGTGTAGTGGCTAGTTTGCATGTTCTCCCCGTGCTAGGTGGGTTTCCTCCAGGTACTCCGGTTTCCTCCCACAGTCCAAAGACATACAGGTTAGGCTAATAGCCTGTCGAAGTGTGTGCATGCTTGTGCCCTGCGATGGATTGGTATCCTGTCCAGCGTGTACCCTGCCTTGTGCCCCGGGTACCCTGGGACAGTGAATGATTGAGAGTGTTTTCTTTGAATGGAGATGTAATAGTTGAAAGTATATAAATATTTTGAATAATGATAAAAAAATATGTCAAATAAAACGTATAAATAAAATCATATTTGGCAATATATAATTTTATTGATACGCATTACTATATCATTTGGTTTATTTATGACTGTATTTGTGGGACAACTGGGATTGCTCAGTGGTTAAGGCATTGGACTGTGGTTCAGAATGTCCCAGGTTCAAATCCTACGACTGCTAAGTTGTCCCTGTTGGGCCCTTGCTCACATGTATCATGAAATGCAAATGTAAGTCGCTCTGAATAAGGATGTCTGCTAAATGTACTTTATTAGAGATGGATTTTATATCATAGGACACCGTGGTCAGGTTTATTCTGATTAAATATAAAAAATGCTGCATAAATCAACATTGTCTGATCAATACTATCCCCACTTTAAGAAACTGATTCAGGTAATATAGGACAGAGTTTTCTCCAAAAAGTGTTATTTGTTTAATCAGCATACAGTATATAACACTTTTTGATGATCCATTGCTGCTGGTTTCCCATTAATTAAACTTTCCATAAAGTCTGTATCATTGAAAAACTAATTGTCACATGTCACTAAACTTGCCAGGTGCTTTTGTTACTAAACATGCTTCCTTTCCAGATCCACTCTGGTGATGACAGAACAATCAAAACTTTGACAGGAGGTGTGCGGCAACAGTCCAAAAAGGTTTGCAGTAACTGGATGCTGATTTTCACATGGCAGATGCTTTGAAAGCTTAAATGTCCCACCATTTACAAAAAAACGAAAGAAAACATTACAGGAAACAGTTAAAAAAAAAAAAAAAACAGCTAAACAACTGCAAGACAAAGAATTTACTGTATATTCCGCCTGGACTGACATAACATCACACATGTGACAGTGAAACTGGATCTACAATAAACCAGGTCTGGGGCAAAGTTTGAGCAGCAATTTAATACTCTGGAATGGATTAACGCCCTGAAAAAAAAAAAAGGAAGCTAAAGTTTCCAGTAAAGAAGGATAAAACTTTTTGAGCTATTTTTTTTATTTTAATCCTAGAGCATCTAAACTAAGACTACTTTTGCTGTTACTTACAAACACAAAATAAAGTAAATATTTGAATAATTGAATCCCTAAAATGTCTAAAGTATTTGTCGCAGGTGTAGACGTACTGTATACATTCCTCTTGTGACTACAGACCTTTCCTCTTAGCTTCACTGTAGTTTCAGAATAATTCATTGTCGTTACTGAAATATGTGCTTTAAGATAAATCCCAGATAAATAACTGGTCTGGTGTGATGCAGACGGATGTTATCATTCTGCAGTTGATTAACAGTGCTGAGCCAAACCATTTTGTTCATCTTGTACAACAGCAATTTGCAAACACTAACAACCTCACATGCAAACTCTTCCTTATCATCATACCACGGCCTGGGGAAATTAAGGCTAACACGCGATTTCTTTGAAATGCAGGAAGTCAGCCAACCTCTTTTTTTTTTGTAACTGCTGAGTGTGTTGTATCACATGGCAGTGTAATACACTCAAAATTGCTATCCCACCTCGTCTGCATACAGGAGGACACAGATACCCACAGTTCAGCATTGGTGCTGTGATTGACATAATGAGACCTAATATATCACTCCTCCCATCCTGACATCGCTGCTATTCACACACTTCCAGCATTTTATGCCTGTTGCATTCTCACGATCTAAACTTGCAAACACCTTCTCAGGTTTTTTTCCTTTCTGGAAGCTGATGCTTAAGTTTCCTTCTGTAAATGGTATTCATCTCCTTATCGAATGACTCAACACATCAGTAGTTATGATTTTAGACAGACAACATGAATATAAGCCTGTGAATTTGAATTACACTATACCCTATTGTGTCAGAGTCAGTTCATGTTCTATACACGTTGAGTGCCAGAAAATGCAATTTGGATTTATCCAATTTCCTTTCTACAAAATTTCCATTTTCTCTTATGTGAGCATACAGTCATCTGTTAGCCAAAATACAGTATTGCTGCTGATTTATTATTTTTTTTCAATTATACATATAATACAGAATGTGTGTGGCCAAAAAAGCTACTTCTGAAGTTTTTGCAACATGGAAGTGACCAATTTTGTGACCAAAAACTTTGTTTTTGGAGAGAGGATTTTATATGTGCCGCAAAAATGGCTTGCTTCAAACAATCATTTTAAATACAAATAATTAATATTTTCTTTATAAGTATTGATACTAAAATTGATCTAAGCTTCTATTAGCATATGACCTGTAAAATTGTTGCTTAAATTGTTTTTTTGGTAAAAGCCTTAAAAGCAAAAAAATCTGTAGTGTCCGTAACCATGTCAAGTTCATATTGCAATATCTTAATAATTTTACATTTTAGAATAATACACTTTTTTTTAGGTTTATGTCTTTTCATGTGAAATCTAAATTGGTCAAGCTTCATCTGAATAACAATTAAGATCATCGAAATATGTGAATTCAAATAACTTACAGACACAGAAACAAGGAATTTAAAACAATTGTATTTAGCAAATGTGTTTCTTTTTATATGATAAAAAGTTGGCATGTTTGCATATTTACAAAAAACAGCGTATGGATCGGGAGATAAGAAGCAATAAGTATGAAAAATGCCGTTATATGATCCTATCTGAAAATTCACTTTTTCACCAAGGTGAGAGTTTAAGCACTGATACCTTGTTTTGGTCGTGTGTAAGCTGTTACAAAAGTTACAGAATCAGAGTTGTCCAGTTATAGAAAAAAAAGAAAGAAATTGATATATTTTCATCCTATCAATATTTTAACAGTGCTGATGTATAAAATGAAAGAAATGATGAGCAGATAAGCAAACCAGTGACGTGTAAAAGAAGTCATCCATGACAAAATTGTGATTAGTGAAATAAAATTCCATTTGACTGAGTGTTGTGAATTATTATGACAAAAGTAATTAAAACTACGTCAGTACTTGGTAGAACCAACTTCTTTCTCTTGCAAAATCTTGGCTTAATTGCTTAAGCTCTGTCACATTAAACATAAAAAACAAACAAACAAGGAAACCTTTAAAACAGTTAAGTCTTTCCACATGTTGTTAGTAAACTTCTAATACCTTAATATTATTTTTTACACCACTCCAGTGCATCTAAGGGCAGAATACTTTTGTTCTGCTTTTGAAAGGTAAACCTTCACCCCTAGTCTGAAACGGAATGTCACGGGTTGGTATGCAGGCATGGTATACAGTAAGCTCAGAGGATGCATTTATTAATAAATAGAAAAAATAAACCAAAATAATAACAAGCCAGTGAAATTAACAAGAACAAAACAACCAGGTAACAAACAGATGCAAGACCAAAAGTGACTGACACAGGGACTTTAAATCTGCAAAGTTAACGAGGTACAGGTGAATATGATTAAGACAACATGGCTATTGTGCAGCAGTGTATGATGGGAACTGAAGTGCCGTACAAGTTTCAACAAAAGTTTTATCAAATACATTATTAAAAAATGGGGAAAAAACATTCAAAACATAACATGGGACTGGAACAGGTTTTCTTTCAAGAAATCACCTACCAATGGATTTTTAGCAAATATGGGCCATCAGATCACACACATTCATTAATGTTAAAAATAAGAAGACCAACCAAATACTAAGAAGAAATTCTGAAAAGCATGTAAATGTTTTCAAGTTATACTTGATATCACTTGTAACGAAAACACCGAAAAAGAATGCAACAGAACCAATTTCACTCGAAATCTCACACACAGAGATGTAGCTTGTTCATAGTTAAATAGTTGAATCTTGTGTGATGTCATCAAACCAATTAGGTTCCTCTTATGTAATAGCAGCAATAAACAGTCAGTTCTTTCTTGTTCTGTACTGAAACTGGCCAAGCACCTTCTCATGTTACGCAGAAACTGCAAAGACTCCTGTTTCAAAGTCTTTGCTGTATTGGAAAACTTGACACTGAATACTCCTTCTCTAAATGTTAAATATCTTATTATACATAAAACTTTACTAATTCAACAGGCTGGTACAATGAAAATGATAAAATATTACAATAAATGTATTAATATAAACAAATTTCATTCGCCCTAAAAGAACTGGAGTTTGAAATACACCTTCTGAAAAGAATCCAAATTGTAACATCACTGTGGTGCACTTATCTTGTCCCTTTAGCTGAAAGAGAAAAAGAACACTTGCACATTTCCTACTGGTTTAATTAAGTATGAGCATCCTTTCTAAATCTTCGTCAGTGAACAGATGTTCTGTTCATGCCTTGTTGCTGTGTGATGGTCAGATGACAGAGGTCATCAATATGCAAAAAATATTGAATGCAAACAATGGCATGATGTAATGGGACATAGTGTTTATATGATAAGGAAATTTATTGCTTCTGTGTGTTCGGTGTACAAAGTAAAATGCATGAATCTGCAGAATCGCTGTCCACTATGAGGTGCCATTTGACCACGTTTGGCTGGAACATCATTCATGCATATTTACCTTATAATGCTGTTTAGTGAAATCAGAGATTTTCACAGAAAATAGTTTCATTTTATTCAGAAATATAAAGCTATTATTTCAACTCCCCCCCCCCCAAAATATAGCATTTTCCAAATTGAATATTCTCTTTATTCAGAAGATCAGTAAATCGCAACAGGTTTGAGCATGTGCTTTGCTCTCACTGTAATTTTCTTCTTCTATCCTATTCTGTATTTTATTTATGTTTAAACATAATAAAATGATATGGCTACATTTACTTAATGGTGGTAATTTTTTGAAGATGAACAAATTTGTGCAAGCAACTGTTTCTAAGGTTAAGTCAACATTATAAATTAAACATTAAGTAGGAGCAGCCAAAAGAACATGTATAAGTATTGTATTATATTTTGAGCTTCTGACCGAAATTCGTTTCTAAGACCAATTTGTAAATTAATTGTAATAAATTTTTTCTGTAATTAAATTTGAATTTAAAAACAAAACAAAAAAAACAAAAAACAAAAAGGAATAAATAAAAACAAAGAAAAAACGCAAACCAATCCAAACTAATTTTGTAAAACACACCCGACATACACAAATCAAATTTATTTAGCTAGAGACAATCATCAATCTTCCATTTTCTTTTTTATATTTCTCTTTGAGGAAGTGTCTTGCCCATAGCACTCATCAGCACAGCATGGTGTGGGTTCCATCCCTAGTATGAGGGAGGACAGATACAGAAAGACAAAATAAGAAAAGAAAAAAAATGAAAGACCACAAAAAAGATACACAAATATATACAGTTTTTGGGGGAAAAAAAGTAAGAGGTCACTACAATTTACTGGAGAAAACTTCTGTAATGCCATCAAGAGGAAGATGGAGGGTCACAAACTATCAAGCAAAGCTGAGCTATTTGCTTTTTTTGCAGAAAGAGTGGTATAAAGTTACCCAACAGCGATGTGGAAAACTGGTGGAGAGCCAAAACACATGCAAAACAAAGCTGTAACTGCAAATCCCGGTTATTCCAATAAATACTGATTTCTTAATGTTATTTAGCTGAAGCATTAACACAATTTGTTTGCAAATTATTGGCATTTTGTTTTATTTGAGTTATTAAAGCTCTGCAAATACTGCATGATATTGGGTTATTTTTAATGTATTGTGATGATGTATACACTCTAAATAACAATAGTTATATTTTGAATTTAGAATAAATATTGTCAGCAGTTCACAAAAAATGAAACAAAACTGTTCATCTCTCCAACACATCCACCTGTAAGGAAAACAAAAACATAAGAAACTGATTATTTTGCAGCGATCTCTTATATATATATATATATATATTTGAAATTGTGTGATCTAAATAGATATAAATACAGATATGAGTATGGTTTTCTGATTTCAGGGGTATGCTTCTTAAAATCTTGATCCATAAAAAGATGTGATTATTTTAAACAAATGTAAGCATTAAATAAATGCAGAGTTTTTTTTAGTTTGTGTGTGCATGCATGTAGTAAACACTTCCTCTTGAGAATTGGATGTCTTCATATTTTCTCCAAGCTTACACTGTCTATATATCCATGTACGATCCTCATATGAAGACCATTTGGTATATATCTTGTCATTTTCTTTATTTTCTTTTTCTGTTTGAAGAAAATGAAAGTATGAAAAGCATTTTTGAAAATGGAGAAAGAGGACAAGGAAGAAAATCTTAGATAAAACTCATTTAAACTGAAAGGAAGATGAGGGAGATCAAACCAGAAGGTGGCGGTAATGCAACTTATTAGATGCCAACCACCGTAAAACAAGACGAGTGAATGAAAATATAAGGGAGAGTCAGGGTCTCTGAGGATACAGCCTATATTAAAAGCTGTCCTTCCAAAGCTCATACTATCCTTTTATAACTTTCATCTTTTTAGATGAAGGTGAATCAAGTTAAGGATTCTCTTAGATTTGTGGGGGAAAATGCATACTATACACTCAAGTGCTTCCAGTGTAACCGTGTAAAGCAGGCAGAGCTAGTGAATAATAAATTACAAGATACGCTTAGTCAGATTGGATCATGAGCTCCACAGTGAAAGCATTTGTAACTTGAATAAAAAAAAAAATAGTGTTGCATACAGGGAGACTTGATAACTTATTAATGCAGTGGTTCATGAACATGGCACTGTCTGAAGAAATGCGTGGTTTGAGTGCAGGATACTGTAGGATACTTTGTGTAATTTGTCATCCATAAGGGAAAAGGGAACACAGTAGAGACATCTCTAAGTAGCACAAACATATTGTTGTATTATAATAAAGACAAAGCTTAAAAATGGCATTTTATTTGTGCTGCCTTTTTTAATAACTCAAAGATGCTGTGTTATGAATATCAGGCATCTCAGAGTTGTTGAAGCTATGAAATGCCATGCATTTTCCATGTGCAGTGTGTACTTTTTCCTTTATTCCTTCATCAGGACAGCTGTTGCCCAGTGGTTTAGTGTTCTCATTCCAGCAGAGGCCAACTTCTTTACTCAAGTAATAGTGCTTTTACACATCTGAACTTTAAAGACAAATTCTAAACTTAAGTGCTAAAGCAGTGGTTCTCACCCTGCAGATATTAGTGTTTTCCTCACTCCGTCACACACACTTTAATTAAGGAAAGTCTGTTAATTAGCTGAGTCTTAGTTAAATCAGTTGTGCTGGAAGCTGAGAGGCCAAGGCAGTTCCGGAGCCAGTTCGGGGCCAATGCTCAATTTCGAACCAGTTCTTCGTTTTCAGACAACCAAAGCACTGGCCCTCAGACAATAAAAAAAATGGTAACATGGCGATACTTTGCCTAAATTAGAACAAAGAACCGTTTACGTCAGGGGATGGAGGGAATTAAAAATGGACTCAATATGCAGTGGGCGGCTCAAATGCTTTCTAGTAATGATAATACCAGGGGAACTACTTGCAAAGCCATGTTGAAGTTCGGTTCTGTTGTTGTGCTTGCCGTTAACATTGCAGGGAATGTAAACATCCATGGATGCAAACAGAGACGTAATGACATGTCTCTCTAGCCTTCTAGGACCTTAGGAGGTCCTACTGTACGTTTGGTCATTGTTGGCATTAGTGGTTGGCCCAATGTTATTTTGTCCATTAACCCAACGTTGGCTCATTGGTGGGGCCAAAGATAGGTTGTCCCAACGCTGGTTCAGTAGATAATTACACGTTTGGCCCAATGATGGTACAATGTTGGTTCAGTGGCAAAGTTGGAAATTGGAAATTAAATTAGACTCTTTTCATCATCGCCAATAATAAGAAAACACATTTATGCGTTTAAACTACAAAATAAACACCTAGTACAACGACTTTTTCTCTCAGCAACGTGGATAAAAATAAATGCATACAAAGCACCCATTGCCTCACTGTCTGTTTTTTATACCAGGTGGCTTTGCATCTTCCTTATCATCACTCATCTCAGTATTTCACCATCAGCTAGGTCACTGTAGCTCAGCAGTTCATCATCATCATCATCTTCATCTCCTTCATCAACATTACAGCATCTTTGGAGAACTGTGGCTCTAGTCTGTGTAAATAAATCAGTAATTTGAGCATTGTACGATAAAATGTACTTCAAAATATATTCTTTGAAATATTCCTTTTCAACCAGCAAAATGAGGAGAAAAACAAACATTTTCCACATTTGGCTCAACTCAGTTTTACAGTACACACATTTTTCTCCAGGTGAAACAAAGTAAACACAGCAATTTATACAGTAAATAATCTAGCAAAATTGTCAAATGATATGTTTCGCATGCCAACTACCTTAGTACATATATTCTACAACTGCAGAAACATACAAAAATGCAGAGCCCTAAAGCAAAACAATATGTACTGTATATTAACCCCTTAATGTTTCTGATGCTTACTATGGCAACAATCCCTATGGTTCTAACCTCACTATGGCTCCGTATGCTGCTGTATTCATTGGCAACAGGTCGATTAGCCTAGCATAAATAGTGCAGTTTAGTGCAGTTTGTTTTTCCCTGACGCATTCATCATCATTAGTCTACTTCTGCCGGTGCACTCTGGAAAACGTTATGCGTGCGGCTGAGCACTGATTAGACTACGTAGGAAATTAAAGAGGAGGATCACGGCTCAACATCCCGGAGCCCAAATCCCATTTAAGTTAAATTAACGAATATTATAAGTAAACAACAATAGCCCACGTTTAGAAAACGTTTAGAAATTCTTTCCGAGATGAGGCTGAGATGGTGTTATGTGCAAAGCACCTGGGACCTCATGTACAAAGACTTGCGTTGAATTCATACTAAAACATTGCGTACGGACAAAGCTGTAAATGTGCGTACGCAGA
>JAQMYL010000005.1:2052319-2062903 GCA_030014365.1 Clarias pachynema | reverse complement strand
TATATATATATATATATATACTGTATATATATTAAGCTCAGCAGTTCATAATGAAATTACAAGCATAATAAGCACTTATGTATTTCAATAACAGATGTAAGAAAGGATAAGGGTTAGCAATGATTAAACACACTGGACCTCCAGGTGTCAAACAATAACACAGGCAAATAAACCCAGAGTACAGTAGTGCTGTTATCTGACTCACACACCTGCTTCATAAGAAGTGCTTGTTCAACATGTGAAATTGCTCACTCTGCATAAATATTATACCTGGTTCCTTTGGGTAATTTAAAGTTGCAAGCACAGAATTGGGCTCGGATCAATGATAAATCGATGCACATCAGAATTAATTACAGTTAGTCCTTTGAGTGGCAGCAAGAGATAAAATGCTTTTTGAAGAGCCAGGTTATGTAAAGTCATGTAAATTAGGGTATTGAAAAATTATGCATATAATATTATGGATCATACATATTCATAACTCATGTACAGTCTGGAATTTTGTGCATGCAATTTTTTTCTTTTCCTAAGCTTAAGCTAAATCTTTTTCATATCTTCTAAATGCACTTAGTAATCGTACTTTTATCGCAACCTTTTAGTGTTATTGTTTATCTTTAACATTTAAATTTTCTAGTACACAATCCAGTATGAACCAGAGCCACATGATAACTGGAGCAGCTCCTTTACAGGACCATTTGTCAGGAATTACAACATTCACATCATGATTCTGCGCTAATGATGTAAACACTTTTTTCTTCAACTCCTAAGCACGAACTTTTAGTAGTATACACATCATCACATCATCACACCTTCACCTCTGTCAAATTACCAGGTATCAGTAAAAAAGAACGAAAAGACTGCCTGGTACAAATTAGGCACAAATTGAGGTACATTCAACCTTTTAAAATCACTTGCCTGATAAACTGAAAAGCTGAGAAGCTCGAGTTCTTCTTCCAAATTGGAGTAAACCGTTGATGCATCCTTAAAATGCTTATTTACTAATTGGATGACTATTGTTCTATCACAAAAGGCGACTATAATATGTAGTTCTGACCAAGCTTTAGACATAATTTGGGTTTTGCCATTAAAGCTATTTTAATAATATTCCTTACATAAAGTGAGAAAAAAGGAAATAAACACATTAGCACTACTTGGCATTTTCAGCATTAATTATTTTAGATGTGCATTTGGAGAGGATTAAAACAATGTGGATGCATCAAAGGCAAAATTATTTTCATTTTAATTTAATTATTAAATGTTCAAAACAGCTGCCATTAAGTTACCGTATGCAATATATTTGAAATGTTACATAAAATGCTTGATAAAACAACAATTTATCCCTCAGTAACCACTTTATCTCTAATAATAATAATAATAAGATGATGACGAAGATGACGATTACACAAAAAATATAATCCTAGATTTTGTGTCCCTTTGACAGTCAGATAAACTGCTCCCTTTAATTGATGATAAATGTAATCAATCACATCAAATCGGGTATTAAGTTATTTTGCATGATTTGAGTTATGCATATTTTCAGAATCCTGACCCAATAATACCAAGTTTATTACTGTATCATGTCCTGATGCTGAGATGATGAGATGACCTGGGTGAGTTTTAAATTTTATTATTTTTTTTATTGTGGAGGACCTTGAAAACATCAATCAATACACCCCTCAGCACACTGCACATTAATGCACAATGGCACATTCAACACACATTTGAAGATGGTCTACATTGCACACTGTTCTGCTCATGACTGGACATTGCTTTTCCATTTCAATTCTATTTTATTACTTGTACAAAGTGTAAATATTTACAGTTAAAAGTCTTCTATGTTTTCTATACTTATATTTTTATTACTATATTCCTATTTCATATTTTATATTCTTTATTTGAATTTTTCTTTTTAATTATCTTTTTCTTTTTTTAAAAGTTATATTCTTATTTCATATTCTTTATTTTATTTACTCTATTTTCTTTTTTTTTATCTTTAGGTCAAATATGCGGTCGTACAAGCATTTCACTTCATATCATACTGTGTTTGACTTTGTATGTGACAAATAAAATTTTTATTTAATTTGAAATCCAATATTTAAAGTTTTTGAATGAGGATTCTGTGACATAGTAAAAAAGAGGGAACTCTCAGCCTCATTTTTAATCCTTGGAAATTCCCTGCTACCCCTAAAACTAACTTCACCAGCACAGCAGGTTTATAGAAAAATAACAATAATAATAATAATAATAATAATAATAATAATAAAATAAATCATGCTTTTTCTATTTGGATAGTGTTCATTAAAGTGCTTTAAAACAATGTATAGGATTAAACCTTTCGCTATTCTGCTGAAGGATCAGGAAGATTAGAAAACTGTTTTTTTTTTTTTTTTTTTGCAGAAATGAAAATTAAGCACATCTCACCTACCGCATATTGTTGGCCATAGCACAAAACTAACTAGTGTGACTTTTAATACCTACCTTAATATGAGCATAGTGGCAGATGGCTGTCGCAGGTTAAGCATGTATTTTTCCCCCCCATATCTTTAAAGTTACAGCAGCTGTATAGAGAGTGTAGCATTTCTTTACCATAATTTTTGTCCCAATCTTAAGATGTATGCTAATTTGATTATTTCCACATTTAAGGTTTCAGTTCTAATTGGCTTTGTTGTATGTAAACAGCTTACAGTCCCAAGACAAGCTTCATACAGTCTGTAGGGTGAAACGGAGAACAAAGAAATATTGGTTCAATCCATTTCACCCTTCAGTCTTTGGGGAGAAATGTGTTGTTCTCCTTTTCTCACTCTCTGCTACGCTCCAGTTGGCTGCCAGCAACTAGGTGTCACAATAACAGTGAGGAAATGGTCTCATGAAGCTGTTGGGACTCTGTGTGGCTGAAAAAAATGAGATGATCTCTGTGAGAAGACATTAGCAGCATGACCATCTGTATCACAGACTACATTCACTTACTGTATGCATCGTGAACACCATCCCCAGCAGGGTAGTCTTCTGCTTTCCAAACAATAAACCATGGATTACAAGCAGCCTGAAGGTAGTTGTGAACAATAAGAAAAGGGCTTTTAAAGGACTTAAAGGAAATGAGGTGCAAACACACAAGGGAAGGAGAAAAGGAAAGCAAGGACTTCTTCAAAGAGGAAAAGTTACAGTAATATTGTGCTATGGATGTTATGAGAAACATCACTGGGTTGATGTTCAACACTGGACCGACTAGAAGTTAATGGTCCAAATCAGATCTTCTACTGGGTCACTGTTCTGTCTTAAGCTACAGTCCACCATACTACACTTCTTCTGCAGCCCTAAGAATTTCACTCCATCTTCCCTTTTCTCCTCTTGTTGTTCTGTTAAAAACACTATGGGATCAGTAGCTCCCAGTTCCACCTTCGCCGTGCTGTGTTTACTCCAGCCTTCAGCAGAAATATAGCTGGTATACCATTACCTCGCAGACAGAAAATAACACCTGCTTGGCACCGGCAGGCTTATATTTCATAGTACGCACAAGAACCGCCCACCCGCGTGTACATTAACTTTAATGCCTAGGCTCGACGCACACACATACTGTAAAATTATTCATCGAGTGAGAGAGAGCAATTGATTAATCCAGGTTTTGTTTGCTGGTTACAGATAAAGCACCACCATAAACCTCTAATTAACCTACCGTACGCCAAGCCATCGGCGACATAAAAACTGGCCCAAATTACTTAAACAGTAATGTCTGCACAGTGTGTACAGGGTTAGTGCTGCTGGTACCACTGCTCGCATGGGCATGAGGACAAAAGTGTTTGTTAAAACAGGCATCAAACTGATCGTCTCTAAGGCTTGTTGCAAATTAATATACAACCGAAGCATGAGGAAAATCAGGGTTCATTCCTGCCTGGATTCAGTGACAACAAAATGATGCCCCATTGCTTATACTAATGGCTACAGATCAATAACCCAAATATGTTAGGCTGTATAATGAAACTATGTCAGTGTGCGATCATCTGTATACTCCAGAGCATCCACTTTTATTTAGACAACACGGTCAACCATGATTGTTGTTTGACTACCTCTTTGATCATAAACTACCTGATAGCCAGACCCCAGTTTGTGCATTTACTGTACTGTATGTAATCAGTTTAGCTGGTGAGAATGTGAATTTCAATGTGCACATTTTATGCACAGGACTGTGAATGATGCCATTGTGGTGTGGATTGGTGTAAAGGAAAAAAAAAAAAAACCTAAAAAGAGTAATATGAGCAAAGACTAAAATGAGGTGGTGATGGAGGACTCAGGCACCTGTTTCCCAGCGCCGAGAGGATGTGGAGGAGGTGGAGATGTACAAGTGCCTGAGGATGCACCTACACAATCAGTCCTCAACTGGATGCATAAAACAATAGCAGGATCCAGAAAAAGGATGGAGAAGACTGATTTATTTGGAAGAAGCTCAGAGCATTTAATATATGAAGCAGAATGCTGACATTATCCTATTTTTGGTAATCTTCTGTGTGCCTGTGAGTTGGGGCATTGATGTGAAGCTACAGTAGCTGATTGAACTGATTCACTAGGTCAGGGACTAAAAGTTAAACTATCTGTGTATCTATAAGCAAGTTCCTTAGGTCAGGTACATATTCTGTGAAGGGAGAAGAAGGGAACTGGAAGGGTGCGACGTATTTCCCAACTGATTCTTTATGGAGTTTTTCTAAAAAATCAAGTTAATATGGCCTGGGATGCTGAGCCATTGCTATTGATTATCTACCTTTACCCATGAGAACTGAAATGTGGAAACAGAGGGATACAGAGAGAAAGAGACAAAAAGAAAGAGAGCCATGCAGAGAGTGTGACAGAGTTCAGGTGGATTATTAGCCCAAGGTATCATTCTCCAGCCTACTATGGAGGCTGATGATGACCTGTGCCGAGAGATCACCAACTGTTCGGTATAGTGAAAGAAATCAGCAGCAGTTTTTCGCTAAAGCTGCCAGTGGAAGCCCCTCTGGCACTCAAACGATGGCCAAGCAGCTCGTATTTTTTTTCTAATGCTTCAAATCACAGCAGTGGAGAAGCAACTTGCACCTGTGCAGCAGGAGGTTACATGAAATCCTGGAGTGCAGAGACAGCCTGTCTTTTCCGCGGTGGATTGCACCAGAATATGTACTATTTATAGGCTCACATAGTGTGTGAAAGAGGCAGTACATTAAAGAATAGCACTGCATTACCATCAGTCCAAAACGTTTTAGGATATCGAGAACTGCTAAAAGGTCCATGTGAAATTCATACAATTTTAATAAGATAATTAATTATTATTCAATTTCATCATTAAAAAAACAGTTATTTTGGTTTGATGGTCTGATTATAATCTGACCAAAAAGGATGATGTTTGTTATCGTCTTATGTTATTGTAAATATTATTGTAGTAAGTTACACAAACCATAGCATAAACCATAATTATGGCATTTTAACTTATTTCCTGTGTTAACTTATACATCACGATCCACAGACTAAAATATAAAGTGAATTGTTCAAAACAATACAGTCTCACAAATGTAGTAATAATTACAGTCAGTCTCCTTAAATATGGTTAAACATTCGTTCACCGCCATTACTATTACTGTACCTCCATATGTAAACTCTGTTCTTCTGCAAAGGCTTTACACTACTGTACACTTTGGAGTGTGGCTGATGTCAAGCCCTGATGATACTGTATGTAAGAAGACTTGAGGCACAGTCAGTGCTCCACTTAGTCCCAAAGGTGTTCAGCGGGTTGAGGTCGAGGCTCTGTGTTCGTACACTCCAACCTTGGCACTTGCTTTGTGGAAAAAGGGCATTTTCATAATCGAGTGCATTCCAGTATAAAAGGGGGAAAAAAACTGTAGTGATAAATTACAGAAAGAAATCCTATACAAAGTGTAGCAGCCAACTTTGTGGCAACAGTTTGTGGAAAGTTCACATTTGGGTGTCATGGTCACCTACTTTTGGCCATTCGGTACATTAGGTTCAACTGTTCAACTGCTCTTGAATACAAATATCTATTCAGCCGAACACATGGCAGGAACTCAATGCATTTTGGCAGGTAGGCGTGGTCGAGACGATCTGCTGAAGTTCAAACCTGTATAAGAATGGGGAAGAAAGGTGATTTCCTGTAAGTGACTTTGAGCGTGGCATGTTTGTTGGTGCCAGATGAGATGGTCTGAGTATTTCTAAAACTACTGATCTACAGGGATTTTTATGCACAACTGGTGAGGGCAGTTCTCTGGGTGAAAACACCTTGTTGAAGACAGAGGTTGATGACACTGGTTTGAGCTGATAGAAAGGCAACAGTAACTCAAATAACATCTTCCTACATCTGAGGTCTGCTGAAGAACATCACACAACACGTCAAACCTTGAAGCAGCAAAAGACCACACTGGGTGTCGCTCCGGTTACCTAGGAACAGGAAACTGAGGCTATAGTTCACATGTTTTCAGCAAAATTGGACAAAAGAAGACTGATTTCTGCTGTGACCTTTGGATGGTCTGGTCAGAATTTAGCATGAACGACAAGAAAGCATGGATCCATCCCGGTTTCTATCAGTGGTTCAGGCTGGTGATGGTGGTGTAATGGTGTGGGGGAGATTTTTTGGCACACTTTGGGCCCCTTAGTACCAAGTTTAAACACCACAGGCTACCTGAGGATTGTCGCTGACCGAGTCCATCCCATTACGAGCACAGGATAACGTGTCATATCACAAAGCAAAATCATCTCTAACTGATTTCTTGAACATGACAATGCTACATGACAATGTACACAAATGCCCTCCGCGGTCCAAATCTGACAAATATGATTCGTTCATGCCAATATGGACCAAAATCTCCAAAATCTCTAACGTTTCCAGCACCTTGTTGAATCTATACCATAAAGAAGGCAAAACGAGTTTAAACCCAGTATTAGTAAGGTGTACCTAATGAAGTGGCTGATGAGTATAGTGTTTTCAGATTTCCTCTAAAGGATTAAACCGATTCTCAAAATTAAACTCAAATGGTATTGGATTAATTTATCCTTCTGTTTGTATTCATTATTGTTTTTTTTTTTTTTTAATGCCACTGATTTAGTATTTGAAATTACTCATGGTTATCGGATGAATAAAATGCTTCACTTTGTTCACCAGCATGATTCAGTGAAGTGTTCAGTACCACATTACACAGGGATTTACACAGAAACAGAGAGAGAGAGAGAGAGAGAGAGAGAGGGTTTTACATGAATAATTTTCAGGGATTAAAAACATCCCTATTGCAGTGTCATACATAATTGTAAAAATTCCTGAAATTCCCTACACGCTTAATGCTACCTTGAAATCAGTGGTGAATGATATTAATAGCCACTCACATCCTTTGTCATCTTATGTATTGTTAAAATCCGCAAATCCTAACCGTGACATATTTTTCAAACAAGCTTTCCAAGGTCATTTCCTGACTTATCCATGATTGACATTATACACTGGCATCCAAACCAGATGAACTGAACATAAGCTACACAAGCAGGGATCAAAGAAAATGTGGCAGTACATGGAAGCTAAAAAAGAAAGGATGGCAGAGGTCAGAAGAGGCACCATTAGCGAGAAGGATCTTTCTCACATGTAGCAAAAAAAAGAAGTGTGTTCTTGAGGTGTGAAATGACTTGTGGTGTGGAGATCAAAGTGGTCAAGCATACAATGATGCAGGGTGGAAAGCTAACAAGTCAGCGAATTGATCTCCATGGGATTCATCAGGCAGATCTCTTTCAATAAAAGCACCTTAATTCAGAGAACCGAAAAGAAATGAAAGAAACGCTGTATCATTCAGACCTTTAGATCTACGCTTTGTTTCACGGCAGACTCTCGTCTGCACCCACACACACACTCACACACATATACATGCATGCGTAGATATTTCATTTGGAGATATGTAATGATATTCTGTTCCAAAATTAACAAGAGACACGGCAGCACAAGTATGAAGGATTTTGTGTTGATTAAAAATTGCTATGCTTGTGATTGGACCTGTTGCTCCGAACGTCCAATGAGAAAGATCAGTACACCCCCTTATTGCATGATAATTATGGTAAAGGGCAACACCACTATAAAATAAGTTCCAGTCCACATTTGAAATGCAGTCAAGCGTGGTGTAGTGTCTGGTATTGGGGCTAAAGTTGGGTCACAGTGAACCCCATTAGAAAGAGTAATGGCTAAATGAATGAAATTAATGTTATTTTTTTAAATCAACCAACTGAGGAGACTTAACAATTAGTTAAACACATCATTCAGTGGCTTTAATAAGTAAGATAAAAGCAAACCAAGATATTACAGCCAACCATCTCTTACGGGGGGAAAAATATGGCAATATATTAAATAATAAATTCCATATATAGGAAACTAATGCTTATATTTATTAATATATTGCACAATATGAATGGACCAGATAATTGTTCTTTAACCTTTTAACTATTTCTGCAAACTCTTTAACTGTTAACAACGGGTACTTACGTTATCAGCATCGCTAGTAAGCAAATAATGCACTTGATGACAATGACATGATGATAACTTGGCAATAAGCATGTGTGTAGTTATTATAGTAGTTATTATAATCAGCACTGTGCGTAACATACAGTATGTTACTATAACTAATCACGGCCATGCTGATATTCAGTATAATCACATAATTGTCAGAGCAATGTCACTTTTATATAACAGTTATATAAACATAAATACATTTTAAGTAAGGGACATTTTGGACACAATATGAGCAAGAGTTTTATTTATGGTTGCTCTGTTATACTATGTTGGCTAATGTGATAATTAGCTGAGGTGGATTTGTATATCCATGTTAAATGTGTTTTTGGTAAAAAAAAAAAAAAAAGAATTCCTTTCGAACAAACGTACGTCTTCATCTGAGAAGTGTTTGTGTTTTCAGCCAAACGTATTGTTTGCCATGTCTGCTGAACCATTTTGAACTAGGAAGTGGAATTTTACACGGCAAACACGGGTGAGCAGAGTGAATCATCCTATTGTGATTATAGGAAATATTGGCACCCTTGAAATGAGAGTGAAGTGTTGTTGTCAATCATGAAACCAGCACTCGTCTGTCCTGAAGCATAAACCCTCCATAGCTTTATGTTTTTATTAGCGCCACCACTTGGGCTCACGTATTCATGCAGACTACTAGAAGGGCCGTGTATGATTTTTTTTTCCTTCTTCATCTCTTCTGACTTCTGCTCATAAATAATGCAAAGCATCCCATGGCGTGATTGTTATAGTAAGGTTAAGAAATTCTGCATTGAATCTGGGAAGAAAAGGGAACTCACCCATGTATAGTTTGGATTTTAGATTGACTTGACTTTTCTTCCTACTAAAAGCATGGCAGATTTTAGACATTTAACTGATAAGAGTTACACGGATTTGTTGCTGATATTTCAAAAAGAACTCCTAAAGGTTAGGCAATATGGAAGCAGAGCAGTTTTCAGATTCATTTTCGACTTCTTGCCGAGACTCATTACTAGTCTGACTGTACAAGACAGCGAGCAGCACGGCAGTCGTTCTCAAATATCGATCGCTGACATCCAGAAACCCCAATGCATGATAATTTGACTTGGATTTGCTTCGAGGCTCTAAAATTGAACCTGCATAATGATGACACACTGTGCACACAATACTATGAGAATTTCTTTTTTTTTGACATTAAATTCACTGGGGATGAACTTTTTCTACATTTCCGTTTTTGTTGCATGATATCGCCCTGATACAACTCATACCTTTGTATAATACAGTGAATAAACACATAATAATGATCATTTAAATACACTCAAGAAGGTGTCACCTTCATTGTTTAAACTGGTGTAAAATTATTATTATTAAATTATTCTTTAAGAAATGTAATGCAGAACTGATGCTCATAATAAAGAGTGTTAAAAAGTGTATATATTTTTTTTTAAAAAGTATTATAAAAGCAATGTTACACTGATACCATTAAATCTCATTAGCAGAAGTTTCATGTATTTATTTATTTACTTTGTTTTATTTTTTCTGCCCGGACTGTAATTTAAACGCACAATAACGTATATGATTTTAAAAATCAGTGCTAATGTATTTTTTTTTCTAATTACATTTCCACAGAAAATGTTTGTCAGCAAAAGCAAAAATCTATTACAGTATGTACAGTAGGTCCCCGCAAATGAAAGAAAATATAAACACTTTTTTAAAGACATTTTTACAATTACTTTTGAGCTTGTGAGAATAAAAGGACTTTGCAAAAATAAAATTCAATTAAAAATTTAAATACATTTATAGAAATGGCTATCATTCCTTAAAGGATGATGCAGTATTTTTGTAAAATACCTTGAATTAAGGCTGAACGTCTACTGTACATTTTAATTACATAGCAGTTGTTTAATTTCAAATACATTGTGGTGATGTATAGGAAAAAAATGTAAAAATGTGTCCTTCTTCAAACACATGAGGCTGACTGTTGTAAATAAAGATGTGAAAAGGCCACAGTTTCATTGACATCAGTCAATGAAATGCACACACACGCCATCAAACATTTCAGCATATCTTCTTAAAGGACAATACTATAGAAATGAAAC
>JAQMYL010000005.1:1975659-1985846 GCA_030014365.1 Clarias pachynema | reverse complement strand
GTATCGGGGGACTTTTAACGAGTACGAATACTTTAGAAAATGTGGTATCGAGGCCGATACCCGATACCGGTATCGGTGCATCCCTAATTATGTCCTATTATCACCACTCACTGAATGCCTCCCATCCAATCAGATTACTTGGTCAGAACTAGCTGTTGTATAATACAGAATATATAAGGATAAATAACATATATAAAAATATCAGAGAAAAGTAATGGATTACAGATCAGACCTATTGGTTATATTTCCAGGTGTGCTTGAGAAGCATAAAACCATCTATAATCATTCATTTATATTACACACAAATTCATTTATGTGAGACAAATCATCCTTTAATGAACATGAGCCAATCAATGTGAAGTCCAAGAATTTGAAATAAATAAATCTTGTTGGTGTGTGGGTGTGAAACTGTAATAAAGTAGTGAGTAACTGTAGTGAGAACTGTTTTTGACTCGAGCTACTGTACATAACGAGATGAAAAAAAAACCACCCTGAATGTGCCAATGGGAAAAAAAAAACCCAATGGGTTGAGATTAAGAACAAACTCTGAACTAAACTAGGCTAAAGAAGACTCGACACGCTGTCTCTGGTGGCCAAACAGTCAGACCTTGTTAAGGAGCTGGAGCCTCGTTTAACAATTTGGTAGATGAGATTACAAGGCAAAAAACAGGGAAAAGAACAGTCACCAAGCGGCTCGTCTTCTGCATAGCACCAGATTTACTCAAATCATTAGACTGAATGTGTAACAAAGTGTAAAATTCACTTTTTTTCAGTAAGGGCTTAATGCATTAGACCATGTGTGATTCAGTGGAGAGGAGATGTCTATCTACTGTAGGTACCTGCTCAGGGCCCCAGGATTGACTAATCTAACTAAAATGTGGACATTAGACAGCTCGAAGTACAAATATACACAGATTGTGACTATACACCAACTGGGGAAAAATTTATTTAGCAACATTGACTTTAAATTGCCGTTCATCCAACACAACTGTCTTTCATCGTGCTAAAGTACAAGAAGGTCAGAACCATCAAGACTCTTCTTCGAGCTGGCCCAACGTCCTCCGAGCTCGAGAGATCGTCCCAGAAGGACAATCATTACTGCAGCAGTCCACCAATCAGGCCTTTAATATGTAGTCAATCAAAGCCAGGTGAAGTATTGATTGGAGTTTACCAAACGGCACCTAAAACACTCTCAGCCCATTAGAAACACAATCCTATGGGGTGATGAAACCGAAATGAAACTCCGGCGAATGTTCAACCTTAAACACAGCAATTACCCGAATTACACAGCCTATACCATCCAGGAATGCCTTCAGGAAAAAGTCTGTGAACGTCCTTGAGTGACCCAGTCAGAGCCCGGGCCTGAACTCGAATGAATCACTGGGGAGACTCGGAAATAGCGCGTCAGCGGTAACCTGACAAACCATAAGAGGGTTTTTGCAGAGAGGAATGTGAGAGGATTTCCAAATGCACAAAACCTGTCGACGCAAGGAGAATCCAGTCTGTAATCACTGCGAAAAGTGTTTCAAAGAACAGAATAAAGACTCTTAATACTTGTGCAAATGTGATATTTTAGTTTTCATTTTTACCATATTTAATAACACTTCTTAAATCCTCTTTTTTTTTCTTTTTTCATTCTGTGCAGCTTGAAAAAAAAGAAGCAGAGAGAACTTGATCCAGTTTAGAGTGTATTATATCTAGATGAGACATGTGACGAAGTCGAATCAATTTACTCTGCATTATCTATCTTAAAGCCTTAGCAATACTTACTTGTTCTGTCAAGTGTGAATGCATTTAATAAGAATTGTATTTATTAACTAGATGTATTAGTCCAGCAGCCCAATGCCTTAATCACTCAACTGCCCCTAAGATACAGTTCACCCACTGCCCCGACTGCCCCCCGCTGCCCCCGCTGCCACGCCACGGCTATACGGTTCACCAGCAGCTTTAAAATTCACCCATCAAAGAGAGCAGTTAGTAAGTGTTCCCAGGCCTGAGTGATTAGCTATAGCCTAAATCGATTGGTATTTTTAGACTCCAACGTACTAAGCTGCACCACTTCAGGCATGTGCATCTGATTAGTCTATAACTTAATCCCGCTTTGGTGTCAGCTTGTCTGAAAAGTACATGGAAAGTCTGTGAACAGGCTCCATCAGAGATTCTGCTGAGTGTCCAGACGCTCCGCTGAAGCGTCCTTGTCTCGTAGAGTCTGAGTGAGAGACTGAAACATGATCGACGAGCACGAGGTCAAAAAACGGTGATGAAAATCCGATTGCCGGCTCACAGGAGGAAGTGACCTGTACGGACTTATACTGTATAGTGCTGCGTGAAGAAAAAAAAAGGGGGGTCAGTTTTCTTGTTATTATGTCTCTGTTTGGTCTGTTGTCCAGTTTATGTCCCTATAGGCTGTACCTTGGAGACATCTCTTTTAACGATGTCCAGATCATAAAACTGAATTGTTCTATGTTTGTGGAATTTACCCCAAATTTACAAGGATGATTTTTTTTTTTTTCATTTGACATCAAAGAATGCCAAGGTTGCTGAGCTCCCTTTGGCACATTCTGAGTGAAACACAACAGGGAGGCAAGGTTGCAAAAGTTTGCTTTATGGCTAGGAACTTTAAATGAATACTGTATCTCTGGGGGGCCTTAGCACATGCTAAGTGAGTCTTTACATCGGTGTAAGAACGCTGCTACACAGGCAGCAGAATCCACACCAGTTTGTGTGACTAACTGTAAAGTAGAGATGAGGTTTTTATTTTCTGTATGTACAGCAGCAATGGAAACAACATATTTTTTGATATAGATAACATTCTTCAAGGATGTATGGGTGCAAAATAGATACAATCTACAGAACAACACAGGTATGAATATTTTTCCAGGATAAAATACGGGTGTAATACAATATCAGCTCCACGGTGGCTTAGTGGTTAGCACTGTCGCCTTGCACCTACACGTCTTGGGTTCGATTCCCATATTGGGTTTGTGTGCATGGAGCTTGCATGTTCTCACCGTTCTTGGTGGGTTTCCTCTGGGTTCTCCGGTTTCCTCCCACAGTCCAAAGACATGCAGATTAGGCTAATTAGCATTCCCAAATTGCCCGTAGTGTATAAATGTTGACTCGAGGTCCTACCACGGTCATTCAAAATGGGAATAAATACAATGCTCACCATTGGTCTGCATGGTCCCTGGTTGGACTACAGAGGTTCCTAGATGGATGGATGGATGGATGGTAACCCAATATCACACTAGGAGCTGTGCTGTTGTGCTGAATATTAGCACGGCTTGAACATTATCAGTACTTGGGCTGCGCTCTCATACTGTATGTACAGCTGCGTCACAGTCATGCTGATATTCAGTACAACAGCACTTTCCCTCTCATGTGATGCTGCTTAAGCATTAATGTCTATAGCCAAAGAGAAGATGGAGGAAATGATAGATCTAGGCTAAAGAAAATTCTAAGATAAAGTCTTCTGATTACTTTAACAGATTTAAGGGGAAAAAAACAACAACAACAACAGTCAGTCCCAGGACAGAACCGCACAATCCTTGAAACAGCAAAACACTGCAAGAAAGGTTCAATCAAATACTGTAGAAGCTTAAAGTATGAAAGATGATCCCAAAAACCAGAAGTCTTTCAAGACACGAATCTCTTTTTATATATTATAATAGATGCATAGGGAGTTTTTAATGATTAGTTTTAATAACTGTGATATTGCATTCTTTGTTCTGCATTTTAATATCTTCGGCGCTATAAGGGTTTCGACACCAGCGAGTGAAAGGGCAGATGGTGGGGGAAAGTCGTAGATCTCTAACTGAAGCATATCTCACAATCAACATGGCCCTCAAGCATGATAAAAAAAAAAGGCATCGGGGGGAAAGCCATGTTTTCCCAACACTCTACTGATACAGCTTTCTCGCTCTCTCTCTCTCTGTCTCTCTCTCTTTGCGCCATCTCCTTTTAGTGAGCGAGACAGATAGCTTTCCTGCTGCACTGCCTTCCACTGCGGTAAGCTTTACATTTCTTTCCTATCCTCCCATTCTTCTCCGGGTCATCAATCTGAGCTCCACCTCAATATCTCACCAGGTGCTCACAGTGATAGCAATCTAGGAGATAAAAGTGCCAAACCAGGCTTGCTGGCTAATTAATGATTAGAGTAACTCAGAGAATTAGTGTTATACCACGCTACTATATTTTCTCATTAAGGCCGAAGGGAAGCTTTTTAGATTCGCGCTGCAGTGGCAGCTTTATCCACACAGCGGCTGTGGCAGAGGTGAAATAGGAATAAACGTGAGCCAGTACAATCCTCTCAATCTCACCGTAAGCTACTTCATTCCCAAATCACAGCGAATTTGCTTTTGCCCCGAGGGATATACTGTATATCCACAAGTTTTCATAAATAAATGTAATGCACAGAATCCAGTTTGTGGTTCCTATCCAACTCCACCTTTTACACATTATTAATAATCTCGTATTTATTATTAAATTGTTATCAAAATGCAATTTTAAGGGTTTAAGTACAGGATGAACAACATTGAAAAATGGGGTTAAAAAAAAAAGCCTAGAACGCACAGTAATATTTTTCCACATCCAAGAAAAGCAATAAAATCAATATTACAGAAGACCAGATCTATGCCATATAATTCAAGCTTTATTGCTGTTTTATGGCTTGAGAGATGGGCGGGCAAGCGCAGTATACCTCGACACATCTCACAACACCAAGAGAAGATATATATACTGGTTGTAGAGACACTTCTACAAGCTCACAACCGTTCACACGGCATCCTTTCACATCAAGCTAGACATAACACAGAAATCCATACTTCAGCAGCCTTAAGTGTCAAAGCACGGAGACACACACACACACACACACACACACACACACCTCAAATCTCAAAATCTCACACACACAAATATCATATTAATCATATTAATGATTACCTAGTACAAATGATGAACTATTGATTGGCATTTAAGTCTAAGTTATACTTTTTATTTACACACACACACACACACACACACACACATAGAACTGGAGATGGCGATTTAAGACTTGCTTGTCTCCTGACTGAAAACACGGGTCACTCCCTTGTATTGATCAACCAGATTAAGTAAGTGCCACAGTTCAGGAGGAGTTCAAGAATGCATCGATGGAAAACATCCTTCAATAGACGCCGGCTTCGAAATCAATTAAAGAGGGGCGAGAAGCCAGAGCAGAATCTTAAAGATTGACCCAAAAGGTCACATACACCACTGTTATGACGGCTGTTTACAAAAGGCCAGCGGAAAGAAAAAAGAAGGAATAGTTTGAAATTGCGCACATAACATTAAAACGGGCATACGCATGTTTAAGACGACGACAATATTTTAAAAGGTGTTCTGGTGACTCAAATGTAGATGCATATTCATGAGGTTATTATGTGGCGAGCCAGCAAGAGTTTGGCCGCATCCCATGAAGACTGACACACTGTGACTCAAGCTGGAGTCTGGCTGACGTGAGATGGATTAGTGAATCGCGATGAAGTGTCACAGGCGCCCCGAGTGTTGAAAAACAAGTGGAAAAATGGAAAGTGAGGTTGCAAGAGCTAAAAAAATAGTTTCAGACTGCTGACATCAGCAATATTTTCTTCTTTTTTTGCACAACCCCTGACTAAAATCTGTCATTTTATTAAACCTCCTGGTTCCCTGCGTCCTCATATGGAGACATACTGTAACTTTTTGGGTTCGCTGCACCTTATAGTTCATTCCGTCTGTTGTCCTCATTAGTAAACACTTTATAGCATCATTTAATGATAGCAAAATCACAATACACTAATTAGTAGAAACAGAAGAGGGCGTCAAACTCAGTTTTCTGTTCAAAGACAATGATTAGATTTTATACTTATTACAGTATAGGAAAAAATTACAATGCATGTGAAATTAAAGCTCGAGTCTTTAGAGGTTGAAACAAGCTTCACTTTAAAGCTGGTATGATGTGCTCCTACGTACAGGGGAGTTATACTGTACCTTTATCCCTCCTTTATGATTGGTTAAACATATACCTTTTATCCATTTTTAGTTACAGTATGATTAAACATAGTATTTTTACTACCTTTAGCTTTAATTACGGTGCTCAAAGTGGTGGCCAGTCCATGTGTGTAAATGATTCCTCATGCTCCTATAGCCTAAACCTGAGTAACTGATCAACCCCAGATCATAACACTGTCTCCAGAGGCTCGTACAGTGGACACTATACATGATGGGTGCATCGCTTCATGACCTTCCCTTCTTATCCTTATCTTATCCTTCTACATTTAGTAATGTGTTGGAGGATGGTTTCACCAATTCCAGTCATTTTAAACCTAATTAGGTTTATTATGCCCTTTTTTTTTTTAAATGCAATACAAATTTCTGCGTAATTTGTTACCATAGAAACGATATGTATTAGGGAAACCCTATGAAAATAAAATTCATCATATAGCTAGAATTACTGCTGTTACAGTAAATTAAAAATACCCTCTAAATGAATCCGCTTAAATAAATAGTACCTGGTATGAAACGCATGAATGCTATTATACAGTACTTGCTATGTGGGGGAATTTCTGTGCTTTTTTTTCTCTCTCTAGGCTACAGCAGTGATCTCAAACCCACATCACATTCTACCTAATGTAGGCTACTGTGTGCTACAGAGGCAGAATTACCGGATCAAGCGACCGAATGAAACTGGATTTTCCGCCTGATGCATAAAATGTATTATTACTATAGGTATCATTATCATATGATTCATACCTGATGAAACTCATACTCGACCTTCATTTGTAGGTTAATGTGACAAGGTGCCATAGTGATTTCTGCATGAATGGAAATAACACAACATAGAATTTCCGAAACAAAGCACGCAATAATTACTCACTAATAGTTCATTATTTATTGTTTAGAAGGGTCACTCAAATTATTTACCTGAACAAATCTGTCATATTAAATTTATGTTTTTGCACAAGGTGCAGTTATACACAGTTACCAACTATGATTCCACTATATATCGAGCAGTCATCTTATGTGTTACTGTATGTCACGCTTGTATTTATCCAAAAATGTTATCAGTCAAAACATGGTATTGCTGCTAGGTGAAAAAGTGCATTTTCAGATACGATCATATAACACCATTTTTGATCATACTTATTCTATCTACTGATCCATAAATATGAATACACAATTATATTTTTATCAGATAAAAAGAAACACATTTGCTAAATACAATTTCATGCCCTTTTATGTAGTGTCCGTAACTTTTTAAAATTCAAATCTTTGAATGGCCTTAATTGTCATTCAGATGAAAAGACATAAACCTGAAAAAGTTTATTATTCTAAAATAAAAAAATTGTTAATATAGTTCAACATGAATTTGACATGGATCCAGATTTCTTTTGGGGAAAAAAATATTCCTTAATTTTGCACGGGATGCATTAATTTAAGCAACAATATGCTTCTAGAAGCTTACACCAATTTTAGACTCAATACTCATAAAGAATTATGAATAATTAGCATATTAAATGATAATGGTTTGGAGCGAGACACTATAATGCTGAAAAATGGCCATTTTTGGGGCCACATATAAAATCATCCCTCCATAACGGCTGAAGTTAGCAACTTGAAACTTTTAAGGAATTAAATCAGCACGAATCCTGGTGTTTTGGTGTAGTATTTACTCAAATAATTGCAGAATGTTTATGAGGAAAGCTCTTTCAGCTCACATTAAGCAAATAAACAAACTTTAAATGCCACAACTTGCTGTTGTCCACCAACAGATATTCCTTGAGCATCCTTTGCCTTATTTAGTTCCATCCAAATCAGTACAGTTCAATCACAACAACTTCAGCACTACTCTTGCCGTCACTTTTCATCTCTCAATCTCTCTTACCCACACTGAGCCCAGAGTCTATTATCTATCTTCAGCTGTCCCGCAATCGAGTTATCTCACAACCCATTACCTTTGGCTGCACACTGCACTGTCTTTATTGCTAACCTGGAATTCGACTTGATTCGGATCCCTGCTCCTTTATACTGTCTGTCATACTGTAACTGTGTATTTATTTGTGTGTTCGCCTGTGTATAAATATAACAATGTTAGTAAATGTAATTATCGTACAGCTCCTGAAGCCAACAAGAAAAAAGTATACAAGTAAGAAAACAAGTTAAAACCCCATGAGACTGAGCCACGTTCCCACTGTGTCCTCAAAAAATTTGGCGAATGCAGTAAGAACTTGAATGAAGTTGAAACCGGTAAGGTAGGAAGTATTGTCTCCTTTGATGTGGAGCTGCTGCTCTTTTTGGAAAATGTAGGAAGAACTTAATAAGGAAGCGGTATGGCATTGACCAGTTAACGGCCTAACTAACACGGCATGGATGGCGTTCTGAATGAGTTGTTATTCTCCAAATGACCTCTTGTGATACGGTAGGTTCGTGCCACATTGTAGGAGACTGCAAATTCATATTACGTTCTTCTGGTGCTTATCACATCCATGGCTTTCATGCAGCAGGATATCAGCACGTCTATGTCACGTTCAGAGAATTTATTATAAATACCGGATCACTTCATGATGAAAAGCACTGCGAGTGTCTTGGTATTTATAGCAACCCAGTATGCTTACATGACAGCGTAGTAAGCATGTGATAAGCGCCTGGTAAGAGCGTGGTGCGATTTAATCAATATGATAGGCGCATCGAGAACTTGACAAGGACATGGATACGAGTGGTGTGAACTTGACAAAATGCTAAATTTTTCCATTTTTCACGAAGCGGTGGGAACTTCACGGTATTCGTCAGAACGTGACAGGGATTAAATAAACAAGTTAGTAAGTACAGTATGTAAGTAAGAATATACTCGCTCTGTCTCTATACCTCTTATCATCTACAGGGCCTCGGGTTTCCTGGAGATTATCCCAGGGGACTCTGGGAACTAGGTGGGGTACACCCTCCACTGGTTTCCAATCCAATCCATTGCAGGACAAAAGCACTCACATTCAATCACTCACACACTTGGGAACGCTAATTAGCCTAATCTGCATGTCTTTGGAGTGTGGGAGGAAACCGGAGTACCTGGAGGAAACCCACCAAGCATGGGGAGAACATGGAAACTCCATGCACACAGACCAGAGGTGGAAGTGGATCCCTCGACACTGGAGGTTTCTTGCTGTTTTTTTTCCTGGGTCATGTAGAAACACTCCCCATCAGTCCCATCGGTTTTCTAAACAAGAAGACCTCATCTGGAAATTCAAGTCTAATTTCTCACATCCTTGAAGTAGGAATTCATTCTTTTGGAATTCAACATTTCTGCTGACTCGAGTGTGCACAGCGTTTCAGACTGATCCGGATCCGGACTGATCCCTGAGGACTGTCGGCATGACGGCAGGTTGTAAAGCATTCAATAATCGGTTCTGCTAAAGAGATGAGAAATGGAAACACTGGCTTGGTTGACTGACTTGGGAAAGATGGCTTTGGGGGAATTTCTTTCCAATGCCCCTTGAAATGGGGTCAGAAATCTGCTGTGTGAAGCTATTTTGGAGAGCAGGTCTACAGTTTGTGAAGCCATCTGTGAAGGCAGAGAAGTTAATATCCTTCTTCATCATGAGACCAATAGCTGCACACTGAGCTGAAACATTGCCCTGTCTACCTGAATTAATGTTATGCAGGTAAAAAAAAAAAAGGAGTCATAAGCATAAAAATAGTCTTTTACTACTATATTTTTATGGCTTTACCACTTCGAGTGCCTTTTCCTATACAGTATTTAAATGCAGTATATCTGGGTTTATAAGATCAATGAAGTCGTCTATCTATTATAGAGTCACCATAAAATGTGAAACAAAATCATCAGTGAGAACTGTTGCCACATCAATATACCTGAGTGGTAATTACAGTACTAAGCAAGTCTGCAAGATAACAAGCAAGTTAAACAACAAAAAAACTTTGTTTCTGTTTTTCATCAGTAGTTTCATAAAGAATTATTCCCTTATAGCTTCACTGAATATTATTTATATAAGTTGGCTGATTAATTAAATACAAAACAACATAAAAGACCAGATGTACAGAGCTGTTTTGCTCCATTTTTAGCCACAGTTACAGATCTGGCCTTTAAAAACGCACGTTTTGAGAAAAGGGATCCCGCGACTTGCCGCGGCTGCGCGCGGCAAGCTGTGAAAATGCCCTTC
>JAQMYL010000005.1:1938585-1951880 GCA_030014365.1 Clarias pachynema | reverse complement strand
ACGGGGAGAACATGCAAACTCCATGCACACAGAGACGGAAATCGAGCCTGGCCGGGAATCGAACCCAGACCCTGGAGTTGCAAGGCGACAGTGCTAACCACTACACCACCGTGCCGCCCGGGATTGATTATGACCATGCAAATCTAACTCCTCTAAGGCCTTGATTAGACCGCAGGTAAATCTGATTTGTTTCAGAAATCTGATCTTTAGATCTGACTTTCCACACTGTTATTTGAAAGTGATCAGAACAGATTTGGCTCTGTTCAGATCGGTAGCCCAAATCTCACACCTTGTTGATCCATCTGTGTTGGTTGCTGTGGTAACAACACCGGAGGTTCGCAAACCTCTGTACATTCTGTACATTCCATTCCCTCTGGCTGATGCATCCAACCAAATGCTATCAGACATTTCACTTTGTCCTCTGTCCAGGGACTATTGTTCTACATTTCCACACAGTTGTTAAGCCAGATGTTCTTCCTGAAAACATGGTTATATTTAGCCGCACAGAAAATTCAACAGTGCAGGTTGTACATACTTATCGGTAAAAGCGAGTTAAAAACCCTCCACAACCTCCTGAAGCAAAACAGCTTTCTACAAAAGTATAATTTTAAATAAATTAATTAATTAATGACAAATAAAAAAATATATACAGGCTAAAAATATTAAGTAAAAATTAAGTAAAAGAGAATTTCACTGTAAAGTGATCTTCAAAGGCTTGAACTTTGGGATCAAGTTGCGAGTGGCATAATGGACTGTTTGAAATCCGATTTGAGTGGCTAGAGCATCCAGACTGAGATACTGTACATCTTTAGGAATCCGATTGGAATCTGATTTCATTGGTTCAATCGGTTCAGATTGGATTTGCAAAAATTAGATTCATGAAAGCAATCTGATTCCAAACTGATTACATCTGGATGTGCAAAAAATTTGGGAATTTGGGATAATAAAAAAAAATTAATAAAAATTTAATAAAAATACTGTGACAGCATGCATTCAGGGCACTCCAAAACCCCAAGGGTAAAAAGGTGGTTCAGCTTTAGCTGCCACCAGTCAGCCACCAGCTTACAATCATGGTCTTCCAACAGTTTATGACATTCATTGCGGACTTTGCACAATCATCTGCACAATAATAATCACGAACAAATATGTGCACAATCACTGGAACAATCATCTGCACAAACTATTGCAGCTTTGCACACACTGCAGACTTTTTTCTCAAACATACAGTACTGCAGTATATACTTTACAGTATACTATATGTATGTATACTGTATATATTGATATTCTCACTTCATATTTTCATATTCTGCTTTTAATTCTATGTTTAATATATATCCTTTTTAGTGGCTTACATTGGGGAACAGCAAAGAAAGAATTTCATTGTACAGGTGGGAACATGTTTCTTTACTGTGCACAACAGCATCTATCTTGCCAGTCAGCCAGACATTTCAGTCTCCTCAAACTTTGTCTGCCCAACACAGCTTATCTTTGGTCACTTCACGTTTCTTTTTCTTTTCTTTTTTTTATTGAACAAAATAAATATTTCCAAACACCCAAAAGAGTGATGCTGCCTATAATAAATATTCCCCAAACAACCAATAATGAATATCTACTGAATATATAATGAATATTAGGGCAGCATCACATGGTGGAGAATGCGGGCACACTGGTCCTTGTACTTGACTTACATATTTTACAATAACTGAGTGGAAATTCTGCTCTCAATTTGAACATGTCAAGACATGAAGAGTTTTGTTTCAATGTACTGTACATGATGCCTTAAAACTCTCCGTCTTACTGCAAGGGGCGTACGTATGAATTGATGTAACATGACATCAAGTCAAGACATCACAAAGTAGCAGAGTTTTAGATTGATATTTGGTGAAGCTGTAGAAACTGACTACTCTTTGCTTCCGTTGATGGTTATTATTTTGTGCATTGTGAGAACTCTGTCTTTTTTTTCCTGCCCATCATTTTCTTTTGTCCTGTTTTCTGAAGATCATCTTTTCTTTCTGTGTATTGCATCATTTTTGTCATTTCTAAAACTACACCAATTTTTGGTTTTGTTTCAGGCAAGCAAAGTATATACACCATATTAGGTTCCTTGCCAACCATGATCCCTGGGAATTGACCATTAATAGTGACTATT
The DNA here is from genome assembly GCA_030014365.1 of Clarias pachynema. Lineage (NCBI taxonomy): Eukaryota > Metazoa > Chordata > Actinopteri > Siluriformes > Clariidae > Clarias > Clarias pachynema. Next base: position 1,949,731 of record JAQMYL010000005.1, on the reverse strand, counting down.
ACCATGATTGCATTAATGCTCTATTGGTATCTACTCATAATTTACCAAAAAATACAAGTATAACTTTACTGGATTATTTTAGACTGATCCGTATGGCATGCAGCACAATTATTATTGTACGCTGACCTTAAATGTAATGGCTTTATTATTTAAAAAGTTACACTTCATTTGTTTTTTTCCCTCAAACACCATTCATTACTATACAGTATATTAGAAAATTATCCAAAGAATTGCATGGGAACCACCAACCTGGAAGATTAATTGAATATACTTCATGCAATCTGTGCTAGGTGAAGCCAGTATCAGTCTCTCTGATCATTTCCGACCTCCCCACCAGTAAAACTGTTGCCATATCTGGGATAGGAGAGTGTAACTAATCCTCTCTCAGGGGTAAGATGTGAGACATGCCAGATGGCAGAGTAGAAATGACTAAGAAAAGTGTCAAGTGGTGGACAGCCAGGCGTACTAAGAGCTTTAGGGCTCACTGACTTGCTGTCAGTTTGGCCACATGTGGTTAAGCCAGTGGAGCAGCAGGTCACCAGTTAATGACTTATAATGATTACATAATGGACAAACTGCTGTAGATGACAATGAAGCCAAATTGGCATTTAAATGATTTGTCTTCTTTGATGAAAAGTTGAGGTTTTTCCCTGAATACTTAAAGAGCAATTACACTTTGATTTATTGGGTTTTTCTTCTCAAAAATAATATGGTGGGCGAGAGGAAGGGGTGCTCAATATTCGCGAATGACATAAACAAAGGTACCATTAATGGTGGTGAGGGATCATTTGACATGCAGGACTTATTTCTACCAGAATCACATCTGTTTTATATTAATACCAAGTTGGATGAATACCAAGGATACCAAGACTTTTCTTGGAGCCTTATAAATTTAAGCCTCTGGGTGAGGGAGTACATGCAGTTCCAGGAGATTTAAAAGGACATCGCCAGTTACAGTGCCATGTGTCTAAAACGTGATGTAGAAACAGTATAGATACCTACATCTTTTTTTTTTTGCGCATTAGCAATGTAAAACATATTTTAAAACTTATCCTAGTGACTTATTATTCATTAATTAGTATTTAGAATTCCATGAATTCACACAGCTCCAACCCCAGAGATATGTTTGTGGTGTATATAGAGTCACTGAATCTGTCCCCCAGGTAAGCCACTGTTTTAATATGTAGGCAGCAACAATCGAAACTCTATCAACCAACAACAACAACAACAGAAGCACGAAAACAGGTGACATTTTGGTCCCCGAGTGGCGCAGCGATAAAGTGTTAGTTTGCTGCTATCGTCCAGGGATCGCAGGTTTTATTCCTGGGTGATGTTGCAGCCATCCACAGCTGGGAGTCGAGAGAGCATATTGGCTGTGTTCGCTCAGGAAGGAGGGGTGGCATACCAGCACTCTCACATCAATCATAGAGACAGCCAATCATGAACATCTGTGAGCTCATACCAGCGTGTGGGGCAAATAGTGTTTTCGATTGTTTTAGTGTTTTATGCCATTCCCAATGTTGTACGAGTTCCCTAGTTGCATAAAATGAGTTGAAAAATTCTGAAGAGCATATTGTGTAAATGTTATACATGGGTCTAAAAATGGAGTATGCACACACACACACACTATATTACTAAAGGTATTACCTGTCTTCAAATGCATATGAACTTGAGTAACAATTTTTGACCATTCTTCCAGAAGTACATTTGTGAGGTTGGACACTGATGTTGGACGAGAAGGCCTGGCTCGCCGTCTCCGCTCTAATTCATCACAAAGGTGTTCTATGAGGTCAGGACTGTGCAGGCCAGTCAAGCTCTTCCACACCAAACTTGCTTATCCATGTCTTTATGGACTTTGCTCCAAAGTACAAAGTACAAAGTTGGGAGCATGAAATTGTCCAAAATGTCTCAGTATGCTGAAGCAATAAGAGTTCCTTTCACTGGAAGTAAGGGGCCGAGCCCAACTCCTGAAAAAAACAACTCCACACCAGTTCCAACATATTTCAATATACACGTATAATGGAAAAACTACCTAAATAGCAATTACAATTAGATTTATTGCTCTTTCTGTCCTCCATGCAAATCTGAAAAAAAAAAAGTGTATTTACATATGTATAGTTTTGTCTTGATGGGAGATTGCCTTAATAGTAACATATGGGAATTGGCTACAACTACAGTAAATTAGGTTAAACCAGGTAAGTACAATTAGGAATGATGGTTCGTAATGTTGAACAAGAGAAATGCCAGATTTTTATTTTTTTTTTACTTCCAACAGTTTAAATAAATATATATATATATAAAAGTTCATGTTTAGACCCTTAATGTGCTAGTATTTATAACATATACACAATATGCCCTTAAGATTTTTCCAACTCATTTTATGCATAAGCAAGAAGCTGAAACGTAACCAGTTAAAAGAATAGACACAGAAAAAGTTTGCACGACCTCATTAAGGTCACAGAACGGCTTTTCCTATCTTACAAAATTAGTCTGCTTCCCCGCACAATGGGGAACAAATTTCAAGCTTGTGACATCATGTTGTGAGCTGACTTAAATATATACGGAAACTGAAGAAACAAGATGTCCATAGAAGAATACGCGAGTCTTCAGTTTAATTTGGCTTGTTTGTGTTATTTGCATCCGGCATTTGTAATGGAGGCAGCAAGACTAGATTTGATCAAAGTCTTACAGCTTTTTTAACAATATTGTTTTTTCTAACAAGTTAGCATAGGTCATAGAGGTCGCCCAAAGTGTGCTTGTTAAGACTCCAATGAAATACTCTTCTATTATTTATTTATTTGTTTACTTATTTTGTATTTCAAATTCCCTCTTCTGATTTTGTCATGGTCCAAAAAGCACCAGTTCCGTGTTTATGTAAACGAGCTATTGCCGAACCACCAGGCCGGGCCTGCTACTGCCAAACCACACCCTGTCCCAAAGCAGATGTGACATCTGTGACAGTTCTCCCGGGACTGCTTTTGTTACAGTGGTTATAAAAAAGCACAAAACTGCGGAGCTGATGAACACATATCTTTTTAAGCTTATCAAAACAAAACCCATGACGTTTAGGTCTATGAAAAGGCAAATATCTCTAAACAGGATAAAATTATGGGTATCACAGCAAATTGACATTCATATCCACAAATAAAGCTAGGTTAGCAGTTAGCATTTAGCCACTAACGGCTAACCTACCCTTTTATACACATAAAATATAGCTCAGTATAATATACCTTGCATTATTTATTAATTTAGACAGGTTTAAATTCACAGCACTTACATCCACACAAAATAAAGCTAGGTTTGTTGTGCGCGATTAGTCACTAACAAACCCTAATTAAGCACTTACAAAAAAGACAGGTCAAAGGATATAGCTTTTAACTTTTATATCACTAAACAGGTTAAAATATCAAGAAGACTTATTTCATTTATTTTGCATTCTGGAAAAATTTGTAGTGAGAGGGATTTTGTATGGATCAGTTATTGAAATGTCACACTGAAGATAACTGTAGGATTATTTCCACTGTGAATGAAGTTTCTTCACATTCTTAGTATTGAAATATAGAATATGGTGTTTTTATTAACAGCCACCGACACAGCATGTCTTGCATTTTGTCATGCTGTAGACATCTACTGCTCAATTCACAACACAAACAAAATACAAGTAGTCCCCGACTTATGAACGGGTTCTGTTCCAGGAACATGTTTGTAAGACCGATTTGTTCTTAAGTGCGACCAAGTGAATCTTATAGACTTTTGTATACAATACAATGTAAAGCATACAAATCCACTTGATACAAATTGGATACAAATCCAATCTGTCCCCTCTCCCCACACTGCCATCATGTGGCCAAAAACCATAAATGAATCTCACAGTGAAACGTCTCTGTGCCTGTAAAATGCGAGGGGAATCCCAGACAGCATTTTTGCTCTCTGTTTTCTCTCCATTTTGAGCGGTTTTCCACTGTATTGCACTGTAAACTCTGTTTTGTTGTGGTTTTTTCCAAAATTAGGATTATTCACCATCAGAGGTCGACTCATTTCTCCCGCACAAACACACACGCACATATATACAGTACATTATACATTCATATACAAAATACTGTACAATTGTATATATTGGTATATGGTGCACTTCACTGGGTCTATTTTTTCTATAATAACCGTGAGCTACTTCCGTGATTGAACCGGAAATAGAACTGTGGTCCGTTCGTATCTGCTGAAATTCTTAAGTCGAAAGATTCGGGGACTAAATTTATTTTTTGGAAACTACCACCTATGTTAGACAAATCAAAAGAGTGGATTTTTAAAGAAAGAAATCTAGAAATTTTAAATAAGTGATTTAATTATGTGTTTCCATTAACACACACACACACACACACACACACAAGCACAATAGAGCCCTATATGAAAATGTCCAAATTGATTCAAGAAGTGAATTTTGCATAATAGGTCCCCATTAAATGAAGTGAAGTCACATTTTGATTACCGCTCAACAAAACAATAACGGGTTAGACGGCAGGCAGCCGCGTAAATGCAACAAGCCAGACTTAAAGTACAGGAGCTGCTAAACAGCAGCAACAGAAATGCCACATGGTTTGTTTACTGACCTCCCTGCCTCCCTGCTGTGCACAAACAATAAGAGGCGTCGCTCTGTCTCTCCTATTGTCTCTCTCGCTCGCTTTCTCTCCTTCTGCTCGGGAAGGAAGGAGCCAAGGTGACTTCTATATCGGCACTCTGACAAGGTTATACTCCACTTCATTGGGTCACTCTTTTACCTGGAAGAGAGCAAAAAGGCATTTAATGACATTTGGATTGGACTCTACAGAGCTGAATTATTTAAAAAGAAAAGAAAGAAAAATAATTACTCATATAGTCACAATTGAAACCTCAATTATACTTAAGTACAACGCTTCATGTAACCAGGGTCCAATGGCATTCGGCAGACGCCATTATCCAGAATGACCTCCACTTTTTCCTGTTCAGTCAACTGAGCAGTTAAGGGTTAAGGGCCTTGTTAAAGGGTCCCGCAGTGACAGCTTTGAATTCAGGGATTTGAACTCATGACTTTCCAATCAGTAGTCCAACATCTTAAGCATTGAGCTACCCCCTTGCCCTTCAAATTCCAGAGGGTTTCCCATTACGTACATAATGTTCTAATGTTTTTTGGACTAGTAACAGGAGGTGAATATACTGGATAACAGTGTTATCCATATTGATTATTCAGGAAATGTAATTTTCTACCACTACTCCACCCCCAGGGACTGGGTATTGGTATTATTTAGCTGGATGATGATAAAATTACTGGTATGATTGTGTCCTACTGTAGGTGGGCTGCATTATGTGAACTCATCCTACAGGCACGCCACTCAGTATCTTTGTTGGAAAATAAAAAAGTTTCTTTGCTTAGGAATAGAGAAAGTATAATGTCTGTCATAATAGCATCAAGTCATCAAGAGGGAACAGGAACATTTATCCAAATCATTAAAAGAAATAGCTTTTTTTTGCTGTCAAATATAATAACATGTACCATAAAAAAAAATAAGTATAATGTGTGAATGAGAAGATGACCAGCATTGAAATAAAATCAACCAGAAGTATAGTATATTGTATAAATAATGCTTCATGAATAGTCCAAGTTATAATTATCACATTAATTAATGTACACATGGTGTAGTTTAATAATAAGGCCACCATCATTATGCAGAAGCTTATAAAATAGTGCTAGATCCAGGAAATTCTGGTTTTATATATTGAAAGGCAGTGAATTGTTAATAAAATAAACACAGGACGTGTATCTTATACATGCAGACTAGCATACAGTATGTTTGGTCAGCATACATGGATGAGAGCCATGAGGGTCTTGCTGTGACTTTGAAACTTTATACAATAACAGCACTTGCCTGCAGTAATGAAATAAATAAACAAGACAATACAATCTACAGACTAAATCAATACAATCTAAATCTTGAAGCTTTTTTTTTAATGAAAAAAAGCAAAGACTAAATTCGATGTGTTATCATGGAGGGAGGGCACGGTCTCACCCTCCGTTATCAATCATAGTCAATCATGTGGTGTCTGTGTGTAATCAGTAATAGTGTATTATGCCGCCCGCTGATGTTGCATGAGCCGCAGTTTGAAAAGATGCAGTCGGCTGTGATAGCCTTTGCCCTCTCTGGTTGTTAGCTGTCATGTAGTGGAGAGCCAAACTGAGGCCAAGACTAATGCGTAGAAAATTTGGTAACAAAAAAAAAGGAGGTACCTAAAAAAGGTTGAACAGGAAGAATTACTTACATGATGTCATTACACAATCTTTGTATAATCCAATGGCTTTTTAATTATTTTAAGTTGAAGAAGAAAAATCACTGAAAATTGGACATTGTGATATTAATAGGTCAAGCTATTCAAATTTTTGTATAAATCTGCATGCTGGTCAACCGAGTAAGTTATAAACACAGATGCAAAGCTGCACCAAACGATGAATCCACCTGGGGCTTCTGCAAGCTTGACCCACTGCTGTGGCACTATGGCATCACCTGTGGCTGGCAACATCCAGCTAAGGCAAAGCGCAGGCTTTATCTCATTAAATCATAAAGGGCAGGCAGGAGCAAAGCCAATTAAACCTGCTGTGTTTTGGGAGATATAGACCCAACAGGCTGGTAAGTGCTACTCTGACCTCAACATGCCATTTGCCATCACATTGAAATAGCACATGATCAGATGATAAATCTCACTAACATGCCCAGCTGCATATAGACACATTTAAATTCATTATTTGCCAGGAAAATATGTTCTAGTCTTGTAGTAAAAAATCACCAAATGTCGCTTTAACAGGTAATATCAATCAGACTGTGAAGCAAATTAAGAAAGAAAATCAGCTTGTTCTCTAGTGAGTCTCACACCTGTCTGTATAAAGGTGTATGTCAGAGTGAAAATAAAGCCATGAGGTCAAGATAATTATCTGTAGACCTGCGAGACAGGATTGTGTCAAGACACAAATCTGTGAAAGAGAGACTTTCTGTATCACTGAAAGTGCCCAAAAGTACATTAGGATCCATCATTGTCAAATGGAAGGGAATTGGCACAACCTATAGTCTACACAGATCCATGTGCCCGGACAAAGGACCTTGGTCAGAGAGATAACCAAGCACCCAAGGGTCACTATAAATGAGATCCTGAGTTCCATTGTGGAGACAGGAGAGACATACGGAAGAACAAGCATCATTTTAGCACTCAACGAATGAGGCCTGTATGGTACAGCATCCAGACAGAAGCCATTCCTCACTAAAAGGCACTTGACAGCCTGCTGGGATTTCGCCAAAAAGCACCTGAAGGATTCTCAGACCAGCTTTTGTTTTTATGGCCTGAGAATGTTTCCTATGGCTTTTTGGCCATGTCATGAGTGAACTCAGGCACTACATATCATTTTATAAAAGCCATCCCAACAGTCATACATGGTGGTGGCAGCATCATGCTATGGGGATGTTTGTTTTTCTGCAATTGGGACTGGGAGACTAGTCAGTATAGAGGGAAAAATGGAAGCAGAAAAATAAGATATCCTGAGTGAAAACTCTCTCCAGATTTCTCTCAGGCTGGGGACGGTTTACATTTTAACAAGACAAGGAACCAAACCATACCCCCAAGAAAAGACAGAAGAGGCTTCGGAACAACTCTGTGAAAGTCCTGGGGTGGACCGGTTAGAGTCTGGACCTGAACCCAAGAGCATCTCTGGAGAGACCTGAAAAAGGTGATGGTGCTGATGCAACATAGATGAGCTTGAACGATTCAGCCAAGATGGTTTTGTCATTGTAACATATTTTCTATAGAATGATAGGAAAAAAAATTATTTGAATCTATTTTAAGATGAGTGTGAAACATGTAATGTGTGAAAAAACTTTAAATTGACACTACAGTATATCTTAAAGATTAAATGTGGTGAACCATTTATAGAAATAAACTCCAATTTGGTTACCTGCCAATTTATTCCCTGGGGAGTGTTTTCAAACAGCTGGTCATTCTTCATCATACAATAGGAGAGCATAACACACTTGGAAGAGAGTAACATACACTTTTCTACATAAGCAGACAGGTGCCCATGGTTGGTTTAATGCTACTATGATTGTCAGAGATTCCTTGGACGTCTGTAGCATCAGTGTGATATGAACTCTCAGACTGCAGATAATAAGGTGAACCTCATTCTCACAATTTTATTGGTTTGACTGCACATTTATTTGTTAGAAAGAATTATTAATGTCTTTCTATGTGTTTTTGTCTGGTTGGCATAAAACTCTGGATGTTCCAAAGAATTGACCTTTCCCTTTGAGGAGAAATATGCCGCTAGGGAAGACCCATCTGCAATAAAAGCCACCCTGAAACCAAATTTGAAAAGGTTAGGGCACACCCAGAATACTATAGTTATACCTTCTGTTCCAGCAAAAAGAGGGAGCGAGAGAGACATTCGTTTCTCCATACAGTATATATGTTGCAGAGATCCGGATTATATGAATATATGGATTTAAAGTCTATCTTTGCTCAATGAGGTTTCTTTTGTTGTACGTTTGTGTACACTGTAACGAGCACTGGTGATTGTTGAACCGTTTTTTCCTGATAATGTTCTAATACTGGCCCTTGAGAATCCCAGAAATCTGTGCATTCAGCACTGATGAATTTTCCAGCGAATGGTTGACTTTTGAACATTTTCTCGGTAGGCAATTGAGTTAGATAGAATAGAATAGTCTTTATTGTCATTGCAACAAGGATAACGAAATTGAAGTGCCATCCCACAGTGCAAAATAACAAGTAAACGGTCAATCTTTACTGAAAATACTCACAAACACACATCTAGGCATTTGGCAGACGCCCTTATCCAGAGCGACTTACATTTTTATCCCATTATACATCTAAGCAGTTAAAGGTTAAGGGCCTTGCTCAAGGGCTCAACAGTGGCAACTTGGTGGTTGTGGGGTTTGAACTTGGGATCTTCCGAACCGTAGTCCAATGCCTTAACCACTGAGCTTTGGTTTTTGTAGCAGCATCCAGTGTGGTTATTGCTGTAGGATAAAAACTGTTGTTGTATCGATGTGATATTAATATTCTGTACCATCTGCCCAACGGCAATAACTGGCCAAGATGTGGTAGTGGTCTGGGCCTGTAGACTAACTTGATGTTCGAGTAGACCTTGTCCAGTGTGTTTACCCCCCTAGTAGCACATTTTACATGTTGGTGAAAATTGGGGAGCACTGACTTGCTTTGATACATGCTCTGCTGACTGCTAAAGCTATTACATAAGTGTCCGATAGCCGAGCTACTGTTAGTATTGGGTGGAATGTAAACAGCAGTTATCATGACCACAGTAAACTCTCTCGACAGGTAAATGGGTCTTCATTTAACAGTCACATACTCCAGGTCTCGGGAGCAGTGGCTGTCTACAGTACCAGAGTCCCTTGTCCTGTCACAACGCTGTGTTGTGTAGCCTGCTAGCTCGATAGCAGAGTCCAGAATGAGTGGTCTCTTGATTAACACAGTGTGACTGTCCTTCATTGCCACCTGGAGCCTCAGTTTATCCTTCTTGTTGGTGAGTGATCTGGTGTTAGTCATAAAGAGGCTGGAAAGCAGTGGTCTGTCTGGCCTTTGTCTCCTCACAGTGGGGATGGTAATTCATGGAGAGCTGGGTCTTCTCGCTATGTCCACTGGGATCTTGTGTGAGTGGAGAAACACGGCTGTAATACGCCATTCACAACAGACACCTATCTTGAGAAGATTGTGCCGGCTGTAGATGGTGTTTGCCCAACAGGATGTACACAGGACGAGAAAAAATACAACACCACGTACATTCGCCAAACAAAGCACCAGCTTGAGGAGCACTGTACCGCTGCAACTGTGTGCACCGCCATCTTTGTTGGTTGGTTGAGGATGTTTCCTTTCCATACTCAGCTGCTTACTCTCATACTTGTAGTGATGAATCCATGTCACCAGTAACTTTTGTTTGCCAAAATTTTGTTTGCGTATTTCCAAATGCTTCTGTTCATGTTCTTCTATGAGTTATTTCGGCACTCAGACCACAAAAACCCAGAATCACTGCACGCTGCTTTTCTTTTGTGCACATCACACAAGTGAGGCATCCATTTTTGCTCACACCGTAGTTACAAATGAACTGATGTAACACGTTAACACCTGCACAGCAGTGTCTGGGGAGACAGAAGACTTGAACAGAAAGCACTGATAAGCAGCCAACAGAAGTTTTAAAATATTTTTTTGTCATCTTGTATGTGATACCATCGAGGTAGAAAGTTTTCACAGTATGCCAAGGTTTGATGGAACTGCCTGCTTCATATTTGAAATGCTAAATTACTCCTTTAATGGCACAAACATGTGGAAATGGCTGAGAGTGAGGTCAAGACTGTGCAGGGGATGTGGCAAGTGGTGTTGGTGAATGATTGTTCGTACAGTTTCCACAGACAGACGCATCTTTTCCACAAGCTGGTGACAAGTTATCTGTTGATTGTCAAGGATCAGACGTTCCACTTGGTGAATATTCACGCCATATGCACGGCCGAGATCGCCATTCACAATAATGTGGTCTTCTTTTAAAGGTTTGCACTGTTCAAATGTTTTACTGTGTCTAAGAGTTTCATCACTGTAAATTACTTCTGTAAATATCAATCGCTTTTATTCATTCCAAAGAAATTTCATCACAAATCCTGGTTTGGCTGAAGCGCGCTTCATATATTTGTACATAATGTATATACAGTCATGGTCAAAAGTTCTTACCCCATCTTATAATATAATTTTATTTATTTATTTATTTATCTATTTTTGGGGCGGGGGGGAGGGGGGGGAATCTAAATACAACTTCAGACAAATAATATCTTCTTTAACAAAAATTAAGCCAAAAAGAAAAGACATGGGCAATTAAGGTACCCCCTTACTGCTTAAACAAAACAAGAGGATTCCCAATTGGTGCTGTTGTACATGAATCTGGAATCTGGAAAGCGTTATAAAACCTTTATTTATAAAGGTTATAAAAACATTGGAGAAAGATTATTCACGAGTGGAAAGCATTCAAGACTGCTTTTTTTCCCTTTACATGCTTCCTCTGGGCAACATAATCCGTAAGCATGGTATTAGTTTTCATTGTTATGCTGACGAC
>JAQMYL010000005.1:1887560-1898384 GCA_030014365.1 Clarias pachynema | reverse complement strand
CCAAGCAAGAGAGTGGTTGTAATGGGATGTCTTGAGAAGAATGCTGTGAAATTGACCACTACATTTAAATGTTTTTTATCAGAATTAAATATTCCACCCAAGGCGTGAACTGGTGTCCGTTGTCGCAGTCATTAAACACAACGCAGATTGGAGTCGTTACACGTGGAATGCTTCAGGAAATTGCAGTAAAGTATTTTTACACAGTAAAGAAAATTATACACTTTACAACACTATGTACATGACAAAAAAGAACCTGAACATAAAAAATAGACTCAGATGTAGTGCAGCAAGGTGTATTTGTCAGACAGAGTCATGACATGTACACAGTAAAAATGACAAGGCAGGAAGATTCTCAAAATACATTCAGGAATAACAAACTTTGTCTGAGTATAATCCAAAAATAAACCAATACACAAACAAGACATGAGCCAAACACAGCAAGGCCACCTCATATGCTCTCAAAAACAATAATGATCAATATATAAATCTCTGACAGTACAAAAGTTTGAGTTAAGGTATTATAACCCAATGGTTAGTTGTCCTGTTTTTGGCAAAAAAATTTAATAAATAAAACAATTTTCTATTTAAAATGCCATTTCACTTAAAGATTCAAATGTTCTTACTAGAATGACATTAAGGTGACGGATCAGATGACAGACTTGTTAGAGAAAAGGTGTTTGCCTAATTTAAAACAAAAAGTCATCCATGCAAAAAATTAATGTATTTAAATCTATTACATGCATTTAGTCTCCAACACCATTTGACTCTCAAATATGATTAGTTGTCAGGGTTTTTTTCCCTTTCTTTTATTTTGCTTTTGTTTTCAGACCCCCCCCCCCCCCATTGCATATCACATGTCAGTCACATGATAATGATTGTAATCGCCTGCAAATTGTTTAGTTTGATTAGTCTGTCTATTTATAGTCCACGGTTCAATTGGGTAAACAGGTAGTGATGGCAAGATGAAGCCATCCAGTCTTCCAGCCAATTGGTTCACAAAAGGGTTACTTTTTTGAGGCTTCATGTGTACACAAACCCCCCTGCTGGTCAAAGACTTTAAGACAAGCAGATGCGTTTGTAGTCATTTTACCAGGATTTGATCCTCTCAAAAAGATTTTGATCAATGTTCCATGGTAGTGGTACACATAAACAAGTCAACCTCCACTTTTAAATCAATATTTCATCATTCATGTCATATAGTAATAACAGGGGGACAGTTTTCAAACTGGAGCAGTTGTTACCAAGAAGAGGAAAGAAGAGAAGGGCAGTGCATGTGCTTGTGCAACTGGTGGTTTGATGGTGGGGGCAATTTCATTTTAATTTAAAAAATGTTTTTTTTTTTTTTTTTTTTTTTTTTTGAGGGTCAGGTTTAAGCGATTTCCTCTTTTTTACTTCTCTAGCTTTGGGAAAAATCAATTTGTAGCATACAGATGATGCTGGGGTGCACAAAAACCCCACAGCAAGCCAGTAGAGGCTTGGGGGGTCGGGCTCATCCATCTGGCCAATGTTTGGTTCAGACATGTATCGCTGGACTACAACCTTGCATCGGCAGTGAAATTTTAGGTACTTCAGGTCAGTAAAGGTGATCATTAATTCAAATTGATGTTTAAACAAAGCATAAACAATTATCATCAGGTGTTCATTTACAACAACCTGTGAAAACAATACTTCACTCACCTTTGAGGCTTTTCACTGCTTCATTAGCCTTTGTTGGGGTAAAAAGTCCAATAGCTATGTATTGTTCAACCATTTTTAGTAAAGGAATCACCTTTGAGCCAGAGACCCTTTTTTCCTGAAACAGCTCCACAGTGACTTTGGTGAACAGAGACAGTAGGGACAGGCACCCAGTAACATCTAAGCAGTCTACTGATGTCGACATGGATAAGTCAGTCTCTAAGCTCGCCAAGCTGCACCCACTGGCAAACTTATTGCAGTGGCCTGCTGGACCTCGGCTTTGGCCTTCTCTTTCTCTCTTTGAGGCCAGATACAAACCGATAGATACATAAAATAGTGGTTAAAATTTTGAATGCAGTACTACTGTCATGTCATGTGACACTATCTGTGTCACCACACTCTCCTTGTTGAGAGAGCATAGGTTGGGTCTAAATTAGTCCCTAAATCCTGCATCCTCCACAATGCTGAACAGCTGTGTGTCTCTTACGATCATGGACACCAAGGCTTCACCCAGATCCTCCTGATTCATGGAAGAGGAAAATGCCTTGTAAATGCAGTATCAATAGTATTTTTAAGCATGTAGGCTCTATGGTTGCTGTTAAATGTGCTATACAGTATGTTCTGAACTAATGTCCTCATTATGGTTGAGAGAGGTAAAAATTTACCGTAATATATTACCGTAAAGATATGGTAAAAAATAAATAAAAAATGGGAAGGTGTCACTGAAAGTAGAATTTTTAATTACCCACCCTGGCTGGGTCCACTGGCCCCTGGCCTAAGCATTAATGAGGTGTTGTTGTTGAAGCCCAACCCTTTAGCAAACAACAAACATTTAACCTAGGAATAAAAGAAAAGACAGTGAAAAATAAAGTACAATGTAATACGAACATGTTATAAAATGACTGAGTGCACTTACCTTATTGGGGGCGATCAATTTAAAGTCTTTGCACATCGTGAAAAAACCTTTTTCTTGAATGATCCATTTTTACAAACACCAAAACTAACCAATACACCTTTCAGAACTCCAACACTATCCACAAATTGTGCAGAGATTCCTCAGGCTTTATATCTGTCAATACATACAGTAGCGGCAAGATTCGGACCACTTCCTGAACCGCCACACGCGCCATTGTTGACGTTAGTTGCTGTAAACAATACAACCCTAAATACCCTCACAAAAACACTTCACTAAACAGTTCTTTTGACACATGCATTGAAGCAAAATATTTTATTTAAAAAAAATAATAAATTCACATTATTGAAAAACTTTAAAAGCCTGTTTTGTTTCAAACCTGGTTCTTTCCCAATTTTTGGCTTTTGTGAACATTACAATATCTTTAAAAGGAAGAAGGGAAAGTTTGTCCACTACAGTCCTGTATTGCTCTCATTCGTTCATTCATTTATTCATCTTCTGTACCGCTTTTTATTACAAATATTACAGTATCTCCTAACATGTTTTGCCATTTTATAAAAAAATATATATTTTAAAAGTTATTTATTTAAATGTTTGTTTTTAATGCATTTGATTTACAAGTTTATTTATACATATTTATGGTGTATTTATAGTTTTTATTTTCCATGTAAAGTAATCAAAACATAATTTGCCAAGTACTTTCATTAATAGAATATCAATTATTGGAAAAGCTAAATAATAACAGAACAAACATTAGGAACAGAACACTTTGAGGTCATCACACCCATATCTGCTTTGTTTTTTATTATGATTTGATCCAGACATTACTCCCCTGCCTCCTATGCAGTCAGGAAGGTTTATATGCTTGCTGGTGCAGAACAAGGGGCCAGTTAACTCAATCCCAACTAACAGACAACAGCTAGTTCCCATGTTACACTGTGGTGTCCAGCAAACACTGCATGAATTGGTACTCTGATTAACGACTCACACAGACAAGTAGATTTTATACAGTGGATAAAAAAAGTGATGTTCGCCACTTGTATTTGCTGTGGGGTAAATATTTTAAGAAGCGAAAGCAAAGCTCATTAAAACCCAACTGATAAAGTTTAAAGCACTCAGAAAGTCATCTGTTTTCTTCTGGCTTTGAGGCACCTGTAGCGCCGACACACAACACACACAAAAAAACAAATAAGCTTTTCAATAAAATATAAAGTGATGTACAATAACACATTTAGACTTAAATAAAAAGCAAAAAATACATAGCCCGGCCAACAAAAATGTACCATTTAACTTTAAATAAGCAAATACTTAAGAGCCTCAAATTTGATAATTACTGCAGTGATTAAATTGTTTCGACTGGTAACCAATTCCTTTAACCCTAACTTGCAGTGGGTAACATGCAGTGAGTAGCTTCTCATTTCTTAAGCAGCCATATTGGAAGATGTTCCCTGGTCATGGAACATACAGTATGTTGCTGTGTTTCAGAAGTGACAAATGATTGTTTCATACAGGCCAAACGGAACATCTAAGGAGATTGCTAAAATTACTGGAATTAGGTTAAGAACTGTCTGCTGCATTATTTAAACTTGAGTTGACAGTGAAGAACTATCTGTCTTGAATGACTGTGATTGGAGATCACCAAATTGTTTGGTAAATTAAAAAGAGAGAGAGAGAGAGAGAGAAATCAACAGTAGAAATCACAGCTATGTTTAATAGTAAAAGTATCAGCATTTCTACCTACATAAGGGTGGGGTCTTAATAAAAGCACTTGTTGGTGAGGCTAATCAGGATAAAGGGGCTTCAATTTTTAAAGAAGTATAAAGAGTGGACTTTGGAGCAATAGGGAAAAAGGTCATATGGTCTGATGAGTCCAGATTCACAGAGTGATTGGCAAACCTGTTATCCTGTTTGGATAACCGGAGTCGCAGACATGGAGTAATCACAGGTGATGATGATAATAATAGTATAAACACAAAAACCAAAACAAGGAACACCCTTGTGTTAAACAGAATAGAGAAACAACAGGAATTATGACCGATCAGTTACAACAACAAACAAACAAGTGCCAGAAAAAGACATTATATTACACAGGGGCTTTAAAGAACAAAACATATAACCTCTCCAGATCAGCCTAGGGGGCCACCATAGTGGCCATTGTACAAGCCTCAGTGTTATGTTCTGCGGTTGTTTAAAACGAATTCAGCAGAGACCTGAATGTACTGAATGACCACATTATTCCGTGACTGAGTGTTTTCCTTCCCTGATGACATGGGCATATTTCCAGGGATTTCTCCTGCAAAACAAAAGTAGTAACACAAGAACGTACAAAATAGTCAGAAAGTATAAATTGTTGAAAGAGCTTAATGAAAATGAATGTTCATAATCAAGTGCACAAGAAAAACTTCCATATAATTCCAAACTTGTCCCAAATATGAATAAACCAATACCGTGTTACTATTATTCACAGTTACATAACCGTCATGGAGCAGCATCACATTGCAGATGTCACTCAAATCAACCATGTCCCTAATTACGCAGTTAACTGCTTGCAGGTGTCAAACCGCTAGATGTCTGCGATGCATCACTGTTGCTAACCGGCTAACTGGAATTGATGTAGTTTTAACTTACCAAAAGAAATGTAGAAGTTGACACAGGATGAGGAATAATGTATACATGATGGAGATCAATCAAGAGCAAATGTATACATGATGGAGATCAATCATTAGCATGTAAATTAACAATGGACTCCTTAGCTTTTTAAATAAGTGAAAGACACAAAAAAGTTCCGGCTATAAGTTTATTGTTTTCCAAATGGTGGCAAGACATACAATTAGTAAATAAGTGGATCTATTCCATTTGCAAATGTATAGATTATTTAGAAGTACTGTATATCCTTGAGAACAATCATCACCAAGCAGGGCTGACACGCATGCAGTGGTTAAGTTAGTTACATACACAATTTTAACAATATTTGTACTTGTTTACTGTAAATAACCTGTCACACTTCATAATTTCAGCCAGGCAGCAGTGGAAACATGAAAATCTCAATATGGTAAACACACTACACTGCCATCTGTTTCAGGTTTGTCCACTGAAAACTCCTCTGATGACTTGTTTCGGTTGTCTTGTAAAGATAAATGCAGTCTTTATTAAATCATAAGGACATTACCTATTGCATAATATTCCATTTATGTATTCTCGCACTATACCATATTCTTTCTTTCTTCGCTGGTAAATAATAATAATAATAATAATAATAATAATAATAATAAAAATAATAGTAATAATGCATCCATTCTTAGGTGTGGCAGCAATCTTTTCTTTCCTCTACTTTCTAGCTTGTTGCCCTGATGATGCATTTTCAGCCTCCTGTTGATTTCTTTTTATCAGCACTGGTGGATTCTTACTCACATTTTTTTTTTTTTTTAAGAATTTGAACGTGCATTCAAATCCAAATTTTAGACACTGAGCACATAAACAGTAAATGTACATTTTTACAACTGAACACAAACTTCATTTCATTTTTTCTAGCATATTATAGTTTATGATTTTGAACACCATCATCAGATTTCAGAGGCATGGATACAGACATTTCAAAAAAGAAATGTTCATATATTCCTTCTTCATTATAGTCTTTTAACAGCAGGCAGCAGTATACTGAAGATATTGACGAAATTCTGTCACCTTGAATCTGTCACGTTCTGGCAGTTACCTTGGTTGCCTTGCAAACGCATTTGTCCTGTGAGATTTTGAAGACTTTGGGAACATTGACGTGGATAAATCGTACACACATTTGGTCCTTGCCTTAAGAAAAATCAACATTCTCTTTATCACACCAAAGCAGACCATGCGCATGTAATCAAGGACAAAACAGCAGAAGCAATCAATTCCAGCATCAACAAGTGGGGTTACTGTATTCTGACAATCTGCAAAGGACATTGCATTAAATTCATCAGTGCATAATGCAAAGGTTTCCCGTTGATTGTAAACAACTTGACCATTCCAAGTACCCTTCAATTGACACTATTTACAGCCCTCTTTAAGAGTGTGGCCTTTAACACACTTTTATATAAAGACACTTAAAGAAACCCCATAAAATCTATGGTTGACCAATTGTTAATCTCATCACAGAAAACTGCAACCAGAAATGGTACATCTTAAATTCTACACAGTACAGACCACAAGCGAGTGTTACTTGGTTTGAAAAGTGAAACACCATCAATTAAAATTTCTTTCAAATATGAACATTAAAACCACATCAAGTAAACTTTTTCCACAGGCACTTGCCTGAAGACTATGAAACATGGCTATAAATTCACAAAGTTGTTTTATATTCCTAACAGACCATCTATGACTTTACATTATGCAGTATGTCCCAATTTATGACAAAAATAAAGCTGAAACACAAAACATACTGAAATAAGTAAACATTACTAAAAGTTACAATGAAATTCCTGTCTCTTTTTCCCCCTTGTATTTGTGAATGAAAATTAACTTCAAAATGATTGAATCTGCACAATTTAGTTTTCCCTACTCTATCACACATATTGAAAGTCAAAAATGGCTACTGATTAACTGTTTAGTGCAGGGAGCTGATAAAATGCTAAAATGTGCAGGAGAGTGGGTTCTCCAGGAGCAGGGTTGAGAACCACTGGTCTTGTTCATGTTGGTATATACTGTACCTACAGTAGGTATTGGGTTCGCTGCAAAATTGTTTCCTGCAAACCAATATTACTGAAAAGCAATCATTATCAAAGGAAAATGTTTTA
Organism: Clarias pachynema; assembly: GCA_030014365.1. NCBI lineage: Eukaryota > Metazoa > Chordata > Actinopteri > Siluriformes > Clariidae > Clarias > Clarias pachynema. The sequence continues at coordinate 1,891,028 of JAQMYL010000005.1, read as the reverse complement.
TTGAAATTCAAGCTCTGCCAATCAGCGCATTGTAAATATGTACAGGGTTTGTTCTAATGAGAATTGACTGTATTGGGTTTGAGTCACTGCAGTTCAGATTATAACTGCTTGACCAACTGACCAAACAAACATCTACTGTAGAATAGTAATGTTTATATTGGTCAGTTTAATTGCTGGGAAGATGCTAGTGCTTATCGATTTGATCTCCATTAATGTCTTTTTAGTTTGGTGATGCTGATCATTTGCAGCTGCTGGTTTGGGGTATCTGCAAAGTGGTAAACTTAAATTAAGTAATTTCAACAATTCATAAGATAAAAAATGCCAGACCTACAGTATAAAGGACCTTTTGTTGTGGAATTGGATAACTGTGAGGTGGATTTAGGAACAGTGCTTTCACATCGGTAAAAAGCCATGGCCATGGACCTTGTCTCTAAGGCCATTATCTCCAACTGAGCAGCTTTGTTCGCATTAAAGTTCTAGGAGGATTTCATTAAATTATTTGGCAACAGGTGTAGATTCTGTCCCAGTATCTTTACAACTATCTGATATCTGCGCGACTGGTCTAAATTGCTCCCTTGTATTGAATGTTCAATTTAATTCAATGTTGTTTATATAGCGCTTTTAACGATGGTCATTGTCTCAAAGCAGCTTCACAAAATGAAAAGAAAATTGATGGAAGTGTGTACGAGTGAGAAAAAATGATAATAATGAGATAGTCCCTGATGAGCAAACCGAGGGCGACGGTGGCAAGGAAAAACTCCCTGAGATGGCAATAGGAAGAAACCTTGAGAGGAACCAGATTCAATCAGGGAACCCATCCTCATTTGTGTGATAACGGATAACAGGAATTATATAACGACATCATGTGTGTTAGGCTGCTGGAAGCTCAATATAACAGAAGTTGTCCAAGTTATCGTGGAGTCCAGTTCAGCACAGGGATGAGTCAGCAGGTACAGAGGACAGAGGGGGGGTCTGGATCACTGGGAGTTCAGGAGCAGCATGTGTAGATCCAAATCATCATGAAGCAGAATCCAGCTGGAGGTGGTCCTTCTCTGGATGCCTCAAGATTCTCTCAGGGTTGGCCTCTGCCTACTGGAGCTGGCACAATCTCCAGATGCCTCAGGATGGGTAGAGAAAGGAAGAACAGGTGGAAAAGAATTAGCGTATATGCTGTTCAGGGTATTAGCAGCACTAGATAGGAGTGTGCATGTAGATGTACTGGAGTACGAGGTTATGGGATGAGTTACGTGTATGCCAGATTAAAGAGATGTGTCTTGAATCTACTTTTAAACTGGTAGACTGTGTCTGAGCCTCGAACACTGTCTGGAAGGCTATTTCAAATCTTAGGAGCTTAATATAAGAACGCTCTACCCCCTTTTGTACCAGAAGTCCGGAGTTTTAATGTGACTAGAAATCAATCCTACAGTAAGCACCTCTTTTTAACATCCAGTGCTAACAAGCTAATATAGCTGACAAATGACAAACCCTAATCCTGAATCCACACATGACCTTTGTTTTGGATTTTTCCCATCCAAGAAACTGTCAATTACATTGGACCATTCAAACTCATCCAACATGTCAAGAGTGATTTTATTAACCACCTTACAGTACGTCCTCATTTTATGATCAGTTCATGTCGCTTGCCTTTGGCCTGTGCATTCATGGTGGGGTATCAGTTTTAAGGTGCTAGAAACCAATGTCCAGCTTTTCTCGTCAAAGGATTCACACTATTTTGTTAGAGCGATCTTGTATTATTGCGAGGGGAGGGGGTGAGCTCCAGCATCTAGGGGATTAGTAAGGACATGGTCCACAGGAGAATTCTTGAGTCCATGCTGAATTCCAATCACTCAGATTGCCTAGCACAATGTGGACAAGGCTGTTCAAATACGAACCACTGATTCCAACTCCGTTTTTGGATTATTTTCTGTTGGTATTAATTTCTAAAGATTTTTTTTCAACTTTGTTTTGCAAATTTTGAGATCTTGACCTTGAGACCTTTGAGATCTTGAGATGTTAAGTTATTAGTAATTAGCTTTAATTAGTTCTTATTCTATTTTTTTTATTATCGTCGTACTTGCTAACTCCCAAACTAGTCTAACATCAAATTTAATCTTGTCATGTTACACTGAACAATTATTTAGCAATTTTAACCCCAATGTTTGTGTGTGTGTGTGTGTGTGTGTGTGTGTGTGTGTGTGTGTGATGTAACATAAAAAAGGCAAAATCACATTTTAGATTTTCCTTAGTACTTAGATTTTAGTACAATTCATATTGATAAACTTTCTACAGACAAAATAAGACAACATAATTATGAGTCCATATGCATTTATTAAACCACATACATTTTCAGAGGGAAAGAAGTATAAAGATGACAAATTCTTAATGTGAGAGACAGTTGACTGACATTTTTGAAATTCTGTGCCTCTTTTTTTTTGTTGCCTTTCTCCTATTGTTCGGCAAAAGAACCAGGACCTGTTGTATTGCTGTCACCTCTTCTCCACAGCTGAACAGCCTCTCACCATTCGAGTGTAAGGATTACTAAATTACAGTGTGGCAATGTGGTCTAGTTGACAAATGTTTTTGTTTAAGTACAGTAATCAGTGGCTATACTGTGGAACATTTAATTTTTTTTTTTTTTAAGCTAGCGCTATTTGACTTTTGCCTGAAAATCCCTTATTTTTTTTTAATAGTTATATGAAGAAAAAAAGTCTTTGGTTCCATCATTCATAAGCAGGATAAACCATTGAAAAGAAAAGAAACATGAAATATAAAAGATTGGCCTTAAATATTATTGGATTTGACATTTTTGATCGCTCAGATATCTCAGGAGAAGGCAGGGTGTTTTTAGGACTGCTCTCATCTATCTCAGCAGTTCAAATATGATTTTGAGCTGCTCAGGATAGGGAACAAAGGAGAATATTGTTCGAAATGAGTCAGCTTAGAGTTGGGTATTGGCACTTAAGGCTAAACTTTTTTTCTCATAGACTTTAGTCTCTTTTTAGCAATTAGAAAAAATACAGTTTATATAAAATAATAACAAAATACAACTTGATACATTTAAATGAAAACGCATGACTAAATGAATTATAATAATTAATATAATTATAATTTGAATAATTTGAAACATACAGAAATAAACAACTTATTCTTAATTCTACAAAGCAATACAGTACAACACATTGGGCCTCATGGAAGAAGCAATATATGAATTTCTTTTTCTCATATTTTTGATTTTGTCCACATTTTTGCTTACCTATTAATTTCTGGGATTCAATTATTTTTGCTCCTCTCTGAAGAATCATAATGACTGGATCATTTAATTTCTCTTAAATTAATAGAAGATACTATTGGTCAGCCGATCCCAATTAAGACTGTGTGTTTTAGAGTGCTCATGCAAGCATCAAAGGGTTTTCAATTATGAAAAGCATTAAAATTTATAAAACTCTAACATAGGTGCCCTCAAACCAT
>JAQMYL010000005.1:1844607-1862224 GCA_030014365.1 Clarias pachynema | reverse complement strand
TGGCATCTGTTTTGTCTCCATCGTTCTTGTGAATTTAGCGCGTTTGTTCTCCATCAATCAATCAGTGCAGTGGTTTCTGGGGTGCAGTTTTTTTCCTTCCCCGTTGTATTATTTGTATTATTTGTATTATTTTTCATTTTCATTCATTTATTTTTTACTCAGTGGCGAATATTATTTAAAATGTAGTGAAGTACGATACTTTAAACAAAACATACTTAAGTAAAAGTAAAATTACAGATTTTAAAAAGTACTTTAAATAGTAGAAGTACACAAAAAATCTACTCAATTACAGTAATGCGAGTGAATGTAATTCATTACTTTCCACCTCTGGTTTTTAGTCTTGGTGTGCTCCTGCATAAGCTATGTGGTTTCTGCTTTATACTGTAGCTTTACAGAATGACAGCTTTAGTATCGTCCCTGAGGTCAGTGTTTATACCTGCAGTTGCCTTTGGTTTTAATGCGAGCAGTAGTGATTGTCAGCATTAGTGTTGGTTCAAATCAGTGTTTAAATACTTGGTTCTTCAAGCTCTAGCTCTACTGAATCACTGTACTGTGAGTGCAGGGTCTCGTTTAAGCTGGACTTGAAATATTTCAACAACAAAAAAAACGTTTGTGCAGTTGTTTTCATGGGGCTTATGAACGTTTGGCTGTAAACAAGCATGTTCGCTATTAAATTCAATTTATTCATTTTGTGAAGGTGACATGTTTGAAATCACTTATGATGCAGAGTTACACAAAGAAGAAACTTGTACTATGACCTCAATTCACCATATACATTTTTATTCATGAACACCGCCACAACTTGACTCCTGCAGGCGTTGAAGTAAATGTTTTCACACATGACTTTCTTTCTCTTTCACCTCAACCGTCATGTCTGTCACCTGTGCTCCACTCTCTGTAACGTGTCTGACACCGTTCTGGGAGAAGAGAAGAAAAAAAAACATCTCTTTGCCAGCCTTAGAGGCCATAGCGTGACTTTCTCCTGCTTTTTACTGTTTACGACTTAAACACTTTGCTTAGAACTGAAGCGTTCACTAGTTAATTAAAGTGAATTTAAAAAGATGCACTAGTAGAGAGTTGGAGGAACACTAGAGATCTCTGCATACAGTACAGTACATCCCTTCAACACTTAGCTCATCAAGAGTAGGAGAGAAATAGACGTTGACTTTTAAGATGTCTTCAATGCATTAGTATTTACCCACACCCTCCCACTCGAAGGCTCATAAACCTGAGTGGTGAGGGCACATTATAAATGTGTGGGCTATTTATTGTAGAAATTTTGTGCTGATTTGATAAATAAAATGTTGCATTAGACTAAAAGTAATTTCGTGGTGGCACGGTGGTTTAGTGGTTAACACTGTTGGCGTGTGCACCTCCAGGGTCCAGGTTTGATTCCCGGCCCTGTGTGCATGGAGTTTACGTGTTCTCCCCATGCTTGGTGCGCATGCCCTGCAATGGATTGGCACTACGTCCAGGGTGTACCCCACTTCGTTCTGCGAAAATCTTGGCTCCAAAATTATCTTTGTGGGTAAACTGGTCTTCATCCATAGTGCATGTACTACACATTGGCCATTCACTTTACTGCATTATGAAATCTATTGCCTCATTACTGTCTTTTTCCTTTGTTGGCAATTCAGCAACTTGTTTAATCTTCTTCTTTCTTTCTCTTCTTACAGTAGTTCCGCAATAACGTTCTTCACCTCAGCAGAGCTTCTCAGTGTGTTTCAGGATTATTCTCAAGGCAGGCATTAAGATCTGGACTGCTGCTAGTGCTAACTCTTTCACCAGGCTCTGGTGCTCCCGGCGCTCTCCCATTGACTGTCCTAGTGCTGCTGCTGTTTTTTATCCATATTCTGTGTAATGGTGTTTCATTGTTTCTTTTTTAATATAGGAGGCCAAGTAGATGCTGTCTAGCATATAGTGTAAAAATTATTTAATTCCTACACTGTTCCTATGTTGTATTTGTCTTTTTTTTGTTTGTTTGTTTGTTTGTTTGCTTATTGCAATTCTTGTGACAGCTTGAATCACTGCCATAAAATCCCTTGTAACTAATATTCTTCTACGTCAATGATAGTGATGCATTTTTTGGCTGTGAAAGTTAATTAAGATTGTTAAATGTTAATTCAACACCTCCACTGGCTCTTGCTGGCCGGTTTTGTAAGGGAAGGTGAAGAGTGTGACTGCTGCCAGCTGGAAGTCTGATAATCCTCCAAGAGAAGATGAGAGAGAGAGAGAGAGAGATCTTGACATATTTATATACAGTACTGAATATTTTTAGTTAAACATGCTCCTACTGATATGATTGACAATATAAACAGTAGCATGCAGAAGGATCCTGACATATTAAATCTAAAACAACGTATTAACCTGAACTGTCAATATAAAAAGTAATTGAACATCTTAGAAATAAACCGCCTATACCGAATTCTTGCACAAGTTTAAACCTGCCACTTGAATTTGGATGAGAGGAGACAGAGTGCGTGGCATTTTTGCGCATGCTGTATAATTTTATTTACCGTTACTACTGTGAAGGCAGTGCATGCATGTGCTGTTAGTGAAGTCTTTGATGTTGTTTATAAAAAGCCTATTTTTAGCCTAACTGTGATATTGCTGTGAAAGGGGGGGGGGGGGGGGGGACATTGGGGGCAGAGCCAGACCTAATCCATCGCCTCCTAGGATGTGGCTTTACTTCATCTGGAACTTCTGTCAATCACACATTTTCTCCAAGAATATTGTGAATTTTGTGTGGGATGCTGCATATTTTTCTATTATGAGTAAATCCTACAGGATTAGACTGTGGGCTGCCCACACCAGACCTGCATTGGGCTATATGGGCAAAATGGTTATTTGCCCCATGTGATTTGTAGACCGCAGTGATCCCACAGGGGGTGTGTGTGGGTATGCCAAAGTGTTGCCTGCCCACAGAAAACCTACATCAGGCCAGTGTGGGTAAAATAACCCCGGGCATAACCCAGTCTTCCAACTGAATGAAGGAAAACAAAGGGATGTTGCTTTAAATTAGCTTTAAATATCAATATATTTTATAAAACCTATTGTTTGCTATTACTCATAACACTACAAATTAACTATGCCATCTTCAGCAACATTGCTATTTGGCAATGAATAGACAAATCTGGCACCAGCATGCAAGAGATGCAAATCAGAAAACTACTCTATAACAGATTTATATTTTATAACCGTAAACACCAATGTTAAGCTCAAGCAGAAATGTATTAGAAACTGCAACAACCCCATGCATTCCATAACCTCACATTATTGAGAATATTGGCTGTCTGAAATCTGTCAGAAAGCAAATATTAAAACCAGACCAGACAACTGAATATCACATAAAGAAAGAAAGCCAAAATGACAGTCTTACCTTTTCCCCCCTCACTTTTGTCATTATAGAACTATTGAAGCACCGAACCACAGTACCCCTTATCAAATCACATGTCCATGCTCACTTTCACCTTTTGTAGTAATGTTTGGTTAAGCACCCTTTATTTTTGTTACCTTTTTGTAGTGAGTCTGTGTCTAGCATTTGCATTTGTTGTGTAAGTTTCTCATATCCCTTAATCTAGTTCCTAGTCCTGGTCTTGCTTGCCTAGCCAGAGCTAATGTTTGTATCTGTGTTCAAGTATTGAGGGGTTTTTATATTTCACATAAATAAAGAGTCTACAATGGCATCTGCCTTCCCCTTATCTCCCTTTGACAAATTTGGGGAACAATGTCCCATATCGATGCATCACTATAAAATAATAATAATAATTTAAAATAGTAAGCTGAAAAGTACTACAACTAAAACTAGGATAGGATATATTTAATCTAGGAACATAAAATCGAATTCAAATAAACAAAACAAGACATTAATGAGGATTTGAAGGATGAGCAAAACAGCGGATTTGGTGCTATAAGTGCAATAAAAGCCATGGGGAATTCACATGACCTTGACTACACTATAAATATAAATAAAGCTTAGAATTAAAACAGGGTTCTGTGCCCATAGTACAGTGTGCCAAGGCAAACCCATGCCATCAAACTACTTGATGAATTAGCTAAGAGTGACTAATCTAATTCTCTGTCATAGATGTTTAAGACCACTAACTTTGGCAATTACTGTACGTAAATTAAAGAAGCTGTTCATCACCTCTTGAGCTTGGAGTCTACTGTATATTGTCCACTACGTCAACTTCAGGAACATGGATTATCGACCTAATAAGCTTGGCCAGAGAACTAATGCCATCTTATACTCCAATAGTATAGATATAGTCATGTATAAATATAGTCAAGTAACTGCGACACCTTCACTCCCACGCCGAGCCCGCCTTCGCTTCCCCGCCACCGAAGAGGAAAAGGCCGCGAGGAGGATTCCGGTAAGGCCCCCGATCCTAGCCGGGAAAGCTGCCCAGCCGACGGACGTCAGCGAGGACTCCCGCCTGAGAGAGCTGGGAGGGGCCAGACTGGCCATCGACAGCAGGAGAAGAACTGTTGAGGGAGCGTGCAGCAGCGCTGCCTCGCATGCTCCATTCTGCCACTCCGCCCACCGCCACCTTTCACCAACTGCGTGCCCACATGACAGCTGGGCACTGCCCCCTGAAACTGCACGTGCACCTTTCACTTCTTTCCTTCCCTTTCGTTCAATCCTCCCTTCTTTAACCCTTTCCTTCCCCGCTTATCCTAAATAAATTACCTTTTTTCCCATAAGACCTCGCTTCGTGTCCGTGCTTCATGCCCATGCACAAAAGGGTCGAACCCGTTACACACCTCTAACATGTATTTTTTCAGGGAAAATCCATCAAGTTACAGCCTGGTTCCTCTCAAGGTTTCTTCCTACTGCCATCTCAGGGAGTTTTTCCTTGCCACTGTCGCCGTCGTCCTCGGCTTGCTCATCAGGGACAATCTTATCATTTTGATTCATACACATTTACATTTCATACAAATTTAAATAAAACTGTTAAAAGCACTATACAAATAAAATTGAATTGAATTGAATTACAGCCAATACATTATGGTTTCTAATGCCACATGAATTCATTCAATGTGATCTATCTGCCCTGGTTCAGTTGAAGTCAAAACCCAGACCTAGTTGAGTGAAAATAAAATTTCGCATTGAAAAAGCACTGCATCCACTAAGGTTTTATACTGTTGAATTTTCAAATTATTTAACAAATATATGTGAATAAGCGTGCGAGCTAATAAATGTGCATACTGTATGTCACAGGGAAGGCCATGGCCTCAACCAGCTACAACACAATAAAACTGCAGCGTAAATACAATAAATATCAATACAGAAAATATCAATGTTTTCATGTTGATACACATTGCAAAGAAATTTTTATTAATTATACGTTTTGAAACAATACCTTCATTACCCTTCAATTCAACAGCAGCATTCCTCTGAAGATAAAGAAACTTTTAAGCATTATTTTGAAAAAATCTCTATGCTCGCAGAAACTAAATGCATTACTGATAAATACAGTAAAGGGTCAGTTGGGGCATTGGTGGCTCAGTGTAGGCGTCTTGCCTGTCATACAGAAGGCCTGGGTTTGATTTCTTAGCCAATACCCAAAACTCCAGTCACTGGATGCAGTGTTGGTCCCAAGCCCGGACAAAATGGGAGGGTTGCATCAGGAAGGACATCTGGCGTAACACCTGTGCCAAGTTGTGTGTGGATCGAATAGCCCGCTATGGTGACCCCCTAACGGGAGCAGCCCGAAAGAACAATAACAGTCTATAGTCAGTTCTTTTTTGGATGGGACATTTAAAGGGAGATATCAGAATTATTGTTTTTGTTGTGATTGCTTTTGTGAAAGAATTGATTCCTTAAGATTGCCGATACTCACATGCATGAGGATGTACTTTTTGTACAATTTTAGACTTAATCCCCAAACTAATACAACTTTGGAGAACATGTGTTTTACCAGGACAGTATATAGGAAACTGCTGACATAAGGAACAATTCTCACAGCAATTGGCTCTCATTCATTTTTAATAGGCCTTCTGCTATTATTTATAGAACACTAAGTCTTACTATTGGACCACACAAGCTCATTTTGTCTCGCTATATATGAGCAATTTTCCTTGGGTGAACCACCATAAATCTCTAATATTGGATACAAAGCATGATGAAAACTATAAGTGTGCAACACACAGTTGTTGTTTTTTTGATGTCACAGAATGGTGCTGTATGGGTTAAATAAATTAATGATTTTGTTTGAGCAATATCTACGTACATATTCATTCATTCATTCATTCATTCAGTAAGCATGGTTCCCTCATCAGGGTTGCATTGGTGAGAGTCTACCCGAAAACACTGAACATAATGCAGTGGCATTCACCCCAATATACCTTATGGCAGGGTAGCATGCAAACACACATTCACACACACTCATTTACACCAAATAGAAATAGGAAAGTTGGTGGAGCCAATCAAATAAGCAGCTGCTCTCTGTGCCAGTGCTCTCCCTAACACCTGCTAATTTGAAATATGTGTTGTCATTTTCCCTAAACCTTTGCCACAAAGTTGGAAGCATACAACAGTTTTGAATGTTATTGTATCCTGCAGCATTAGAAACTTGGACATATCCAGCATGGCAATGCCAGAGTATACAATGTGAGGTTCATACAAAATATGGCCTGCTGAGGTTGATGTGAAAAAATCGTGAGGGTCTGCACAGAGCCCTGACCTCAACTCCACTGAGAAACTTTGTTATGAATTATTGACTGGATTTCAGGCCCAAATCAGTGCCAAACCTCACCAATACCGTAGTGGCAAAATGCGCAAATCCCTACAATAATGTTCTAAAATCTAATGGAAAGCCTTTCTAGAACACTAAAGGCTATTATAACAGGGTTTTTTTTTTTGGTTTGGGTTGTTTTGGTTGTCGTGTCCCAATAAGGAAATAAGAGTGAATTTATTGTATTATTTCTAAAATTTAGTAATCCCCTGCTATGAATTTACTGTTGGTTCTTGTGTGACATTAATGTATTTGTTGTGTGTACTGTATGGCTTAGAGAGTTATTAAAAGTCAAGGTCACATTCCTTGTGATTTTGTTCAAACCTGGCCCATACAACTGATTCTGGCACGTTCATATTTGTTCATTATGACGATGATTACTAGTGAATTGTATAGTTATTATGATTACCTGTAAATAAAAATCGCCACATGCATAGCTTTTGACATAAGTATCATGCCAAGAAATAATGCCATATGTAAATTATTACATGAACCTCAAATAGATGGCTAACAAACGGGCAGCTATAACAAGTGTACATTCACCTGTTTAAAAAAAATTATTAAAAGCGCTGATGTTAGCTGAAAAGTTAGCATTGTGATATGAACCAGACCAATTAATGTAGATGTTCACGCTTCTTCCCAGCATGTGTCAAAAGCTGTTAGCACTGTCCTTTTACATACTTCATTAGGATTGTGATGAATTTTTAACCGGCAAACTGATGTACAGTAGCTGGTAGAAGTTCGCTTATAATGTTGATAACTTGCAATGGGTTATTATTGTTGTTATTATTAGTGTTGTTGTTGTTGTTAATAATAATAATAATAATAATAATAATACATTTGGGTGCTTACAGTAAGCAATGCACAATGAACAGTATAGGCAGTGTTCCTGAAGGATAACCTGGGTGCTATTCCCTACAATTGTATATGGTTTAATATTGTTCATTGTTCATGAAGTTTTGTGCTACTCATGGAGAATATGAGTATGAATCAAATACTTAGTGTTTACCTTGTAAGGTATATGAAAGTTCTTTTGCAAAATCCTATTTTAACTTTTGAACTTAACATGATGAAATTTTCCACAAACTTTGAATGATTTAAATAGTTTTCTATAACAATTAAATGAAGCATTGTGCCATGTTTAAACAATTACATTTACATTTGGCAGATGCCCTTATCAAGAACGACTTACATTTATTTCTATCGCATTATAAATCTGAGCAGTTGAGGGTTAAGGGCCTTAGTCAAGGGCCCAACAGGCACAATTTGGTGGTGGTGGAGTTTGAACCTTGGACCTTCTAGACCATTGTCCAACACCTTAACCCCTGCACCACCATTCAGGTCCACATCTTTAAGTCCGGTTGAGAGATGGCAGGGATAAGCTCAAGATGCAAAATCATACTGTTGCTTAAACTTGTTTACTATAAACCATCTAAAATAGTGTGAATATATATAATATATTAAAAAAAATTTTTTAAATCAACTACATGTATGTATCTTTTTTCAGGTTTAGCGCAACAGTCCTTCAAAAACTTTGTGCATGTCTCTGCACCTAGCCCAACACATTGAAACACTGAAAATATCCAGTTTGAACCAATGAGCTTAAACAGGACCCACTGATCTCACTGGCTAAAGTAATCTGTTAAACAAGAGACGAGCAAATCTTAGTCATGACCCGAAGCCTCACTGACTGAAAAACTGACCTGTTGAACAAGAGAGTAGCAAATCTTGGTCATGACCAAAGGATTCACTGATTCTGAATGGCACCAACTTCTAATTAGTAGATAATAAGCTTTTGTAAGAGCAGGAGGAAGCTAAAAACTTCCACTAAAGAATTCAAGAGGCAGGTGTCCTAGAATTTCGTAGGTTATAGCCTAAAACTTTAAGACAATAATTTATATATATATATTCAATGAAGTACTATCGGTGTGGAAGTAAGATCACTAAGAGCTTTGTCAATAGAGTCAGGGCGATTTTTTTTATTTAATTTTTTTGGTTACTGAATGTAATCTTAAAGTGGAGAAACTGATCAATGGTTGACTTATCAATATACACAGGGGAAATGCTTGCACTACTTCTATCACTACATTACATTACTACGTGGACGGCAGTTGCCCCCCTATTTCTATTGTCCATGATCAGCAAATCGGGATGGACCTTGTCTGACCACTTCCGAAATCAGCAAAGGGACAAAAATATAGATTTGTCGACTACGCCACTCGTTATCCACAGGCGATCCCACTATGAGAAGCAACATCTCGGAACATACTGTAGCTAAAGAGCTTGTGTGGGTCTGCCAAAGGAAATATTAATGGACCAAGGCACACCATTCATGTCCCGACTGATAGCTGACATCTGCCGGTTGCTGCAGATCAAACAGCTACGTGCTTCCATATATCACCTGCAGACTGACAGCCTGGTGAAGAGATTCAACCAAATGCTAAAAAGGATGCTGCGGTGTGTGATTGACGTAGGAAGATGAAACTGCCGGCACAGCTCCACGAATTCCGCCCAGGTGATCACATGCTTCTGCTCCTCCCTAACACCGTCTATAAATTCCTACCCTGCTGGCATGGGCCCTATACCATCATGGAACGCATCAGTCCTGTGAACTAAGGTCTGCAGCAGCCTGGAAAGAGAACGCGCACTGAGCTGTATCATGTAAATATGCTACAAATGTGGATTGAACTGCTGCCATGTCTCTCAGCTCTTACTGCTCTCTCCTCCCCAGCTCTAGTATGCGAGATGGTACAGCGAGGGGAGGATCTAACCTCAGCAACACCAAGACCTAAATGAACTTCTAGATCAGTTCCAGGACATGTTCTCTCACACACTTGGTACACCATGATATTAAAATGCTGCCCGGCGTCATTATTCGACAGAGACCATACCGTCGCCATGCCATAGAGGTTAAAAATATGCTTCGAAGTGGCATTATAGAGGAGTCGACTAGTTCCTGGTCCAACCATATAGTGATGGTGCCCAAGCCTGACGGGTTGATCAGTCTTTTGCAATGAGTTCTGCTGCCTAAATCAGATTAACAGTTTGACGCGTACCCTCTACTGTGAGTGGATGATCTGATCAGCCAACTTGGATAGGCTCGCTTTATTTCCACATTAGATTTAGCTAAAGGATATTGTCAGGTAACCCTGACACCTGAGGCAAAAGAAAAAACTGCCTTCAGCACCAAACAAGGACACTGGCAGTACCGAGTCCTCTCCTTCGGGCTCCACAAAGCCCTCGCCACCTTCCTGATGGATATAGTGCTCCGTAGTCATTCATTCAGGCGATTGGGATGAGCACCTGCACCATCTTCAGGAAGTACTATGGGAGCTCAGGAAAGCCGGCCTGACTGGCAATTAAAAAAAATGCTACCTGGGGCTGACTGAAGCACAGTACCTGGGTTACTGGATTGACTGAGGGATCCTAAAACTACAAGAGAAAAAGATTGAGGGTTCCCATCTCTAACATAAAAAACAGGTATGTGCTTTCTTGGGACTAACAAGCTATTATAGGAGGTTAGTGCCTAACTTCTCCTCTATTGCAGCACCCCTCTCAAATGGCTTGTAGCCATCCTCTCACAAGACTTCAAAGGAGTAATGCACCCAATCTACATGAGTAGGAAACTTACACCAGCAGAACAAAAATATGCGACCATAGAGCAAGAGGCCCTTGACATTAAATGGGTGATAAAGGAGCTAAAATACTATCTAGCCGGGTGGTACTTTACACCAATCACAGACCACAATCCTCTACAATGGTTGGCAAGGGCTAGGGATACAAACCATTGCATCACATGCTGATTCCTGGTTCACTACAAGATTTCTCTCTCAATCCAACACAGGGCTGGCACACAGCATGGAAACGCGAACGGTCTGTCTAGACGACACACACTCTTCTCATCATCAAGGACGATCTTGAAGCTGGGGGTGGGGGGGGGGGGGTGCTGTGGCAACGGGCTTACAGCCAGTGCGCTCTTAATAAAATAACTCCTCGCTTGCCTAAAAAGAGCCACACCCCAGACACAACCAGCACCAGGGTTAGCTCTGTGACATTCCAGAGAGGGGCAGGGCATTGCAATTCACTGGCATTGGCCACTACCCTCTACCAGTCAGCCACTCGCTATTAAAGGACCCCGTGGCGCATGTCGGTGAGTGGGTCAGGTAATACATTTTTATAGTGCTTTCCTCTCCCTACAGACTCTGACACCAGTGAGTGGTATTACACACTCCCCCCCCACCGAGAAGAAACCGGTGCTCCATCGCACCTGCCTCCTCCATGCCCGCATCCCCTCACCCCTTTCACCTAACACATAAAGCCAATAAATACATGAGTGAGAGTGTGTAAAAAAACAAAACAAAAAAGTGTTTATACCACCACGTTTGTGTGAATAAAAGCGCGCATGTGTTCACCGCATCTGTGCATCTACGTGTCCGTGATTTGGGTGCCCACCAAGGCTTTACATGGGTGTACTAGCTTTTACACATGACTGTATATATACAGTATGTGTGTGTGTGTGTGTGTGTGTTCGCGCATGTTCCATCCTCAGCCATTTGAGGAAACTGATTGATGCTACCAGTGCCTACATTAAAATGCAAAGATTTGCTTTCATTTTCCTATGTAATAAAGTACATGTACAGTTTGTTTCAATAAATTTGTATTAGAAATGTGGACTTTTTATTCATTTTTAAAGACTAGTTCCTTTTGTATATCAAAATAGGAAAGCATAAAACAGGCAAAAGAAACTATTGTAAGCAAAAATAAACATCACTAAATCATCTAGTATGCAGCACAATTTGGCAAGCTGTTTGAATAGGTCAGAGAAGTGACTGGCTAGCTTCAATGCATACAAAAGACAGGAAATGCACTAATTAATCTGATTATTGAGACTGGTATTTAAACCAGATCATGTGACACATAAGCTTTCAGAGAATTCAATGCTGCACTTGACCCTAAATTCAGAACTCCAGGGTATTTAAACTAATTCAGTTATTGCTTTGAAAATGCAGAGTGTACTCAGAAAGCAATAGCTGGGTGTATCGAAATGACTCTAGATAGGTGGAAGGATACCAGAGTTTTTCTAATCCTCACTGGCATCAGGTCTAACATGAAACAAAGTGAAAGGGATCCAGATAGTGTCTTGCTAGTTGACCGCGATTTGAATCAGCATCAGATTCTGACAATTGTACTGTATGCCATGATAAGTAAGCTGGGTAGCAAATGATTTAAAAAGCCCACATTTATTGTTTGTGTGCTACCTAGCATATATAAGCTTTACTATTAGGACTATATTGATTTTGAAAAACAACTTCTGTAGCTACCTTATAATTTAGCTGTGATTGCAGTATTTACTGATTTGTTGAAGGAGGACTTATTTAAGATTTTAGCACAAGTTATGTATTGCCCACACTGCATACAGTTGCTTGCCCTTAAGGATGCGCTTAAGTTTCCAGTGCTAGCAATATCATTAACAAGGCATGGTTGCTTGTTCACATTATCCAGAAGTCTGCACTGGCAAATGGAGAATGTTTAAAAATGGTATTTCTTTCTAATAAAAACTGCTGCATAAAATACATTAAGGAGATTAAAAACAATGCACGTTTCAACTAATGAAAAGCACAAGTGTCTTTTTCATGCCTGATACACGGATAAATAAACCTACTTGAAGTGGTCATTGGTAATTTTCAAAAGTGAGCATGTCAAAATAATTTAATTGAAGTGAGGGCTTGTGTGCAATTTCAAATCTCAAGACTTCTTTATGATAATGACTATCCATAATGGAATTTTTCTGTATGGACAGCGCTTATGTATTAGCTCATCTGTGTTTATGCATTATTTACATTTGGTTAGAAGTCCTTCAGAAGCTGGCATTAAAACACTTCGTGCCAGTAATTGGACTAAAGTAGAGAATCTTCTGAAAATCTTCAGAGACAGCCAGCCTTTGTCTGATGTTGTGCCAGCATTTTGAAACTTGAGGCACATCTGCAGTGTACCTGGGTGGAAAAGCAAATGGCACCCTTCCTCCTTTATAACATACTCACAGCAGGTGATTCGCACCATTACTGAGCATTTTTGACCCCTAAAGTCCAGTTTGTTAGACAAGAGTAATCACTCTATACTGTGCTCAGACATGGTTCGATGGCGAGCTTGAAGAGGTGCTGCCCAAGCAGGAGATTGAATGCTATGATGTCAGTTATGCAACTACCTCTTTTAATATTTGGTGTAATATCAGGTCTGGTTCTCACCGTATTGATGAATGTGAAAATCTGTCCCTCAACAACAGCTGCCTTAGTAAAAATCTTCTTAGCTATGCTAAGACTCCAAATGAATCACAAGGGTAATAAAAACTCTAAATATTATGTGCTATGGAAGACTGCTTCTCTTCTCTTCAACACAAAAAGTTGCATCATGATGATATTAGAATGCTCAGGCCAGCATCAAAGGCTTGCCAGCTTTCTGGATCCCACTGCTGAGAAGATGGAGGCAGCATCTGCTTCAGTATCTCTCATCAAACCAAGTTCCCCCACTGGTGCATATAACTCCAGAGACAGTGCTTTTAAAAAAGGCAAAAGAGCTGTTTGTTTGAAGTTTGTCCTGTTTGACCAAGCAGCAGTAAATATAACCATGGCACACCACACCAGACCAGACCTTCAGGTCCATAAAGCCACATGTTCCCTGCCACAAAAGGTCCATAGAGTGAGTGACCAGAAATCATGTGGCAGAACTAACAGTGCCTCACACGAAATGCAGAAACACCTGGGAGAAGTTTTGTTACATCACTCTAGTTTTGGCAACTGTAGTTCTGTTGACTGTATATCTGCAACCAGCAACTTTGTATTCAGTGTGTGCACAGACCTTCTATGCCTGAAAACATGTACATACAATATTATATTTTTTCTCTTCATAATCGCCTGGGGCAGGGTTGGCTGAGTGAGTACGTTGTTGGACTGCTGACGAAGAGGTCCATGGTTCAAGCCCTAACACTGCTGGGCCACCACTGTTGGACCCTTGAGCAAGGTCCTTCACCCCCAAGTGCTCAGATACAAATTGGGCGTCAAGCTGGAAACCCGGCCATGTAAATAGTGGATGTATATCTGGTGCCCGATGTACTGTACCGGGTGACATGTAGATCCATCCATCCATATAGTCCCCTGCTACACTAAGGCATTCATCCCATCATTTCAGTAGTGCTTGGAAACCATCAAGGTAGAAAGTTTTTGAAATGCGCCAGAGCCATGATCGGACGGCCTGCTTCATGCCTGAAATTCTGGCCTCCTAGGAACTCCTTTAAATGAACTGAATATGTTGAACTGGCTTGGTCAGGGCTGAAATGTTTTACTGCGGCTAAGAGTCTCATCACCGTACTGTGCTTCACTTTGCTTACTGTGTATACACGAAAAAAAATTTAACATGTGGATGATCACAGCAACCACTTGGTTGTGGCTTTATTAATATTTACAACCTAACCTTTTTATGGTGAATACCCACATTCTGTTGGAACGTGAGATTTCGTCATAAAAGAACAAAAAAAAAAACACATGAGCAAGAATGCATTTCGACTTCTTTATTGGCTTTATATTTGTTCTCTCCAATGACCTTAATTCACTCTCTTACTCAGCTCTCTGTTTGTTGTCCTTTCCACCACTGTGCCCTTTACATGAACTCTCACTATACCACAGCTTCACATGTGGGATTAATGTGACCTGTGATGCAGAAATGGCAGGGCCACATCTTGCACATCTGCAATAATTTCTTATACCCTGTTATACATTTATGTAGTTTTAAATTATTGTTGATACATGACCTTCTATACAGTAAGTCAGAAACTCTTTAGTATCTATGCAATAGTGCAACAATCCTAGTTCATCACCATGTTATTCTTAAGGACATGTACAGCTTAGAGCCATGATTAATGATATGCAATAGCATCTTAATTGAGAAATAAAGCTTCACCCTGATGTTGACTAGACTACTTGCCATTCCTGCTGCTCAGCAGCGCATGCTGTGCTTGATTAAGCGTAGACCCGTGTCCCAAATGACATGCTCTACTAACACTCACTTTATGCATAATGGCTTCAGTGGCGTACTCCAGACCTCCCACAGCAGATCGGAGTTTATTCCCTGATCCCAGTCGAGCTGGCATGAAATATTATGACCTGAGAAAGGTTGCACGAAACCCAATTTGTATTTTTCCTCCTAATGTTTCAATTCTCCAGTGTCTACTTTGGACATTTCATTTTCGGCAGTATGTCTCTTGCACCATTGCGGACAGGTTTTCTCTTCATATTTCTTGAGTAAGGCTTTGAATGAATGCAAGGACTGAGTTTTGAGAAGCCCCTTACACTTTATTGATAAGGTAGACCAGATCACAGCAGGTGAGAGAGGAGAAAATTGAATGGCTGCCCCATCACAGCGTAAAATGCCTGTCCCTACTGTACAGTATGTTCTCAATACCCATTGGCTCACTCATCAATGGTTGTCCATACACTGTGTTAAACCCTTGACATAGTCACATGTGCTCTCAGTAGAGTTCTGGCATGTGAACGGCTCAATTATATTCATAGTTAAACCCTACTTGAGCCCATACCAGCTTGGATGACTATTCCATATTTCATGAGAGCTGAGTTTTGCCCACACAATTCTGTCCTACGAGAGTTGCTCAAGGTCCAACACACAATTTATCTCCAGGTCACTGGAAACGCTCTATAGGAGTACAGATGAACAAAGACATGCTATGCAACCTTCGGTTCCTTCCTGAACCTTAAATATGAGAAAATTATGTCTTTACTGAATTATCAACAAATATTAAGGAAATATAACATATTCTAATGCATGCAATTTCATGCAGTGTTTCCATAACCTTTGAGCAGCTCTTCACCTTGTCACAATTAACATTAAGTTGCAGTTAGAGTTAAGGTTGAGTTACTGTAGGTCTTGCCAAAGCTGCTCTGGTCTCAAGAAATATGGACACCGGTTGCATCTATCATCCAACTCCCCTGGGACTTGGTGGGAACAATCAACTCACAGGTGTGCCCTAAATGCACATCCTTGAAGAAGGTTGAGAGGGGGAAAAAAATCAACAATTAGAATTTCTAAACTTATAAAGTTATGCCATTAATAAATCATAAAGCATTTGTAGCCTGGCACTGTTACAAATCAATAAAAATATTAAGCCCTGCTCTAAAAGTCAGTCTTGAATATGAATAAATCAATAATAAATTCCATGCAAGGTGCACTGTTTTAGCATAGCAGTTTTATGTAATCTTTAATAAGCCTGTCTGAGTGCTTTCTTAGCATCTAGAATCATCTTCCTTTTATAGGCTCTAGTGGTATCCTGACCTGATCCCCAGATTGACTATAAACAGGAACATATTTCAAAACGTACCTGGTAGGCCATCATAAACGACTTTAAAGGAATAGTTTGGGTTTTTTCAAGTCTGTCTTAAACCACAATTGGCTAACAGGAACTATGACAAACAGGATGGCTATTTCCAGCGAATGAAAAGAGTTAAATTTGTACTAAATACACTATAACTTGGAAAGATACTGAGTCGATTGAGCTCAGTGGGACTGCAGAAGCTACACATAGGTCTCAGTTGAAGTGTTGGAATGCATTTTTGCACAGAATGAGGGTTGTGGAATTTGGCTCCGGTTACTTACATTGTACTCGCTCTCTGGGTGACAGACTTTCACGGCCTGTGTAAACGATATAAACACTGTCTACAGTGAGGTGGTGCACACACACTTCGAACACTTACATTATGCATACTGTGCTAATATGCTAATAGTGTGTATGTTAGTTTATTTTTACGTATGAAATTATCAGAAAGGTTAGTTAGTTTGTTAACTGTCTTGTTTGCCCAGATCTGTCAGTTTGTACTACCTGAATTCCGGAAAATTTGAATAAAATAAATACTAAAAGACTTTTAAATCACATGAGCCAATATTTCATTCACAATAGAAGACAGACAACATAAATGTTTAAATGGGGAAATTTTACACTTTGATCCACTCAATGAGCACATTTCGAATTTGATGCTTGCTACAGGTCTCAAAAAAGTTGTGACAGGGCAAAGGGCTGAAAAAGCAAGAAATTTAGAAAAGACTCAGGTTAATTGACATCAGGTCTGTAACATGATTAGCTATAAAAGGGATGTCTTAGATAGGCAGAGACTCTCAAAAGTGAGGCAGAGACTCTCAAAAGTGAAATCAAATTGCAAAGGCTTTGTAAATCTCATCATATACAGTGCATAACATCAAAAGATTTAGAGAAACTGGAGAAATCTCTGTGCATAAGGGACAAAATCGAAGACCTTTGTTTGATGCCCATGGTCTTCGGGCCCTCAGACGACACTGTGTCACTCATCAACATGATTGTGTCATTGACATTATTAAATGGGCCCAGGAATACTTCCAGAAACCACTGTCTGTAAACACAATTTGTTGTGCCATCTGCAAATGCCAACTAAAGCTCTATTATGCAAAAAGGAAGCCATATGTGAGCACGGTCCAGAGGCACCGTTGTGTCCTGTGGGCCGAAGCTCATTTAAAATGGACTGTTAGAAAGTGGAAAAGTGTTCTATGGTCAGACGAGTCCAAATTTGACATTCTTGTTGGAAATCACAGATGCCGTGTCCGCCAAGCTAAAGAGGAGGGAAACCTTCAAGTGTGTTATCAGCGTTCAGTTCAAAAGCCAGCATGTCTGATGGTATGGTGGTTCATAAGTGCATACGGTGTGGGCAGCTTGTGTGTTTTGGAAGGCACTATGAATGCTAAAAGGTACAGATCTGGCCATTAAGAACGCACGTTTCGAGAAAAGAGATCCTGCTGTGAAAATGCCCTTCATTACCTGTAGGGGGCAGTCGTGTTTCAGTCTGAAG
>JAQMYL010000005.1:1832194-1844507 GCA_030014365.1 Clarias pachynema | reverse complement strand
TTCACACACAGAGGATCACTGGAAAGGGGTGTCCCCAAAACTGATGGGTGGGACTACTGTCCACATAATGCACTAATTACAAGAAAACAATGTGTTTGTGTGTGTATGTATGTGTATGTATGTATGGGTGCATCTCAATAAATTTGAATACTATTGAAAAGTTGATTTATTTTAATAATTCAATTCAAAAAGTGAAACTCTTTATATATATTATATATATTATATAGATTCATTGCACACAGACTGATATATTTCAAATGTTTATTTCTTAAAATTTTGATGATTATGGCTTACAGCTAATAAAAACCCAAAATTAAGTATCTCAGAAAATTAGAATATTACTTAAGACCAAAAAAAAAAAAAAAGATTTAACACAGAAATGTTGAACTACTTAAAAGTATGGACTTGTACAGTACTCAATACTTGGCCAGGGCTATGATAGAAAAACTTTCCGATAATATTCTAATTTGTTGAGCTACACATACAAATATACATTTTATTTATATACATACTGTACATACATACACACGCACACAAACAAATCAAGCTAAAGCTGCCATTTTGCAGTTATGCTAAGAACTACATGTTTACGTATGCACATAAGCAATTATCCAGGGGCTATTGAGGAGATATAACAAAACACAAGTTCAATTTACAAGGGCCCCTTTTTAATAATAGTGCAAATCAAATGAGGTCGAACTTGAAAAGCCAACATAACCTAATGACCTTGTGTCTTTGTCAAAGACATCAAACCTGTTGTCTCAGTGGTCAGGCCAGTAACACATGCCTCTTATGTTCTTCCTCCATAAGTCAGCATGGTGGAATCTTCAGGTAACTGAGGGCAGCATGTAATTACTCTGGGCCAAATGTGCCAGAGGCAAAGGGAAGAAGCAGAGGGAATAGGGACATGTAATGAACTAATTAATGATACTACTAATTATATATATAAAAGGTGGGTGAAAACAAGTAACTACAGTAGGCATTAAAAATTGGTAATAAAGTCCATATTTCTAATATAAATTTATTTAAACAAATTGTACATGTGCTTTATTTCAAAGGAAAATGAAAGCAAGTCTTTCACTTTCAATGTAGGCACCAGTGGCAACAACCAGTTTTCTCTACGGACCTGGGAGGGAACGTACAGTCTTCTAAAGGAAGTCGTTTGTGATAATGCTGAGAACCTCCTGAATCCGTGCCTCCAAGTCCTCCAGTGTGCGAGGCTTTGTCCTGTACTCTTCCTCCTTCACATGGAGTGAGATCTAGACTCCTTGGAGGCTATTCATGAGGTCTGTGTCATCCCAGCCACATTAAGAGCAAAATGGGGAGAGACTGTTTTCATCATGACTCCAGTGATACTACCTAGTTCTACTACAGCCATTAAATATTGCCTACTTCATTTTCACCCAGCCTGTATATGGGAAACATATACAATACATTTACAGATAAATGAAATTTAAGGCCAAAGGAACGAAAAAAACGTGGACAAAAATAAAGACGACATCTCTTCATATTTATTTATAGCTCAATAACGTTCAGAAAGAGGTTTTTTTCTGAAATAAAATGTAAAATGTATCTATTTTAATGTAAATCTATTTTGCAAATACATTTATTGCGGTTAGTCATGGCACAGACTAAGTCTCTTCGCAAGTCAATTGCTTATTCGTGAATTACTGTAGGTTACACAACAAACAATGAGTAAAAGTGAAGCTATTTTGAAGTGCATCTAAGGTAATAACTGACAGAAGTATACAAACAAATATGTCAATAATAGTATTGATACATTTCAGTAATAAATAACAATAATAAATAAATAAATAAATAAATAAACTAATTTTTGTGATCCATTTAATTATTAATAGCTATTTTCAGTTGGATTATGCAATATATTCGATATTTTGATTGACTGATTGATTGATTGATTATATTACTAAAGGATGAGTATTGTCAGGGAATTTTTTGCAAAGGCACGCTTGGCATGCTTCACCCTTATCAACTATTGATTACCACCTTTGGGAATGTCTTATTTCCCCCCAACATCATTCATTTCCTGGATCATGTTGATAGTTAAGTACAGCCTTCTCCGATAATTAAAGACTGCCCTGAAACAAAGCCATGATTGCAAGTTGATGAGAGCAGTGTTTCATTCTGCTCACAAATTCAGGGAGTTTGGTTCCACTTGTTATTCCAAACACGTCTGACTTTCAGCAGCTGGTGGAGGAGGAGCTCAGAGCCTCACCAGCACAGATACTTTTTCCTTCCTATAATCCAACACAAAACACCCGAAATGCATGCTGTCTAATTTCTCTTTCCCATTCTTGTAATTTCCCACTGGATGGTTTATCAGTGTTTCTGAGAAATGTCTTTTTTCCATGCACTGTGGCTTCACACCTCCAGGGTTAGCGGCTCAAATGTCACCTCCGGGCTGCGTGTGTGGATTTTTCATCTTCTCCGCGAGCTTGTGGTGGGTTTCCTCCTCTACTCCAATTCCCTCCTAAAGATGAAAGCCATGTGGTCTAGGGTGATTAAAGTTTACAAAATCCCTATAGTGTATGATTGGCAGTGTGCATGTGCTTGTGCCTGATGAGAGGTTGGCACACCCTGGACCCACACACACTATGGGCAAATTGGAAATGCCAGTTAAGCTAATATGCATGTCTTTCCACTGTGGGAGGAAAGCATGGGGAGAACATGAAAATTCCACACACAAAGATCCTAAAAGGCCGCCAAAAAGGGCCGTTTTTATTGACCTACTGTCAGGATGATGCCAGGTTCCAACCCAGGTTCTTAGAGAAAGGAAAGAGATTTTTCTTTGGACTAAGATCCAATAACAAATTTATTAGTTGTTTGTTTTCAGTCTTAGAGTAAAGACATATAGTGTTTTCCTAAAGTTCTGTACCACAAGTTGGCTGATTGTTTATGTTCCACAAGTCCCTGACGTATGAACTAGTTCCGTTCCGGGAGCATGTTTGTAAGTCTGATTCGTTCATAAATCCGACAAAGTTAGTCTTGTACATCTTTGACAAAAAAAAATAAAAGGTTTTGCATTATACTCCTGCGAGACTGCGCTTCCAAATCACAAGGGGAATCCAGGTGACGCAGCGGAGACAAGTGACCTCATTTAAAGGGAGCCTGGGAAGACATCGGGGGAGGACAACGCTGCATAGTGTTTACTGCACATTTAAACAGACTCAATTTTGTCTGTATTAGACTGTGAACTCTGTCTCATTGTGGATTTTCCAAAAATTTGAATCATTCACCAACAGGACAGCTGTTTTCTATCATCGTGCTCCCGGACTAATTAACGGGTGAGGCCGACTCATTTCTCCCGCACCCCCACACGCACACAATATACCAGACTTTGGACATTTTATATATTCACTTACACACTGAAAATATTGTATGCAATTGTAAATATTGGTATCTGGCGCACTGCAGTGTCCATCTTTTGTACAATACACTTGAGCTACTCGCAATTTTTTCACGTTCACATCTTCATGTTTGTAGATGCAAGGTCCGTTTATATCTGCGGAAATTCGTAATGTGCATAAGGCATAAGTTGGCGACTCCATGTTTATGCAAAACAGTTTGATGTCTTTCATTAGATTTCCAAGTGTTTCTACATGTATGATTTTTGGAAGCTCTTGCAAAACCAGATGTAACATAACCCATAATTAACTAAATCATCGACTAACACCTGTATTCCTGCACCTTCAAACAAACACCAACTATACACTTTGTCCATAATGTGAGCATCATTTTTTTTTAATTACTATTTTTAGGTCTTACTGTGCATTTTATACAATGCGTTTGCCCATTCTCTTAAATATAATGATTCAATACTTATAGGCCAAATAAACATAATTTTAAAAACAGGTAAATATTCGTTCACAATTTGTTTTGACACTGATTGATTTTACCCTCATTTTCCCTCCACTAACAAGCACTTCAGAAATCACATGACAGTCACCAGCTGTCGTGGGTGAAGGTCAATACATGCTTTCTCAAAGACATATGAAGTCTGCCACTGAATATTTTTCAAACTGTTAATGCATGCTGCCTATCAGGATGGATAAATACACTCAGAGGAAAGCACTAACAAATCTTCTGCATACAGACACCTGCTATTGCTCTTGACAGGGCAGAGAGTAATGGCTTCCCTCCCACCCAGAGAGCATGGCCAATTTGGCTCTCTGGGCCTCCTAATTATGCATACCTATGGCAAAGTTGGGATTCAAGCTCATGATTTTCCAGTGATAGGACAAACACTTTTCTGTACTGCTAAATGGGAGCCCTGAGACTGAACCAGTTATAGGAGGACTGGAAATATATTTTGCCTATTATTCTAATTACATTTTTTTAAGATCCTAAAATAGTGTGCTGATTAAATCCTCAGTTTGCCAATCAATTAAGCATCACACAACCAGACATGTCAAGATGTATTCTTTTATTTTTAACAGTTTAATACTACAGTACTTTACTTAAATGTATGAGAGTTATAGTAATGATGATTGTAATGATGATAAATGGAAATGAATAGTATTTTTAAATGAATAGTATATATTTTCCCTCAAGTATCTACAAAATAATAGGAATCTATTTGTAACCATGGCAACTCAACAAGTCAGGGGGAAGATAATTGCTTGACCTTGTAGTCTTTCTCTGTAAGGTTAGTTTCTTATGCTAAACACACACACACACAATTCTATGCTGATGCAGACATTTATTTATCTTAATTATTTTTGTTTGTTTGCATATTCATTTGAGACTATAGTTCCATGAATAGTTCCAGGTAAGACATTAACTGACATCAGAAGTTGTCAGATAGTGGAGATAAATGCAAGTGCAGATGGGTTAATAAAGCAAAACACAAATGAAACTCAAGAATAAGTGCAAGCAAGAATAATGAATATATTAAAACAAGTGCTTTAGACACAAAGCAAGAAATATATACTGTACAGACACAAAAGCGAAACAAATGTTGTGTCTCAATTCTGGGACTGCATCTGCAGAAGATGCATTTGAAAGCCAATCATTTCTTAGCACCGGGTTTAAGGCTGTCCCATTTCGAAGGCTCCTTCAAATGTGGCTGACAAATGTAGCCTTCTTTTCCGTGACAATGTGTAGTGTGTATACTTCTCAGCTCAACATAACCCAAGATTCTTTGTGAGCCAGGGAAGAGCCCAGAAGAGATGCAGGACCGAAGGATGTTAAAAATAAAATGTATTTTTAAAATAAAAAATTGAAATCTGCATCCCACAGATCCCAGGTTCAATTCCTGCCTCGGGCTGTCTGTGTGTGGAGTGTGTGCATGTTCTTCCCGTATTTGGTGGGTTTCCTCTGGGTACTCCGGTTTCCTCCCACAGTCCAAATACATGCAGTTTAGGCTAACTGGCGTTCCCATATTGCCCATTGTGTGTGTGTGAATACATGTGCGAATGTTGACCGGAGGTCCTACCACAGTCGTAAAAATGGGACTAAATACAGTACAATGGTCACCATTGGCCTCCATAATCCCTAGTTGGACCACAAAGATTCCTAGGTAGATGGATATTACAGTACACTGGCATGATGGTAAGGGCACAAAGAGCTGGTGACGCAATTAGGAAATCCTCTGTACCATCTAATTTCAGTTTTACACCATCACAAGCCTACAGTAGGCCGATCATGCGGAATGCGTCCATGCGGATGTAGACCCTAAATTGGGACACACAGAAATGGAAAAACATTGCTACTTAATGGAATCACAAAACAGGTGTGAGTGATAACAAGGCATGTGACATGTGATTGGCACGGCTGCTGGGGAATAGAGTCCTAGCTATATTGAGACTAAAATTAGGGCTAGTATGATAGCAATTACCTGATCGCATGTGTAGATTTGTCATGCACACTCGGTCCGCGACCGGCACTAGGACCCGGAAGTAATACGGTCGCGAACCAGGAAGGATAAAAGGAGACAAGATGGTGCAGCACATCGCTCAGTCATTGAGTTTGCCCATGCCACTTCGGATTCGTTTGCCGGTTCGTGAGTACTGACTTTCTTGGGTTTGCTTTCAGATTGAGTGTGTGTTTATAGGATGCGGGTTAGATTGTGTCTATCCTTTGCTCCCCATTTGTGAGAGTCCTTAGATTAAATCGCGTGATTATCCTGCCTACTGTACTCGTGTCACTCCCTACTCGCGTTTGGGTTTACCATTCACGCTACAAAGGGCTAACCGCTAAAGCTACGTCTTCTGGTCAACACAGGTTAGTTCGTGACAAGATCATTCATCCCTGTTTGTGTTTCTTTTGTACAAATGTAAGAAAGGTAAAAAAAAAAAAAAGAAGACAAATAAATGCATGCTAACACATGGGGAAATTACAAAAGGGAACCAAGGCTCAACTGTACTTTTTTTATGCTGCACCATATTATAAGTTTTTACTTTACATAGCACTTCTTCTCCAGCAGCAATAATATCAGCATTAATGGGAGCAGGTTTATCCTTCTTCATGCTGTCTGACTTAATATTGAGGCTGTATCGGGGAGAACTGCTGAGCTTTATACTGTACATGTCCACTGCATCTTTCTTTTAAGAAGCATGAGAGAGAAAAGAAACAGAAAAGAACAGGGATTTGTAGATTTGTAGAATCATTGTGATAATTAGGTAGTATCTGATAAGGAGTGAGATGATACATCATTTTAAGAATCACCTTTTTAATGAAGATCCGAATATAAGGTTAAACTTACATGCAATTATTTACCCAGATATAATTTAACATAAATTCTTTCAACAAAAGTGTTAAAAAACTGATATACAACATACAGTACTGTGAGAAAGTCTTGAGCCACCCATCATTTCTTTACATTAAATTTAATCAAATGATGTACAATAAATTAAAGAAAAGGGAACAAATGTTTTACTGTACAGGCTGCAAAGTGCCTAAAAGATACAATTTTAAAATCGGTTGCTAATGTAAGAACCTCAACAGCGACCTCATTTCCCCTCTTGTCTGTTCCAACCACAGCATTCAGTATCAACAGAATACTGTACTAATCACCGGCCTGCTCATCTGTCATCGTTTCTCACTGGTTCAGATGCAAAATATGAAGAAATGATGGATGTTCAAGACTTTCACATAGTACTATATGTTTTACAATATAGAACAATATGACTGCATATTAGTGTAAGCACAATAGTCTATGCGCCCCTCAACATTTTGCTGTTGCATCAGATCAGTTCTGTGGTGTAAATCTTGCTAGATCTAAATCAGAATCTCAGAACTCCATTCTGTCCAATTAAAGAAGCAAATATCTGAAATCCCCATCTAGGATTGCAGAATTGGTTCAACTAAATGTGTACCTTTCCACTGCTTCAGCTCAGAATATCAGGAAATGTTAAGCACAGTACAATACTCAATACTCATTGAAATGCAAATCAGTTCATATCCTTTATCATCATGTGCTTTTTCTGGATTTTTGATTGATATTCTGTCTATACCCTTTACAACAAACCTATGATAAAAAATATAGTTCCCTCATTTCTTTGTAAGCGCCCCCCCCCCCCCCACCACTGTAACGCCTGTAATGAAACTTCAACAAAAAAAGACAATTGAAGAAAATATACTTTGTTGTGCAATATTAGTAATGTTAATTAATGTTAATATGCTGACACTCAAATTGTATTTAATCAGTAATTGGCCACTAGGGCTTTCTTACCACTAATGGATGTGCAAAGGAGGGACAAGAAACTGTGCAATAATTGTATATCTACGGTCTCACTCACAGCGAGAATTCTAGGATTCTAGGAAAGTCTCCTCCTAATTTAAACATGTTGGTACATGAGTTCGGTTTTTTATATTAGTATATAAAATACATATTTATGGTTGATGTTTTTGATAAAATATACATTGACCCGTTTGCACAGATATATTGCAATCTGAAAATATCCAACATCCAAGGCATATTTATAGTCTAGAATGTAGCTTGTACACAAACTAAGAGATGTCTTACCTTATCAAAGTTTTATTTCTTCTTGGCACTACCAGCAGGAAGAATTTTGAGAGTCTGGCTCTAACTTTTCATAAGAAATAACCTTGAGTGCTTCCTTAACTTCTTAGCCTAGGAGGAGCAGCCCTGACGGTTCTTTCATCCTGTATTTTAGTCAAAGTATTTTTTTGAAATTCAGTGATAAAATAAAACATAAAACCTACGAACCAGCGGCTGACATCAGACCCCGTGGAAGATGCATAAGCCAAGAATGTTCACTTGATGCTTAGGTTAAGATCCCATCATGTCACCAGTTAGTAAATTGCAGCTTAGAAACTGTGTAAGAATGTGTGTTAAAATCAGGAGAAACAAATAAAATAAAGGTCACTTTAGCAAATACACTGGTGTATAAACATTGAAATAATTGATTACAGTCAAGACTGATCCTGTGTACACACCCATCTTTGGACAAAGCTAATTAATATTAATGAGTATGCAAATGCACCAGTCACATGACAAAGTGTCAAAATAAACAAGATGTGTGAAACAAGTGAAGATTTTTCCTGGCAGATTACATACTGTACAAAGGTTGCGTCTTTTTTGCGAGTTGGCTCGGTGTCCGACATGATGGTTGTTATAAAAAGAACAGAGGTGTAAAGAGTACCTGAAAACCATACTTGAGTAAAAGTACAGATACCTTACTTTAAAAATTACTCCATTACAAGTTACAAGCCAAAAAAATACTTAATTACAGTAACGAAGTCCATTTACTCAAATACTTTACACCACTGAAAAAGAAAATAATAATGAGGTCTCGGGTCACGTGATCACATTGCCATGGAAGTTGGGCCTAATTAGCATACTAAAAGTACAGGCTGCACAAAACTATTTTCAAAAAACATTTATGGATCGATGTACAAGGCCAAGACAATAATTGTATCGCTCAGCATTTTTATGAATACTTATTTATGTGTACACTTATTTATTGGGGTGTGTGTTGTACAGTCTGAATCAACCTTTAAAGCCCATACACTTGCACGCCTTTGTGAAGGGTCATAGGAGTACACTCATCCAGTCAGAAATTTACATACGGCATTAACATTTCTTTTCAGCAGTAATGTGGTTTCTGGCTCATTACGTCCTACAGTCTGTGTTCTGTCCAAGCACACCAAGAGTTGTGTCCGCATTCTTAGCCTAAATTCCAAAGATGGCTTCCAGACACCGTCCATGGTATGTCAAGTCTCTACTGCCACTGTTTGTTGTTTTCATGGACAAGGGTTTCAATCGAGAAATGGAGAGATGTCCAGTATTTGTAGCTTAAAGATACCATCCCTGTTATTCTATGCCTATGTTCAAAGGCAAAATCCGACCTCTGACATGAATTTGAGTGTTTTGTTGATGAGTGTGAAGTAGATGGGATAAATATCTGAGGCCTTAAATAAAAGTCTGAGGCGAGAGGCCTTGGCTCTGGCATATAAATTTAAGTACCTTGGGTTCTTATTCACAAACGATTAAAAAAGTGAAGACGAGATTGAAAAATAGATTGGGTCTGCAGCAGCTGTGATACACTTGTCTTCGGTGGTAAAAAGGCACCAAATTGCAGTTTACAACTCATCAAGTCTACATCCCCTTTCTAACCTATTGTCGTGGTCTGTGAGTAGTGAAGGAAAAAAAATAGGGATGTAACTACAGGCAGCAGAAAGGAGGTTCCACCACTGGGTTACTGAATAGGTTGGGTAGATCAACAAATCAGGAGAGTCTCAGAGTGACAGAAGCTAGTTGAGATAACAGTTGAGTTGAGGCTGTCCCTAGGTGGTTCCCATGAGATCTTTATCAGGCATATCTCAGGCATGGAGACCACGAATAGTGCCATAACTTGCTGGATGCATTATACTGTATGTCATGGCTGGTTGGGAATGTTTGGGGAGCTAAAATCGGTGGTTGGAGATAAAGGAGTCTGAACTGACCTTCACAACCTAGCTATCCTGATCTCCCCTCTGCCACAGTAGAAGGAAATGAATGAGAAAAAAAAGACACAAATGCCTAAACTTTGCCTAAACACATTTATTTTATTACTCTGGCTTTCTTTGTATTTTCAGGGCTCGGAAATCTGCCCTCCAACTGGTGAGGTTTGTCTGACACAGCCTGCAGGTGACTCTAATTAGCCCCACCTCTGTTTCATGTCCAACCTCCAACTGAGACAGGTCTGCAAACAGTCCCAGTGGGATGCTTGGTATAAAAAGAAACACATCAGAAGAAATAGCATGGCTCCTTTCTTAAAATGCCCAAATATGAAAAGGTGTGTCTTATTTGTGTATATTCTGCACTGCTTTAAAATAAAGCTAATAGTAAGAGCTATAATGTGAAAGATAGATAAACACAATGATGCAGTGGCGTATACTCAAGAATCAATAAAAAGGCAGTGGTCCATATTGAGATTTGACTAAATGTTTTAACACTTGATTTTAACTCATTTGTAGGGTTCAACTTGTGATGCACTTCACCTCGACATACTGTACAAGCGACAAAAAAACTGTACTGAAGAATCTGTAAGTTATAGCTCAAGTTCACTCAAGCATGCTTTGGTGTAAGTCATGTATAGCATAATTAAAGGCAGTTAATCTCATTAAAGAAAAGTGTATGCAAAAGGTTTTCCTACAATATGTGTGTATGTGGATTACTGGGGAAAAAAATAGTGTAGTATCAATAGCGAGGGAGACGTTTCAACGATTAAACTTACACATAATCATATCTTTGCCGCACTGTTAAGGAATTATTATAAGGTAGAATTTGGTGACTGCAGAAAAGAAAGTTAATTCAATAATCTTTTAATTAGCAATTCCCTCCTAGCCCACTGAACAAGTGTCACCCTTTGAGCCCCGCCAACGTAAAAACCCACAAGTGTTCTTCATCACAAGCATAATACAAATCTGCAGGTTTTCATGTAATAATCCACCAAACATAATACATTTCCCATAAATGTAACAAATCCCTCCAAATGTAATAAATCGACTGCTAACATGTTTGTGGGAAATATGTATTACGTTTGCAGGATTATTACATTAAATGCTGCAAATTTATATTACATTTGTGGTTTATTACATTTGTGGGCTGGTATCATGTTGGCGGCTATTACACTACCGGTTTAATACAAATATAACATTTTGATGATACACATTTGTAGATATTTGGATTAATGGATGACCAAATATGGTGGGATGGAGTAGATTTACAACAGGACATGGACTCTTCCTTACTGCTAATATGTCTCGCACACAAAACATAATAATTCACTATATGAATACTGATCCAAATAATATTTTGCAGTTGCAGTCAGTAACACATACTGTATGTAGTTTTTAATTGGACCAAAAACTGGAAATTACATTTTGTTAAAAATTATCATACTTTCTTACTTATAGTACATAAGGATTGATCTCCATTGTTCCACAATACATTGTTTTTAAAAAGACATGAAGACCAGAGAGCTGTCAATGGGAGCAAAGCAAAGCCATTTTGTAGCTGAGAAAAGAGAAAAATCAATCAGGGTTAGGGCACACACACAGGGCATAGCCAAAACCACAATTCTGAAAAAGAATAAACCCACTGAGGTACTAACAACCAGAGATCAGTCACAACGTTTTCTTGTGGAAGACTTAAACTGGCTTATTAAACAGTTTAAGTCAAAAATAAAAAAACAGTCACAGTGGAACCTCGGATTACGAGCATAATTCGTTCCGGAAGCGGCTCGTATTCCAAAACACTCGTAAACCAAATTAAATTTTCCCATAAGAAATAATGGAAACTAAATAAATTATTCATTCCACAGCCCCAAAAAATAAATACATAAAAATAATTAACCCAGAATATTAAGTAAAAATAAAGCAGTGTGTGTGTGTGTGTGTGAGAGAGAGAATCTAAAGTAACCCTAACACAGTTACCCTTCCTCCACTCTTTTCACGCAAACACTGTTTTATTGGAAAAATAAACAAGAAATCTCTCTGACACTCGATTGAGTGACACACTAACGGAATCACTGCTGTAAAGTAGACATAAAACAAATTAACCTGCACTTTACCTTTGAAAAGAATTGCGACAAAGCAGTGTTTCTGTGTAGAGCAGAGAGAGAGTGTGTATGTGTGTCTGTGAAGGCGAAAGTAGGAGGGGTCTGTGTGTGTGTGTGTGTGTGTGTGTGTGTGGCACGGTGACGTGTGACGTGCGCGCACTAAGCCTTGAGCAGAGAGAGAAAATGGATCTTTAACCTCTCTAATGTGACTTGCTTTTGCTTTACACACGCGCTGTACACACACGCATACAGACACAAAATAAAATATGTTTTACACACACACA
>JAQMYL010000005.1:1817568-1832094 GCA_030014365.1 Clarias pachynema | reverse complement strand
CCCAGCAGGGGAGACGATTACCCACAATTCCGCAGCACAAGAGAGAGAGAAACCGTTGGCTCAGTTGTGATCACGTGGCACTCGGCGTCAAAACAAGAAGCGCATGCGTGATACATGATACTCGGTACCCGTAAAGCAAGACTTGTTCTTTTTCCAAGTGAAAATTTATTTAAAATCTTTGCTCATCTTGCGGAACACTCGCAAACCGCGTTACTCACAATCCGAGGTTTCACTGTAAAATATAATAAACGGTTTATTGTTCTCTTGCTTATTTGACAGAGTTTTTTCTATAAGAATGAGTCAACCAGCTGTAATGAATTACAGTCAAAAGGCTCAACACTAATTAAATAAGACATGGATATGTGCTTGAAGGTCAGTCCTTTTGTAGGTGCAACATTAACACAGTCTGACGCAAAGGTGTAGAAAGAGTCTAACCAGGTATGACATCAGCAAAAATGAAACAATGCACTTTATCCTGATGAATACACTGAAAGATTAATATACATAGCATTTTAACTCAGTTACTCCAGGTGCAAGTGTTGGTGAGATGAACACTTTTGTAATTTGTTTTTTGTGAACTGCTGACGCTATTTCTCCTAAATTCAAAATATAACTATTGTTATTTAGTGGAAATGGGAAGGTAATGACATCACAACATATCAAAATAAGCCAAGATCATGCAGAATTTTTAGAGCTTTAATAACTCAAATAAAAGAAAAATGCAAATAATTTGTAAACAAATTGTGTTAATACTTTGGCTAAATAACATTAAGAAATAACCCCAATATATATATATATATCATCATATTTATGATCACATTTAATCTGTAAAATTGCTGTTTGTTTAAATCTGTAATATAATAAATTTGGACAATAATGGAGGAAATTATTATTTACTAACTGTTTAGTGAAATAATCAATGACAACTTTATAAAAGCAGACTCTGAAGCACTTAATCCTTTTATCACACAGAAATTTGTGAGCTTTTTCATTTATTAAAGAATGCTATTTATTCATTTATTTATTTTTGAATGTTAAAGTTTAATATTATGGAGTATTTGTGAAAAAAGTTAGTTATACAACTTGGTTAGCACCTACATTCCTGCTCCAGCCAGTCAAGTACAGATTAATTAGTACTTGTATGTATGAACCTACAGAATATGCCATTATGAGGTTAGATTTTCATGTAACCTATTATTTTAATAATTTTATCTTATTTTTAATTATTATTTCCAATTTCCATCATTATAAGTTTCCATGCTTAAATAGGCAAAATGACATACCAGAAATTGTTAGTAATTTAAAACAACATCCCTGTATGAAGTACTTGCCTGGACAATAGTATGGTACTCGATATTTTAATTTTATGCTTGATTGCAAAAACTCAATTTCAAGGGCTCTAATTCATTAACTTTGCTTTTCAGGTAATATTTTCAAGCTTTTTTTATATTATTAATTTCACACACGTTTCATTATGTTATTAGTTTCATGAACATTAAAATAGCAGGCTTTTAACAAAGAAAAATTGACATGAAATAAACACAGGATTTTTATTTTATTATTTTATTTTTTTTAATGATAGTTAATTTCAAAGAAGCTGCAACACATACTTTGTTGAGGTACCTAACTTCAGAACAGAAAAACACGAGAATGGAAAGTATTTCCGGTGCCAGGAAGCGAGTCCTCTTTTTATTTAAATTAGTTTTTTTTGTTTTCAGCCCATTACAAAATCCAAGTCCATGACAGTATCCTGCAGAGAGCGCAGAGCACCTCAAAACTCAATAACGCAGATGCTTTCCACAGTGAAGGGTCTGCTGCAATGAAAACCTCTCAACACATTTCATGTTGCAACACACAATCAAAAGTGGAAGAATTTTGTTTATGACATTTTAGTTCCACAGGTAGATGAAGCATTTCTAACCGATACATGCAGTGTAAGATCAAAGATGTCACAGGAAAACATCTCAAATTTGAAACAGCAGCTTTTCAGGAACATTTCATTTATGCATGAATATGAATATTTCCTATATTCCTGACGGGTATAAAGAGAAAAGAATAAAACAAAAGAGGTAAATAAGTATAATATGTTCCATAACAGTACATATTGTACCAGTCACACCTACTCATTCAAGGTTGTTTTTTTTAGTAGCCATCATTTACTTCATGACTACTAGCAGGCAGAACGTCCTCAACATATGTGGGAACTCGTAGAAGACTGTTGGAAAATAAATTCAGATACCTAACCCATAAAAATATTTGGGAGAATGGAAAAGGTAGCTATAATCAGAATCTGAAAATGGAAATCTTTTTGATTTTTAACATATAATTCAATGAGTTATTTCATAGTTTTGATGTATTCGGTATTGTTTTACAATGTAAGAAAAACAGTACAAATAAAAGACAAACATTTGAATAAGTAGGTGTGTCCGAACTTCTGACACTGAATATTTGTATAAAGGCTTTGACTGCAAAATGCAACAAACACCATTTTCAGACTTACCGTATTAGGAAAAAGAAAAATGCAGTGCATCAGTGAAGCAAAACTACCAGCTGGGCAAATTAGTAGCTTGTATGAATTAACTGTTACTGCTATTGTAGTTTCCCCTGCAGTCATGGACTACAATAATAAGGGGCTGTCCTTAACTCGCAAACGAAACTTTTATTTTTTCTCATGATCTTCAACAAGCTTGGTAATTGAATGAGTTTTGTGGGCAATAAAACATGCTGTTTCAGTTATGACAAAATTGTGGGAGGTGAAATTAAATCATTTTGCAAAAATCATAAATTGATTCACACAATATGATATGATTTTTTCATTTATTTATTATTAATTATTATTAAATTAAAAAATACTCAAAGATTTTGAAAGTTCTTTTTTGTTGTTTTTCATATACTCAATCTGTGTTTTTATTTACGAATGTTTTCATTACCCCGGGTGATATTGTGCTTCAAGGGTTCTAAAATGCCAGTGTTCCTTGTATAAATAATGGTAATTAAACATTTAAAATGAACAACTTGCAATCTTGTTGTTGTAGGCGACCGTTAGATGTCAAAATGAATCTGTCTCTGAATTTCTTCAAAATAACTTTACAGGCTATAATTTCAGTACAAACACTTTTCCAGAATTGCTGTCATTTATTCTCTGTCTATCCATCAGTTATGAATTAAACCATCTGCTTGATTAATTAAAAAAAAAAAAGTAAAAAAAAAAAATTTGCCCTTCCCTGAAACATCAAACAGTCCCTGTCTAAATGGTAGACTCAAAGATAGCGTGCACAATTAATGTTTATTTGGGTTACACTGATGTTTTGAGGTATACTGTAATGTTAAGATTATTAAATAATATGTGTATAAAATCGTCATCAAGGATATAAATTCTGTATTAAGCAACAATGCATGTACCGCAGAAACTAACATGTCTGTTTTTCAGTATTCAGTAACTCAGTATTTGCAATGGTGGAGAAAGAGAAAAAAGAGAATGAAGAAAAAGAAAAAAAAAAGACATTGCTGCAATAGTTGAAGAAGCAGATGATGTAAGTATTAGTGAGATTCAGGAACTTTTTAAGGAGAATGAAATTCCTGAAAGCTCACAATCGTGCAAATCTGTTGAGAAACAGATTATGCATACACAGACTTAGTGACTTATCAAGTTTACAAAAACAGTGAAATTGATACGATTTAATCACTCGGGGTGGACTTCATGATTGCAACCATGAGCATACTGTATATACCTGCTCCCTCATTATTCGTTTCATAAATATACGGGGAATATGAATAAATGCCATAAATAAATGTTAATATTCTGTTGTTAGAAGTATTTTTATTTGTACAATATTTGCAGATTTGTGTTGGTGTCATTCATGCGCTGTTGTTTCAATGTCATTTAGTCGACATCAGTGCCGTTTTCTATCTTTGGGGGAAAAAAAATAATAAATGTCTGTCTGGTCTTTCACCATCTGGAAGCAACATTGACAATATTTTGCCAATTGAAAAGGACTGCTGCATTCCGTCATAGTTCTGTTTCTTTGTCTCCTTCCTCTGCCTACTTTGAAACTAGGAAGCAAGGGAAAAGCAAGGCAAGGAAAAATAGCAAGGGGGGAAAAAAATACAGGTATTCTAGGTATCTGTGCAGCCACTTGAGGATAATTACCTGAGAAAGCTCTGAAAACGGTTATGAAGCAATCACAGCTACCTTTGAGGACATCCAAATTGGTTCTAGCCACCTGTTCAGATTTACTAGTAAACACTGTTACTAAGTAACCTTACTAACCTCTACTAGTAACCTGTCCTGTAACCCCCCCCCCCCGCCTTTAATTTTCCTTTCAATGGAGCTACAAGGAGATTTGAAGTTGACAATAAAAAATGTCCCCCCAAATGCATGGACAAAGAAACAGAGAGTCTATTAATTATGCTATTTGCTTGGAAAGTTGTTGAAAACTATACCCAAAAATTATATATATCACTTATTCATAGCAAAACAAGCTCTGATTATTTAGCGAAATTTGTGCCCAAGCCTCAAGTTATACGAACGTTAGTGTTAGTGTACAATATATAAGTCTTTTCTGTTATAACCTTCAAGCCTAAAAAGTTTCACTGATTATTACTTAAAAGATTCAATAGATCATCAAGGATTCTCGGCTTCCTTAAAGGAAGACAATATTCACACTCTTCTGTACATAGAACCAAGCAACTCTTGGGGGTTTGCAAAATTTTCTACAAAATTATATTACAATATTGTCAGCAATTTACTGCATGCTAGGTACTAGTTGACACATTTTGTGGAATAAAATAAAAAGAAAATATCATTGTCAAAATACTGTTTACTTATTGACATTGGTTGTGAGTGAACCAATTCTCTAATTTTGCTATAATCTTTGTAAGTAAGCATCTTATCTAGCAAAAATTTTTTTGATTATTTGTGAATATTATTTAGCCTAATTGGTAACATTTTTAAAAAATAAGGTTAATAATTTGTTAATATTGTTAAAATTTTATGAATGGAAATACTAAATACATTCGACTATATTTAAAATATTTTAGCCTGCTATGTTGTCATATTTGCTGTGAAATCATAGGCTGCCATTATTAAGGTTCATTCATTCAATTATTTTTTAGTGGTGCTTATCTAGTTGAGAGTCATTGAGGGCACAAAGCAAACAAGGGCCAACCAATCTCAAGGAACAAGCACACAAATACCCAATTACACACAAGGGGCAATTCAGAAATGCCAATCAGCCGATAATGCATGCCTGGATTTCCGATTCAAAAGACCCAAAAAGCATGCAAATTCCACACACACACACACACACACACACACGAAACCACTGCTTTCAGTCAGGCTGACAAGTAATTGTTTAAAATAATGGAAAATCTAAAATATAATACTAAAATGACATACCTAAAATGACATACCAGTTTAATACCTTATTAAACTCATTTAATAAGGCTTTTACTGTACATAGTACACAGTTGAAATAGTCCAACCTTTTAAATAGTACAAATGTTTAAAGAAGCCACCTGCATTCAATTCTTGTGAGCATTCAGCAGGTGGAATGTCTATTCCTTGAAAATCGACACATAACTTGTTACCAACTTGCAGAAGATACACATCGTGCACATTACAGGAACTTGGCTGGGAGTTATTTCCACATCCCCCATACAGTACTGACCTCTCTGCAAGCCATTTCTACATGTTTGATCCATTAAAGGAGTTCCTGGGAGTACAGGAGTTCCAGACGTATAGTTGAAAAGTACTGAGAAAACTTTCTACCTTGATGGTATACAAGCATTAGTGCAACACTGGGATAAGTGCATTCGTGTAGCAGGGGATTATATAGAGAAATAAATATACTTTTTACTCTCAAAAACATGTTCTGTTATTCTGCACAAAAGTCTGCAAAAAGCCACTTTGACTTGAAAAACCCTCGTATGTTTCAGAGTATTTTGTGCTTATGAAGCCAGTAGTATTTTTTTAACGGTATGATGGGTAATGAAATCTGACCCCTATTAATTGAACCAAAACCAACCAAGAAAAACATTTGTGACAACAGTGATGATTAATTTGTAAATTGCTAAGCAACAGCATGAATGAAAGCAAACCTTTCAGTATCATGTTTTCTACTTGGAGATGGTGGGAATCAAAGTGTTAAGATTTCAAGGTGTTCATTTCAGATAATCATGACTTTAAAAGCATATTCAGACACTTCAGAGTGAGAGTGAGAATGGCCAACTGCACAAAAAGGTTACTTCTGTACAAGCAATTGAACAATAAAAGACCAGTATATAGTGAAATATCACTACAAACATTCTAGCTAAATGAAAACTGTGGAGAGTTATTTTAATGAGAAGTGTGACCCAAAAATAGGGGTTGATATCACATTAGTATTATGTCCAACTCAATATCAACTATATTACTTCAGGCTCGTTTTGTTAATTTTTTTTAAATTATTTACATGATTCCTGCACTGCACGTTCTAGAAATAAACTACTTACTGTGCTGTTTCCTTCCATAAAGGAAGAAAATGCTTAAAACTAAATCAAAAAATGCTTTTCCATAAAATGCAGCAGAACATGTTAGCTGACCATATCAGAGCAAACGTATCCCTTAATTGAGGACAGGTTCTAGGTTTGCTCCTCTAAAGCAAAAGGTTACTAGGTTATGTTTATGTTTTTAATGGAGGAAACTTTTGAATTTTTTCATGAAAAGTCATTTTCATTAACCTTGTTACTCCACAGTCTTAAACCAAATCAACATTACCTTCATATGAGAAATTGTCCCACTCTTTCACTAAACCAGTTCCATTGCACAGAGTGGTCACCAGATAATAGTGTACATGACATCCTTCAACTTCAACTACAAATAAACATGTGTATCATAGACAATCACAGTGAAAGCCACACACTTACACTTACAGCCTCAGCCTGCTCTCAGTGATCCGTTTCCCAAATCACATATTTAAACCAGCCCAAGAGCACCAGCAGCCCACAGGGAATCTCAACAGCTCTCCCAATCACTCACTTTGGAATTGTTAGCTTGTCATCAACCTGCAGCTAAAGCCTTTGAGGCATGGAAGATACAGAGAACTCCTTCACAGTTGAGCTGTCATGCCCCAAAAAACATGCCACCAATCATTAAACAAAATGGTCCTGTGAGTTCATTCAACCACCAATTTACCTGCTAGGAAGAAAAGAAATCCAAAATCCTCTTTTTATTCTTTGCCTGGAAATGACTGCTTTATAAATACACACACATGATGTACTGTACTATAGTATAGTGAGTTAGTTAGCTAGTTAAATTAATTAATACAGAAAATATATGATCATTGTTTTTGCCTTCATGTAATAAATTTTAGCTCTGACCTGTGGTCAGGTTATGTCTTTGAATCTTATTTATTTATCTGATATGTTTAATAAACACAATGACTATAGGTGACTATGGATAAAATCTGCTTGCCCTATGTTCCTGGACCTTCAGGAGAAACATTTCCAAGTATAATATTAGTCTAGAGCCACCCCTCACATTTGCATATTAAGATAAATTAAAATCTTTAGATTAAATGAAAGAAATAGCAGAATTTACTGTGCCAGGCTGCAAAGCGCCTCAAATATAAAATTTAAAATCTGGTTGTGTAGCACGGGCAAACCCGCGCACAATTACTCCGCGGGTTTATAGGCAGACAGAGCAGCGGACAGAGCGGCAGACAGAGCGGCGGACAGAGCGGCGGTCAGAGCGGCAGACTGAGTGGCGGACAGAGCAGCAGACAGAGCGGCGGACAGGCGCGGTTGCTTGGCAACTCCCGCCATGTTGGTAATCAAAGCAACACCTGACCGGGAGGTTACTTAAATCCCCAGAAATCAGTATACCATATGCTAATATTTAGATAGTATTAGGTCTGGGAGCGTTGCTCCGGTATAGGTAACGGTAAAGAAAAGAAAAGTTAATAAAAGTGGAAGAAAGAAAAAGAAAACTGAAAAGTTAATAAAAGTGAAAAAGAGAAAGAAAAGAGAAAACTGAAAAAAAAATCTCTTTCTCATATACACACTAAAAGATAAATAAATACATTTTAAAATATTTATTTTTCCTTCTCGCCAAAAAAAAAACGGGGGAGGAAACACACACACACACACACTCTCCCCATGTTTGGTAGGTTTCCTCCAGGTTCTCCGGTTTCCTCCCACTATCTAAAGACATGCAGATTAGGCTAACTGATGTTCCCGAAATTGCCCCTAATGTGTGCCCTGTGATGGATTGGCAGCCCGTCAAGGGTGTACCCCGACTTGTGCCCCAAGTCTCCTGGGATAGGCTTTAGGCCCCCGCTTCCCTGTATACAGGATAAAGTGGTATAGATGATGACTGAGTGAATTTTATATAATTATTTGTTTTTTAAGGTTTAGAAGGACAAGTTCCTTGGTTGGGTAAAAGAATAAGAAGTGAGGCAGCATGTACTGCTAGCAGCGCACCTCCACGCTATGGTTAAAAGACATTCCCGTCTTCTTCAGATGTATGAGTTACAAAGTGGCGTAGAAGCGCCATGACCTTAGTGCTGCGAAGTGCTCACTCTAACCGATTAATCCCCGCCAAAGGACACATAATCAACCCACGTTCCAATGTTGCCTCTAACTCCATCGTTGAGTCTCCCACACTTAACATCATATTTGGTGGCGCCATATTGGAGCACCCCCTCATAACAGGTTGTTTATGTAAGAACCTCAGCAGCGACTTCATTTCCCCTCTCGTCTGTTCCAACCACTCAGCATTCAGCATCACCAGTATACTGATCACTAGCCTAATCATCTATCATCATCTGCACCGGTTTCTCACTGGTTCATGTCTTAAAAAAAAAAAGAAAAAACATCGAACTTATACTTGAATGATTCATAGGTCACTTAATAAACAAAAAACATTCCTCTGAAATTGCTCAGGTACAGGGACTGGAGTGAAAAAGAGAAACAAAAAATCTTTCATAAAGCCTAGAGAACTGTTCCTCAAGACTATATTAAAAATACAAGAAAGTCTGGCTCTTTGGAAGCAAAATATGAAAAAAAAAAAAATAAGGCTCACGACTTTTTGCACAGTACGTTAGAACTGTGTACTGAACCATGGTGGTTGCATTTAAAATGCTGTATTTCAAAAACCTTTTTAAAAATGCACCTAGAATTTTCTGTCCTCATTTCCAAAAAAATGAAAAAATAATTTTTTTTTTTTAAAAAGCCCAGACTTTAATATGAAGACTTGTGCTATCTGAAATTAAATTATTATGCCTTGATCAATGTACCTGTATGTTTTGAAACATATATTGTACTATAATTACTCCATATTTTTCTATCTGTATTATTTCAAAAACATTTCAATGAACAGGTTATTGTTCCTTAAAATCCATACCATCCTGATCTCCAGCAGCTAAAAGATCGACACCAAACTGTTCCATTGTTTAACATACAGTAATCCCCAAAATTCATAAAATAAAGTATAAAACATCTACCAATTAGTACTGTATGTTTTAGTGTCTCCAGTGAGCATTCTTACCAGAGCACAGGTTTTTTTTTTTTTACACACATATTAAAACTCAACATGCTGTGAAATATTGCTTTGTAATTTTTAGGCTATTCTTACCCACATATGACTGTTTTTTGTTGCTTAGCAACTCCAAATGACATCATGCAACTATAACAATGGTTAACATCATGTGAACATGGTGCAGTTTGCAAGGACAACTGCACACACTGCAATATTAAAGTTGGCGTATGTCAGAAGAAACCGTTTTTCACTTCAGCAACATAACATTCGTAATGCACATCTCATGGAAGATGGTCAATTCATGATTATTTTTGCGAGACATACTTCAACTGTACTGGGAACAGATTTTTATAAAAGGAAGGTATGAAATATATATATTTTTTGTATTAATTAGTTTATTTATATTAGTGCTCTTTATATAAAAAATGCTGAAATGATCGATGATTGATTTTTTTTTTTATTGCAAGCTTAGGTTGAACAAAAGCAAAATTGGATATAAGAAAAAAAATAGATTTAGCTTATCATTGTGTACTCACAGGGGTGGTGTTGTTACAGGTAAAGACATTTGCATTCTGAACATTGTTTAAAATGTAAGCTCAATTGTGCAAGATTGCGGGTATTCATGGTTTTATAACCCAGAACTTTCGCAAACTCCGTACTTTGTGCAACTTCTGCATTTGTGAGTCATTTTCAGAGTAATTTAAAGAATTATCGTCTTTACAGAAATCTGTCGAACTGTTCATACTGTTTTTATCAAAGTGTTCATCAACACAAACCAATCTTATGGTGCATTATAGTTTTATGCATACATAAATTGTTCTACATATTATTCAAGCTGGGCAAGGACAGTGCGATTTTTATTGATCAAGTATGATGTGTTAACA
This sequence comes from Clarias pachynema, assembly GCA_030014365.1. Classification (NCBI taxonomy): domain Eukaryota; kingdom Metazoa; phylum Chordata; class Actinopteri; order Siluriformes; family Clariidae; genus Clarias; species Clarias pachynema. Next base: position 1,821,693 of record JAQMYL010000005.1, on the reverse strand, counting down.
CACAGTATGTTTTAATTGGTCTTCCTACGCAACCTGATCTCTGCTCACAATGTACTGTACATTCCAGCAAGCAGGCATGATATGAGTGTGCTGTAAGTTTAAACAGAACCCCCGAACATGTTTGTTTATTTACAATTTCAATAAAGATTTATATCAATATCCATTGCCTCAAAGGCAATTCATTTAGTTTAAAAAGAGAAAAAAAAGATTTACTCTTTACAAGTTCACTTTGAACAGGAAAAAGTAAATAAATAAACAAAGCAATGAGTCACGAATGGTTCTGAAAATTGAAGGAGTAAGGTCTAGGGCAGGGGTCACCACCTGGCAGAGTCTGCTCAGAATCCGGACCACAACAAGCATCGATCCGGACCGCGAAGCCTTTCAACATAATTGAATAAATATACGTCCAACGTTATTTTCTGATAAAATAACATTTCTGAGGCGCATGAAGGTCACATCAGTAGAGCCGTCTGGGTCCTACGACGCCGTGGGCTGCTGCCACAGTTGCTACACTTTTCTCACTGATGCTGCATTCAGACATGCGTCCATGCATGCAGTGAAGCAAACTCAGAGCGGCACACAGACAAATGAAACTTTTAATCAGTGAAAACCAATGGCATTCTCAAAAATTTGATGAAAGTTGATGCTAAAAAACCGAGCTTTCCGAAATGAATAGGTGGAAAAATAAACATTTTATTCTTCCTGCATCTACTGTAGCTCTACGAGGCCTGTGTGTTTCAGACATTTATAAAAAAAACTTGCCCAGTATGAGCAATCTACGGTACATGGGTCCTCTCTCTCTCTCTCACCCATCAACAAGTATATAAGTGTTTACTGAGCATAAAAGAGTTCAATACAAAATGTTATCTACATTGATTTCTTTAGTCTGGAAAAAAGCATTGATTTTTTTTTTTTTTAGGTGTGTATGTAATGGTCCAGACCTCAGCTGGTGTGAAGGGTTCACTTAATGAACCTCAATTTTAGTTAAGACCCCTGCTTTAGGACCTGCCTGATTTCTTAGTGCATTGAGGTGAGTTCTCAAATACTTGTGGAAAATCTGATCATGGATCATTTCACACTGCAGGACAGAAGATCAAAAATTTTAAGTTGGTAGATGTACATTCTCTAGATTGAGACGGATTGTTTGACCCTGCTCACATCGCACGACAAACGACAACCTGAGTTTTGGTTTGATTATTAAATTAGTTGGGGGCAACTTGTGTGACCCCAGAACCGACATAATATCAGACCACACATGCAATAAACCACAAATCTACAGCTGTTATAAACTTCTCACAAACATATTACATTTGTGGAAAGTTATTACAATTTCGGAAGCTGGTGTTCACCTTCATAACAGTGGCAAATCCCTCCAAAAGTAATAGAAACTACTATTAAGTTTCTGGGATTATTACATTAAAAGCTGAAGATTTCTATTATGTTTGTGGTTTTATTATGTCTATGTGCTGTTATTACATTGGCAGGTGTTAGGGCTAAATTCAGGCTGAATCAGTGTGGTGCCAGTCCAGGCCAGTGTGGTGCCAGTCCAGCAATAGGCACAACCCAAAAGTCAGTCTATACAGTTTTAAGCTGTTTCTGGAAAGTTTGCAAAACAAAGAGGACAGAACTGACACCAGGAGCAGTTATAAACAGCATTGTTGCCTAATAAATATTCCTTTGGTGTTTGTCCTTTTTATTGTTTTTTGTTGTTTTTGTTTTTTACCTCATTTCTTGTTTATGGCTCATAATATCTTGTGTCCTCCTACTGTTGTCCTTGCTCTGTTTACCTGGATTGTCATTATTGATCTGCCTTTGTTGACTGTGTAAAGCAGGAAAACCTAAACAATGACATTCTTCCTTTTTAATAAAGTGAATAGAAGTGTGCAAATCTGTTCAGACTTACTCCACCTTTTGTTGTCTTCACACTGTGAAAGGAAACCGCATGCCAGCAAAGCCCACGTAAACGTAAACAGGTTTTAGGTGCTACCTTGTCTCATCACTTTAATAACCATAAATGTTAATTTGTTTATTCATCATGACCAATTTGAATTTAAATAGGGTTTCACTGCTCGGTTTATGTATTTGAAAATATTGCGGTGTGAAGCTAGTTTATAAATCAGAATAAAGACTTTAAATAACAGTATCACTATTAGATACAATGTGGGGAAGTTGACCTGTCTTGCCACTTTAGTCGGTCTTCTGCATACACAGTTTACTTGCACACTAATGAAGTGATAATGTTAGAAAGAATGTTGATTTAATTGCAACATGGGTGCAGTCACTTGTGCTGATTGCATTTGACTGTCTATTAATCCTGACCTCTTGCCCTTTTTCTTCTAATTGTACCCTTCCTTACAGACAATAGAACACTACACAGCTTTTTTTTGCACACAGATATGCCCATGTCCATAAAAAGATAGTAAAGAATATGGCTGGCCAAAACTATCTATCTCTGGGCTCTAACATGCTGCGGTATCTATTATTACCAAAATGCACTTATGATTTTATTGGAAAGAGCTTCACAGTTATTGAGGAAAGAAATTATGCCTGGCCTGTATGCATGGTCAAATGTTGGCAGAGCACTCTCAATGCCAGGTTTACTTTTTATTAATTGTGATAAATATTGAAATGTCCATTTTATGTGTATGAGATAAAATCAGAAACATCAGAAGCAAAATGAGCATATTTTTTTTCTTAGGTAGATGAAGCACATATCAGCCAAACATGCACTGATATGTTTATAAGCAACTGGAGTCACAATATAGAAGGCGTTGCATTTCTGCAGGTATCCATGAATTTCAAAAGATTTAAGTATGCTAAATATTGATTAATTATTTAATCTTCAGTGAACACTTTCGTAATGAATGTGTCAGAAGGAGAGTAAGGATCCATGTGCTGGGTTTAGTTAATCACAATAATAAACTCTTAAATTGTTAAGCCGGTCATTCACAGTATAGACATCCGTTCTCAAAACTAAAGCTTCTGATTTATTAATGAATATAATATTTTTTCCCCCCAATTAATATATTAATTATTTTCTGATTAGTCATTAGTTAAATTCTCAGGAAATAAAAACCATAACTCTGACCCTTCAACTTTTTATTCAAGCATTTTCTTATTAAACAAAACAAACAAGCAAAAAAATAAATAAATAACAATTAAAAAAAAAACTTTTTTAAAAATAAACTTTTCCCAAGATAAAAAAGTGACACGAGTAAATGAGAGATCAGGAGTCATGTGAGACGAGAGTTAGAGACGTTCTGTTTTAAATAAATATCTTATTTATTTCTTATTTTATCGTATTTTAACATGAACTATCTGAATAAGGGAAACATTTTAAACTTTATCTTTTACCTTATTATTGTGATCATGACACATACAGTATATTTCTAATTAGCAAAGGTTGTGTTTACTGTACAGTATTATACTGTTAATCACCATACATGGTGCTCTGTAGTATGTCCAGTATGATTTTTGCTTTAAAAGGTGTCAATTGTAAATTAGAAATACATTTGTATTTATGTGCAAAAATGAATTAAAGTACAATGCTATTAGAAATGAGTATTGTTTAGGTTTATAAGTCTATATGTGCGTAAACAAATGCCTTACATTTTGCGAATGCACAAAAAAAAGTGCCATTCTGCATACTGTTAGCATCTGCTCGAGAGTTCTTGTCTGGAACACAACACGGGTAAGAAAGCAACTGCTACTCCCAGGCGATGATAACAACCAACAGTCAGACATAACTTAAAGTAATAATGAGGCTGCTGTCTCATCTTTTTTTAGATCGGAGCATGCAAGGGTGTTTTTTTTTGTTTTGTTTTGTTTTTTTGTTTTTTAGATGTTAGATGCTTGTGCATAGCTTTTGCACCTTCTGCAATTTTATTTGGTCTCTGTTTAAAGAGTTCCAAGGCCTTAAATGGTTTAGCTCCCACATATCTAACCAGTCTTCTGATACGCTACAATCCACCACGTTCCTTAAGGTCACAAAACTCCGGACTTCTGGTAGTCCCCAGAATTTCAAAATCTACAAAAGGGGGTAGAGCATTTTTCATATTTAGCTCCAAAGCTTTGGAATAGCCTTCCAGACAGTGTTCGGGGCTCAGACACGGTTTCCCAGTTTAA
>JAQMYL010000005.1:1791300-1802170 GCA_030014365.1 Clarias pachynema | reverse complement strand
GACTTGTTCATTTTCCAAGTCAAAATTTATTAAAAATCTTTGCTCATCTTGCGGAACACTCGCAAACCGCGTTACTCGTAATCTGAGGTTTCACTGTACTTTAATATGGAGTCGGTCCATTCATTCTGTAGAGCGTTTATGAGGTCAGGCACTGATGTTGGATGAGAAGGCCTGGCTCACAATCTCCATCGTTCCGGTTCATCCCAAAGGTGCTCGATAGGGTTGAGGTCTGGGCTCCGTGTTCGGGCCGGTTGAGTTCTTCCACACCGAACTGCACTGGGGCGGAATCACATTGGAATAGAAAAGAAACTGTTGTTACAAAGTTGGAAGAATTCAGCCAAAACATGGTATTGGTCTGACCTACAGTAGGTGAGAAATAATTTTCAGATAGGATCATATAACACCATTTTTTGTATTTTTTAATACTTTAATGCTTCTTATGTTTTTTTTTTTTTTTGTAAATATGCCTATAAGTTTATATTGTTATCAGATAAAAAGAACAACACATTTACTAAATACAATTTCATTCAAATCTTTCAATGAAACTTGGCCAATTTAGATTTCATGTGAAAATACATAAACATGAAAAAGTTTTTATTCTAAAATGCAAAATTAAGATATTGCAACATGAGTTTGACATGGTTACGGACACTACATATTTTGCTTTCTAAGCTTTTACCAAAAAAAAAAACATCTCCTATTAATTTAAGCAACAAATTTTACAATTCATATGCTTCTAGAAGCTTAAAGCACATTGTAGTATTAGTACTAACAAAGAAATATGAGACTGTACAATGCTGAAAATGGCCATCCTTGAGGCACATATAAAATCATCCCTCCAAAACGCAACTTGAATTTATAATTTAATTTAAATCATAAATTAATTTCTCAAAATATTAGAATTTTGAGGTTACAATATAAAACATTGTATCTTTTAGTCTAGGTCAGTACTGTACATGCATGGGGAAGACTGCTGACTAGCCAATGGGCCAAATAAGGATCATCGACACCCGACACAAGGAGAGTAAGCTACAGAAGATGTGCATTAATGCATATTCATGGAAAGTTGCCAGGGAGGTAAAAGTATTGTAGAGTGGAGAGACTCAGAATCCAAACTGCTTAAAGTCTAGTGTGAAGTCTCCACAGGTGCTGATGATTTGGATGATTTGCTGGTGCAATGTGTTTTGTGAAAGCCAAAGTCGACGCATCTGTCTACCAAATAGGCACTTGTAATTCGAGATAATGAAATGGAATCATGGCTTTCATATCTCTCTGAACTGCACAAAATTTCATAATAAGTCTTTAGTTTTGTAAAATGCTTCAGAATTAGGTTAGATATTGTTATGTAGATGAATAAACAGATCACTGCTAGGAGGGATAAAACTAAAAGAACCCTGATCAATTTGAGGACACTGACCTTTTTTAATGACTCTGTGGAGATCGATGAGCATTTCTTTTTTTTTTTTTAACTGGCAGTCTGTGACATTTGAATTTTAGCTGAACAGACATGGGGTCTTATGGGAATGAAGATCTCATATAATTGCTCACGTGCCAAGCTTTGTGAGAACTAACAAAGAAGCTGAATCAATAATTGTGTGATGGATGAATATTGCAAGAACTGACTTTGTAAGAGGAACCTCATATAATATAAACACCCAATCGAGGAGAATTTCTTTGTTAAATGTACTTTATTTCTTCTGTAATGTTGCACAGTGTCCTACTTTGTGAACAAACCACACTGTAATGCAAGCACTCAAACAAGAGAGCGATGTGCATAGATAGATAAAAAAGTTTAAAGAAAGGGAAACCATCACTGAAGAGGAACCACACAGTGGGAGACCATGAACTGCCATAAAGAGGATTTTTAAAGAGTTGGGTTCAACGGTGGCGCAAATGCACGGATTGCGATGGAGATTACTTTTGGTATAAAAGAAGAGTGGCGCTACCAACTTGTGCAATATGAATGACATGTTATGTTAGTTAATAAAAAAAAGTTATGCCCACATTTGCATTACTTTCTCTACAGCTTTTGTAATTGCAAACACTGTAAAGAGAGGAAACTATATTAGAGAGAGTAGATTCCTACTTATTTATTTATTTTGCTTGAAGCAAAATAAATTTTAAATAAAAAAAAATAGCTTTTCATCACATGCAAGATGCAATTCATATTCAAATTATACAACATCACGGAACGGAATTTTGAAAAAAATCCACATTCAACAAAAAGGCAGAGAAAAAAAAATCTGTCATCCACTAAGGACCAGCGCTCTTTACGGGGAGACGTACAATATACAGTATAAGCATCCTTTTCATTACACACAGGTGTAGTCGCTCATTAACCACTTCTCTGCAATTCCTTCTCCCTTTCACATACGCCACCTGCTGCCACAATCGCATATCCTCTATCTATCATTCTCACACAACATTCCAAAAAGTAACTCTTGTATCTGACCAGTAACAGCATGTTTCAGCAATGACACTAAAATTAGATGTTTATTCATGTCACTACTTCACCTTTGTGATTCCTCCAGAGGAGACTGGTAATTACAGCTTTTAATAGGGAAGGCTCAAGTACCTGAAGATAAGAGCTTATCATATTTCTCCATGTTGCTTTTATGTGATCCTTGCTGTGCGGTTCAACATCAGTCCACTTATCTGGTCCTCGCAAATTGAGAGGGTTTGATGTGTTAAATACCTTGTCCAACTCCACTTCCAGTAAGACGGGTTCCTTTTTTATTTTATTTTTTTTCTTTCTGTGCTAGTAGAGGCACTTACAGGGATAAAGTTAAAACAGTTTAAATAAAATCCAGAACCAGGTTTCATGAGACGATGCACCTTAGTGAGAACTGATAGTGCGCCTTAAGTAAAATGCAAGGAAGACTCTTGGGAATGTTCAGCTGAACGAACAATGTAAAGGATTTGTTTGTTAACACCAATGTATCACCAGATCTGGGGAAACAGCACAGGTAATCAATATTCAAATAATAAAGTACGTCCTTAATATGTCAGTTTTCTGCAGAGAATACAACATTTCAGCAGGTTCCACTTAAAGATCACACCGCTCTAACAAACAAGGCTGTAAAGTCAGTCATTTTTTATTGCTCGCTTGCTAACTGTAATCTATTCACCCATAATATACATAGTGGCAAGAAAAAGTATGTGAACCTTTTTGGAATTTCATGGTTTTCTCCATTAATTTATCATAAAATGTGATCTAATCTTCATCTAAGTCAAGAGTATTGACACATATAAAGTACCCGAAATAATAAAACAAAACAAAAATTCAGATTTTTCATTTCTTCATTGGGAAAAGCCATAAAAACCTCAGTGGTAATGGAAAAAGTATGTAAATGATTGAGTTAATGACCTTAACAAACTATCTGGAGTCAGGTGTTAGCCTTAACCTGGAGTCTTGGTAAGAAAGTGAGTTTAAAGGTGTAGACTAGAGGTACTTTGACTGATTTTAAAAAACACTCAGACTTTTTGATAAGAAAACACTCATGTGAGCCATGCCTCGCCAAAACAAGCTTTCAGAGGATCTATGATCAAAAGCTGCTGATTTACATAAAAATGAAAAAGGTTACAAAGTGACTTGCTCTTTCCACAGCGCTTGGTTGAGGTCAACCAGTTATGAATTCCAAGGGTTCACTTACTTTTTCAAATACCATTTTGAATGTTGAATGAGTGTTTTCAATAAAGACATAAAAGATTTTGAAAGATGAATTGTTTTTGTCATTATTTTTAGCCATTATTCAGTATTTGTCGAATGATCACATTTTAGATCACATTTTATGACAAATTAATGCACAAAACCATAAAATTCCAAAAGGTGCACATACTGTACGTTTTCTTGCCACTGTATTCATCAGTTCTCTGTGCTGCTTATCCTGTGTAGAGTCACGAGGGTTATTCTTGGGTAACTTGAGGCAAACGTACTGCATGGGTACCCCATGGTTAAGGTGCAAATCCATTGCAGAGCACAAGCGTGCACACACACACACACACAATCACAAACCCAGACATACACTACAGGCAATCTGCAAACACCAGTCAGCCTCAACATGGCGGGTGTGCTATCCACTAAGCCACAAAGCTTCTATTGCTAACTGTTCTTACACATGTACACTACCAGTTAAAAGTTTGGACACCCCATGGTCTTTCCTGAGTTTTTTTTTCCCTTCTACACTATAAAACAATACTGAAGGCATTTATCCACAATACACAATAATCTCCTTTAAACAGTTGATATTGAGATGTATATCTGCTACTTCTGCTCTGTAAAGCTTCATAACGGCTCTAATCTGAGGTGCTGGTTGAGGTTAATTGGTGATTTCTGATGCTGGTGACTCTAAATGAACGTCTCCTCTGCAGCAGAGGTCAGTTTTGGTCTTGATTTCCTGGGAAGGTCTTCATGAGAGACAGTTTCATCATGGAGCTTGATGGGTTTTACAAACGCACTCAACACAATACTGTTCTTGTAAGAACTGATCCAGAACAGCCGACCTTCACGTCTTAAAATAACAACTAACTGTAACTATTAAATATAAAGTATATTAAAAATTAATGCAATATGTGTTATTTCATAAATCCAAACTTGTGTCCAAACTTCTGATTGACTAATTAGGTCTGAAGACAAAAACATTGGCAAAGTATCCATTAAAATTTGAATGTAAAAAACTAAATTTTTTTTTTTTTTTTTAGATGTATTAATTATCCTGAAGTCAGGGTACAGTCCAAGCAATCTTGAAATGGTGGATATTAAATGTCTTGTAAATAGGCTTGTTAATGTCAGTTAATAGTTTCACTCAGAGTAAACTTTGGCTCTGTTACAGTTCAAAACCCTTTTCTACAGTAATTATCAGTGGGCCTTAATCACTAAACTAACTCCATTTTTCTTGGTTGTTTGTAACCAGATAAGCAGATGTTTGTCTGCGGTATCCTTCCTTCCTCCACACCATACACAGTGATGTCCATCAGATGAAAGCCTTGGACAAACTCATGTTGGTGTTGATCACAGGGATGATGATTATGGCAAAAAACGATCTCTCCAAGTCTTCCTGGATAATGCACAATATGAGAATGTTTGTACTGCCTTTATAGAAACATTGCCTTACTACCGAGATTTTAAGTACATTGATAATATGATGCCTAATGCCATGTGCGTTATTTCATAGTTAAAAAAAAAAAAAAATCCAGTATTGTTCTACAGTAGAATGTAGAAAATAAATCCAAACTGGAGTCCAAACTTTTGACTGGTACTGTATATTAAAATGTGAAGGGGTTTTCTCAAGTTTCCACACATTTTGTATGACATCACATGACACCATGCTGGCGGTCCTATACAATCTATAACATGCCTGTATAACGTTTTGAGCAATATCATTTGAAAAGAAATGTGTGCAAAATGATTCCGTTTACGGCTGTGACAAACATTTAGCGCAAATGAAAACTGTTAAAATGCATATCTGCAAATAATTACATCAGTTATTACCATTATAAGGGAAACTGCCTAGTCTCCGGATTTATGTTTGTCTGAAGGCAACAATCCTAAAAACGATCATGTGGATGTGGGAGCGCTTTGGTGTTTTTTTCACTGCATGTAACATTCAAGACATTTTTATAAAATATGTTTCTTTCTTAGAATGTCTTTTCAAGTCTATTAGCACCCTCCGAACGCACGTACACACACTTCCGCCAACCCTGTATAAACCATTTAATGCTTGAAAAATGACATGCGGTGAATAAGCTCATTGCAGCATGGGGGATAAAAGAGGCGAGAATATTGATGGGAATGTTATGTGCTTTATTTTCTAAACCCCTGCTATTCTGCAGTCTAATGCTCTCCTGCTGAACTCGCACCAGAACAGAGAGTATTACAGAATTTCAAGCTGTACAGTTCATCTCCTGCTCCTGCTGCAGTGCCTCTGAAAGACTATTTTCAAAAAAGGTCTATATATAATTATATAATTATATACAGATAAACACCTTAGCTTATTACTCAAACCACATTTGCGCTACATTTAACCTTCCTTAGCACTTCGATTGCTTGTCCGAATGAATTACCGGTCAACTTTTGATCTTTTCTGTGCCGCTACAGAGAATTCCATTTTATATTCATTACACATCTCTGTAACTTATAGATGAAGACAGGAAAGATGTCATTTTTGCAAAATCAGTATACGAGTTCGTGCATGTTAAATCTCTAGAAATATCTAACATGAATATGTAAAAAAAAAAAAAAAAACTGCTTGTTGACATGAAATCAAAGAGAGGCTTTCACTCACAACCTTACAATGAGAGAGAGAAAGGGTCTTGAGAGTTATTTCTCTATGTCGTGTTGAGGATGTGAAGTGAGCAGGTGCAGCTGGTGTTGCTCTGATTGCCAACATCATCTTGCCGAATTGTAATTATCTCACTGCTTGAATTCTTGGCATGCTAAAATGGCTGTCTGGGAAATCATTTTGAAGGAGAATCTGGGCAAATGCATGCGCACAAGGTGAGTGGACGGCTTGCATGAAGATTTGAGAGTGTATACTCGAAGCGAAGTAGTATTGCACCATTAGCAAGACCGGTTTTTCTTTCCAAGAGAAACTGAAGAAACATTAACAAATACCAATTTTGTATGTATCGGTTTCTTGTAGTGAAAACTTTTAAAATTTTATATGATACGATAAAATATGATATGACTGTAGCCTTGAGGCATCACTCACATTTTGACAGTTGCCGTCTTGTTGCTACCACATACAGTAGTTAAGCATCAAAGCGGGGAAAAATAACACTGACTTTGGGACAAAAAGTTACTTAAACCTCAAATCAGGACAGTGCCCAGCACCGTCTCTGCTGGCTGTTTGATAATGGATCACTTTCCAGTTTAGTGCTCCTACATTGAAATCATCCTGAACTACATACAAGGAACTTGGCGACAATATCATGTGCTGCCAAATAACATAAACCTAATGTCAACTGCATCCTAAAATCATCTAATCATTTAATTTTACAGTAAATTTCATTAACCTACAATAGTGCACTGATCTAGGAATTTTATAAACAGAAAACTCTTCAGATTTCTATAGAAATATAACTGTGGCAAAATTCTTCAAAGTAAAAGTAGCATGTTGAATTACATGAACTAAATAAAAACTTGCCGCAGTAAAAAATAAATAAATAAATAAATAGTTTTTTTTTTCTGCACTACAATTTGATCCGAAAGGGAAAAAAAAATCCCTACACCACTTACAATGATTATGATTTTAAACAATGCTATTTATTGTGGTTGTATATTTCACGTGAAAATTTCGAGCATTTCAAAGTCAATTGATGTTACTAAGTTGCTGTTCAAAAATTGATTCAATTAGAATAGAATGGTATTAGAAATACCATCTTCATTATTTTTCAACAAATTCAGGCTGCCGAAATTGAAGTCTTCAAATTAGGTTGACGATATTCAGGAACTGCCGGTCGAATGGCAGAAAAAACTTTATGCATTAAAATGCCCCCTAATTGCTATTTTCAAAGCAAAGCCAATGTGCTCTTTTATTCAAACATGGTAGTGATGGTTGTCTTTTACCCTGGGCTCAGTAATGCAAATACACTCGGGTTCAGTAACAAGATGGGATTTATTCTATCAACAGCAACAACAACAAACGTGCTGTTGACACTTTATATTGCTTTAAAATAAAGGAAACAGTAACAACTTTGTAATAAATTAAAATGTTATTTTTATTTTACCATCTTTATATGCAGTCTTACAAAGAAAAACAAATGAGTATTGTACAGTGATAGACAAAAGTGATGTATTTATTTATTTATTTATTTTTTAATAATGAGTCAAGATAATAAGAATAATTAATTTTATGCAATGCAGTTAGGAGTTAAGCTCTAAACTGCATTGCATGAAATTGCTCCACAACAATCAATATTTAGAAGTCCTTTATTCTTCAAAACCTGGGCATGGAGTCAAAAAAGATGCCTGTAGTACTCTAGTGTCACTCGCTCAATCCATTCCTGCTTAATTGCTTCCTGAAGATCATGTACAGAAATTTGCCAGAGAAGTTTAGGAACTTAATCCCATCTCGTTACTGAATGCGACAGTATTTGCATTACTGAGCGTAAGGGAAAGGAAAACCATCGCTATGACATTTGAGTGAAAGAGCGCCGCGGCTTTGCTTTGAAGATAGAGATTAGTGTACAGTACAGGTGGCGTTCTAGCACATAACTCTTTTTTTTTTCTCTCTCTCTCTCTGGCGCCCAACTGGCAATCCAGCAAGTTAGTTAGAAGTGCTGAATTCTGATCAGCAAGTACACTTCTATAGTACAATGCGGACAGGACTCGGAAACAGGACTCAGAACAGGACTCGGAAATCTGTTGCTCTCCCGGATGTAAAGACTTGAATTTAGACTTGCATTTTGTCATCCTAAATATTAATATTTGGATTTTGAAGGCCTGAATTTGTGAAGTAAAAAAATAATGAAGATGGAATTGTTAACAATTGAATATATACGGTATGGACCAAAGTCTATTCATAGTGCAAGAAGAAAAGTATTCATAGTTGAGTATTATTTCTCATACGGAAGTGGTAACATACAGGTGCACATACACACTTCTAACATTTACATTACGCATACTATGGTAAATAAACACGTTAAAAATGTGTGTTAGTTTCTTTCAGGAGAAATAAACTCGTAGGTGGCAAACAAAGTAATATAGATCATCTTTGCATTTCATTACTGTATATTTTGGCGCATACTGTATTTTAAGGTCAGTGTGTTTGCATTGAACCTGAAATGCTTGAATTACATTTTCATTTGAAATCTACAACCACAATAACTTGCAGTGCCAAAAATTTCAAGTGTTGTAAACGTTGTAGGGATTTTTACCCTCATTCATGTTAAATTGCAATGCAGAATTATTTTTTATTGCAACATTTTATTTATTTATTAAGTTCATGTAAGTCAACATGCTGTTTTGGTTTGAGGAATTGTGCCACTCTTATACCTCCATAGATCTCCATCCACCTAGATTTCTGCTCAATCTCCGTCACCTGACTAATTGAACTCAGACATGTTTCCAAGACAAAGACCTGAATTTAGTCACAAATACCCTGTCGATGACCTCAGGAACAGATTACAGATGTACCATTTTATGGTGTACTTTAATAGATAAGGAGAACTATGAGGTATATGTGAGAGGGAGAGAAGGGTTTGTGTTTAATTTGACTATTAATTAAGCAAAGACTTTAAAAGGAGGAGACTTTTCACAACCCACCGACCTTATAGCAGCAAATTAGAAGTTTGGAATGTGAGGAGTTTGACTCTGACATTTTTAGGGCAATAAAAAATTATTTTAAATATGGTTGGAAGTAGTGTGGAAGTAATGAATATAAAAAGGGAGTTTTACTCTAAGTGTGCAGACTTGGCAAGCTGATTCAGACTTTGGCAATTAAAGCCAAACTGAAATAAACTGGGACAACATCTGAGATCTGAAAATATGGAGGTTTATGTTTACAAGCCTTTCACAGACACACTCGTACAGAGCAACATATACTAGTGCTTTGTAGTTTCTATCAAAAGCCTAGTCTCATGCTAACACAAATACATACAGGTCTTGACATCAAGCTAAAACTGTTTTAAAAAAGCATTTTGTAAAATGAGCCAGTGCAGCAACAAAAACAGCACAAGTTAAAACTCATATACAGTAGGTCTTCAGTGAAAAGGTAAATCTTTTTTTCCCCCTAGATGGACAGTCACCCAATTTGGCCTGCCAGGCCGTTCAGTTCAGACAGAGACGATCAGGCTTGACTTTCCTCATGTTGGAAAGTAGAGGGTCAAAGAGAAAGTGGACAGTCGGATAGATTCTTTCTGCCTTATAGGCAAGCGCCACTGATTTCAATTTGATGCCAGAGCTTCAAGATGGCAGTTTAAGGCTCTGAGTTACTGATTGGAAGGTCGCAGTTCGAGCCCCAGCTCGGCCAGGTTGCCAACGTTGGGCCCTTGAGCAAGGCCCTTAACCCTGTCTGCTCAGTGGTTAAGGCATTGGACTACAGTTCAGAAGATCCTATTTTCAAACCCCATCACCACCAAGTTGTCCATGTTGGGCCCTTGAGCAAGGTCCTTAATCCCCAACTGCTCAGACGTATGATGCGATAAAAATTTAAGTTGTTCTGTAAGTCTGCCAAATACCTAAATGTGAATATGCATGGTGTCTGGCACTCAGTTAGCGGTGAAACCTTTGGGGCTCGTTTGTCCAGTGCACAGATGCTTTCTGTGGGATTGGACCAGATGGGCTACCCTTTGGTCTCCATAGGCATATTTGATTCTTGGGGGGGCCCATAATCCTGTCACCAGTTTAAGATTTTCAGAGTTCAGAGTTAAGATATGATAGGAAATATGTTCTATTGCAATTGAATAAACACAAGATTTATTTTGTTGACTCTCATAAGCAGCAAAAGCTAAATACTGTGAGGGTTCGCCACTAGAGGGCACTGTTTTGTGTTTGTAGTTTTTGTTTGTAGACTCAGTTTCCCAGAAAGCACCTCGGTCAGGTGATGCGGGAGCTCACCTGAACCGAGGTAGCTCATTAGTTTAAATATAAATATAGCTGTTTGTTCTGGGAAACTGAGTCGAGCATTAATGTTGATAGTCTGTTAAGTGGGTATTTGTTTTGACTTGTTTGGTTATGCTCTGTTTTAAGTTTGTTCCGTTATAGTTGGCATTTGGTTTATGGAGCTCTTTAAGTTAAGTTTGCACCTGTCTTGATTTAGTTTGTTTCTTTTGTTTCTGTGTCTCCTAGCAGTATTAGCCTCTAGGAGAATTAGCCTCTTGTATATTTACCCTCGTGTGTAAGTTCCCTCTCTTGTATGTTTAGTTCTTA
>JAQMYL010000005.1:1774614-1791200 GCA_030014365.1 Clarias pachynema | reverse complement strand
TAGCTACTATCTAGCTTAGCAGCTAATGTGCATAACAGCTAGTAGGCCTAGCCAAGTCTGTCTTGTCCGTTTAGCCCATTGCATGTATAGTCCCTTGTGTTTTGTCCTCAAGTCTGTTTAATGTGTCTTGTCTCGTCTGGTTTGTATCCCTTGTCTGTATTGTATATTAGTTTTAGTCCCTAGTCTGTGTATTAGTTGATTATTGGTTTTGTTTCTAGCATGCTCCAAAGTAAAGCCAACTCCCTTTGTTCATGTTTAGTTCATGTTTTGTTTGTTTATCATTAAAAAGACTTTGTTTGCCATCATCCCCCGTCTATGCCTGCCTCAACACTAGCCCACAGTCCAACATCTAACATGCGTGACAAATACTTAATACAAGTTATTAGTAATGGTTAAAATAACATTTGAGACAAGTTTAAAAAAAAAACAACAACACTCAGACTAATAATATTACAGAAGCATAATAAAAATACATTATTTTAGAAGGCAGCAGTGGTTCAAAAGTAAAGAAATCAATACATGTACAGTATGTATTTAGGGTTTAAGGTAACTGTCCATATTGCACTGTTTGCTCTACAGCAGCCAATTATCGATATGTGTAGTTTAGGTAGAGATGGAAATTAATCGAGGATACAGCTCTGGGAAAGGAGCTTTAGATGGCACAATAGCTCTTTCTTAATGGCAGTGGGGAAAACAAATAGTGTTCTGGGTCGGTTGAGTCTCTGCCGATGCTGTCGGCTTTCCTTTTTAGGCGCCAGCATACGCAGCATCAAGGTCTCGGAGCACAAAACCCACTGCTCTGCTTTCACCACATGAGCCGAGCCCATTCTGTTCTCTGCTGTGCAGTGGGCATGCCACATATGGAACACTGGCAGAGGATGCTCTCTATGGTGCTTCTGAAGAAGACCACCAGCAGCTAGGAGGAAAGAGCGGCTTGTTTCAGCTTTCTCTGGAATGGAAGGTGAAGAGGGTCAAGAAGACTGGACTGAGCACACTGCCATGCTCAGGATGAGAATTGACAAGTTTTTGTTTATTTATCCTAACATTTTGTGGTCTGTGCATAATAAAATCCAGAGTCCATGAGAAGAGTGAAGTGGATAATACCAGGTTGTTAAGGTTGTGTCTATGGGATATGGGATTATAGGATTGAATTCTGAAATCCACAAAAGCATCCAGACGCATGTGATCAGATGCTCCAGGTGTTATGAGAGGCAATTGAGACTGCGTTCTCCATAGATCTGTTCACTATCATTAGCTGGGAGTACCAAGCCACTGTGACATGTGTGCCACCACCGTCCCTATACTATATCGTATAAATGTTTGGCAATATTTTTTACTAGCTATTTCTATCATTTTATTTGATAGACACAAAACCTCCATCTTCATTTTGTACATTCTGCAGTAACTTGAGATATCTGGGACTACACAGCTGCAGTGCCTCGTACACCACTGTGTAAAATGTCAGACACTGAGGGAGACGTCATAATATGAACATTACACTCCAGCAAGTACAACAGAAAAAATGAATGGCTGCTGCTGAGGAATGCATGTTTTGTTTTGTTTTTCTTTCCAGCGTAGTGAGTGTGATGGATAGCTTTACTCCAGCACTTCTTTCTTTAGTGGAAGTATCTTATCATTGTTATTCTTTAAATGTAACTTTTTTTTAGGGTCAGCAGTTTGCACTCACCTCAAAAATCCCACCAGGTGCTCACGGTGATAGCAATTTAGAATTCATTCTTAAAGGTAGTGCTGAAATAATAACCATTATAATGGATCAGTGTAATATCATTTTACAATATGTATAATGTGAAAGAGTCAGGTTTGCTCTGCATAGCCAGTTAATTCCCATTGCTGGTTTATATCTGCACTTTGAAAATATGTGTATATAATAACATAATAATTACTATAGTACAGAAAATGTTGACTTGATGTGCTGAAGGCATCAAGGCAGAACATCCCGAAATGCATTGAAGCAAAGGCAACAAAAACTCAGCAGCCTCAGCAGAACCCGCAGATACAGCGCCTTTTTTTGTTCAATACAGGAATGCAATGTAAATCTTTTGAACATTCATACATAATTCTTGTCTATGATGAAAAGGGCACCAATATTATTATTATATAACATTATTATTATTATTATTATTATTATTATTATTATTATTATTACATAACATTATTATTATTATTATTATTATTATTATTACATAACATTATTATTATTATTATTATCATTATTATTATGTGACTAAGTGCATGAATATTTTGCCTTGACTTCAGGAATGTCCGTCCATACTGTACCTAAGGTTATGATTGCACCTGGGACTAATGCAATCTCTGTTTGTTGTATTTAATGTGCATAAAACATGCTGTAAAACCGCAAGAAGCAGGCAATGATAGAGCTGCCAAGACCTACAGTAAAGAAGAACCAAACTAAACAACGAGGTCTAAAGGAAAAAAAAGAAATTCCATCATCAGACAACTTTTAATAAACAAAATTCAGAAACCTTGAACAAGCAAGCTGTGTAAAGTATCTTATTATATACACTATATACAGAGTCAGGCAAAAAAAAAATCCATACACACTTCAGGAAAAGAAAAACTTTGTATATGTTGTATATTAATATTTGGATATTAAATGTATTGCTTTACATTATATATTGATATACATAATAATAATAATAATAATAATAATAATACTGTTATTATTACTGCGTTTCTTTACCTTAAGTCTCTTCCAAAGCATGGAAATGTTGCTGTGTACAAAGACTGTTGAAGAACGAAGAACTCGGGTTGCCTGCACCTGACCCTGAGCCCTGACCTCAACCCCCAATTATTGTCTGTGGTTTTTGAACGAGAAGTTCAGGATATAAACCTGTTGGTGTGATGGTCAGGTGTACACATACTGTAGTTGTGCCTAATATGACTTTTAATTTTGCAGATGTTTCTCCCAGCTAGAAAACGCATACCTGGTTATCCTAAATATATAGTTCAAATCAACAATCATGTTATAAATAAATATCTTTTTTTTTTTTTTTTGATGTTGAAAAATACGTCAGCTAGATCCTAATAGTCATCATCGCCTTATTCAATGACCAATAGGCAGACAGGTGAAATGATATTTCTTTTAAATCCCAGGTGCAAGATTTATAGAATCCACAGCATCTTTGGATCTTTTCATCCCTGACCATGATGGAACATAAACTTAAGATTAATGAATAAATATATTTAAAATAAATACGTTGCTGATTAAAATCCTAACAAAGTCAAGTGGTATATATAAGTTAAGCAACAATATTATATATTATATAAATATACAGTTGTGGTCAAAATAATAGCAGTCCAACACCAGTAAATAGATCAATAATTGTTTTTGGGAGAAATTATATTTCTTCATGGTAAATATTTTACTTGTAGGTGTAGCGGAGTAATAGAAAACCAACAGACCCAACAGTCATGACTCGCATGCACCTGCAAAAAGGACGTCCCTCTATACTACACATTCCTGATCCCTATATACATTTATTTTTAAAAAAAAACAGCAAAAATGTCTAAAATGCATTTTAATGCCTACGAATGAAGTCTACACAGCTGTTCACTAATCATCTAGTACTATATGAGACAGATTATTTTTGGGTACAGTTTAATAGAATAATGTGTTTAATATACTGTATAACATACATTGCAGCTGCCCTGATCACTTTTCGTCTGGGTTTCCATACCGTAACATGACTGAGTTTATCCAAATCTATACGGTTCAATCACAAGAAAATTAGTACTACTCTTGCTGTCACTGTTCATCTCTCAGTCCTGCTTACACGTAGTAACCCCAGAGTCTATTATCTATCGTTAAGTGTCCCACAATCCATTTATCCCAGCAATCCATTATCTTGAGGTGCAAACCGCATTATCTACATTAGCCATTTAGAAAGAAAGAAAGAAAGAAAGAAAGAGAAAGAAAGAAAGAAAAAGCTTGGTGTCTTAGCTTTTGAAAAGAATATAAATCCCAGTAGTATGTGATTTTTAGGAAGTGACTCCGGATACATTCTTAAACAAGAACGGACACTAAAGAAAGTCTAGTCTCATATCCTACATACTTATAGTATACAGTACTGTACGTTCTAATGACTGGAGTTTGCACACTGTTTCCAGCTGATTCATATCGTCCAGTCCCCGAGGACTGTCAGCATGACAGCATGTTGTAAAGCATTCAATAATAGGCTCTGCTAAAGGCATGAGAAATAGAAACACTGGCTTTGTTAACTGACTTGGGAAAGATGGCTTTGGGGGAAATTTCTTTCCAACGCCCTTTGAAATGGGGTCAGAAATCTGCTGTGTGAAGCTATTTCACAGAGCCGAGGCTTCAGTTTATTAAGCCATCTGTGAAGGCAGAGGAGTTAATATCTTTCTTCATCATTAGTTCAGGAGCTGCACACTGAGCTGAAACATTGCCCTGTCTACCTGAATTAATAGCCTTAACATACACAGGTCTATGCCTAGGTTTTAATAGTATACTTTTTTTTTTTTTATTGTGGCTGAATCATTACTATAACATGGTTGTGATCCCAATTTTCCTCCCAATGTGATCAGTACGGAAGAGTCTGTTTAGTAAACACTAATCACCAAAACAACTATTTAATTATACTTGGAAATGACAAATGCAAGGTCACTTTCATCTGCAGTTTAACAGATTTTTTTTAATAACATGCCCCACTGTGCGGTGCAATTTTGGCTTTTAAAAGTGCTGAAGCACTAAAACCAGGAACTAAATATAATGTGCTAGAGCGCAGCATTTCACTGTCATTACAATGTTATTTAAAGCACATAGGACTTTGCAGTCCAGATGTACACATTCTTACTGTATTCCAATGTATCAGACCATCATTAAAAAAATAAAAAGGGACGGAACAAAAAAACGGCCACATTTGTCTTGGTTAAAGATGACTTTGGAGGAATTTCTTTCCAAACCCCTTTGAAATGAGCGTCTTTCATAAAGAAAAAAAAACAGATTTGTACATACATATACATGTTAGATGTATCTGAACCCTGACCAAGCGTGGCCAGATATGTCCTTCCGGCTATACACTTGTTTATTCAATTAAATCATGTTGTGGCCATCTGTTCACCCAGTCACATCTGTGTACAGTGGCAGAGTGCTGTGTATTCTCACTCTACGACTGTGATTGTGCAACCGATCACCCCGAACACCACACATGACGAATTAAGCTGTGTAATTAGCTTTGACTTGACTACAGTGAACAGTTTTCCTGTTTGAGAATCACCCTAAAGGTAGGAATACTGTTGCCAGCTTGGATGTTTTCAATAATGTCCTTCACCCATGTTTATTAATGCAAAAGAACAAAATGGTGATAAATACATAAAACAAACAAGAAACATACAACAAAAACCAAATAGAATTATTTTGAAGGTTTCTTCTCACCTTCAAATGATATTAGTTTTAAAAAATTAAATGTTTGTTAAATAAAAAATATTTATTGGTGTTAGACAGTATTTTTATTTGGCCTGTTTGATATTATTTATCCCCTTTTAAGGAAAATGACTGTCATTCACCATCATCTTTATTTACTGTATATAATGTTAACTACAGTATATGACACTTTATAAAACTAAATGTTATGTAAGTTTAATTTTGAGTTATAATATGTTTTACTATTTATGATATCTTTTGATGACATAAAAAAACTTTATGTAAATTTGCAATTGAAATTGGTGAAACTTGAAATAGGACTGGAGTAAAAAAAAAAAAAAGTAAAACCAGGACTTTTGATAACAAAACACACTTCTCAAAAAGTCAAAACGGGATGTATTTATCTATATAATCCCCTGCTACACTAATGCACAGTACGCCGGAGTCATGATCGGACTGTCTGATTCACGTCTGAAACACTGGCCTCCCAGGAACTCCTTTAATGGACCGAACATGTGGAAATGACTTGGAGCGAGGTCAGGACTGTACGGGCGACGTGGCGATAACTCCAAGCCGAGTTCCTGTGGTGGTGTCCGTGAATAAGTGTGTACTGTATACAGTTCCAACAGACAGAAGTCGATTTTCAAGATTTCAAGTTTTTGAAAGCTCTACTACATTTGAAGTTCCTTGTGGGATTATGCATGCTCATTAAGAATTACAACCTCAAAGATTATCCTATAAAATGTACAAACTTCCCATCAAAGCGTTATCTGAAATTCAAACATACTGTATAGCCATTAGAGATTTCCATTTCCTGAATCCTAAAGTGTTACCATAGTTACCACCTCAACAGGTTCACCTTGTATATACCTTTATTACCATCACCCTATATAGTAGGACACACCTAGCAGTATTTACAGTGTGTATCGTTATTGTTTGTGGCATTTGAATGTTTGTACTGTCTTTCATTATTATGTTGTGGATTACTCCTTTAAATCAAAGTGAACTTATAGTGCTTGTGAAGTTTTCTGAAAGCCATAGAAATGTGAGGATGCAGCAAATGTCCAGGATGCCTTAGAATTTAAATAACTGATGCCTTCAGATATGCTTCTAGTCACTATACGGTGGGGTGAGTAATTTTACTGACAAGTAAAGTAAGTTCCAATGTTGCGGAGTCCATGTTTCATTGAAGGCTTATATGTTATGTTATATTAGACACTGGGTTTAGGAATAAAGGTTTCATGGCAATGGTTATGGTCTATAGTGTAGATCCATTAATTATTCATAATTAGGTAACACTAATAAGTGTGCACATACTGTATGGACAGCAGACCAAGGCTTAACAAGTCATTTTAGGCATCATCGAGGCTTTTATTGTCATTTCATTGGCATCATATTCAGCTGGCATGGTACAACATTTCATTTCTCCAGGACCATTGAGCTACATAAAACAAAACAGGAGTACCTGAGGCTACACATAACTAAATTATACAATAACACAGTGCTGTATAAAATGCATGAGTGGAAGCGTGTGCGAACAGTTCACAACAGTACAGTCACTACTATAAAACAAAATAGGAAGGAGAAGAAAATAATTTTCATAACCTCAGTTGGTTTTACATGGTATTGATGTTACCAGGGTGTTATACTGCAAACAGCCAGAGCGAGAAGAGACTGATTACAAGAAGCTCCACTTCATTTAATGGGACAAACTGTAAAAAATAAAATAAAATTGTGGTTTTATTCCCCTCAAGCTATTTATACATTTAATACTTTGGTACTGATTTATTGGTCAGTGGTCATAAGGCTTTAGGGCATGATCTTATAAATAGTGAAATTTTGAGAGAAAAGAAGAACAAATGGGCATTTCACTACTGGCAAAACTACTCGAGGCCACATTCCACTAGGTTCATTGATTTTGATTTTTCTGTTTGTTTGTTTGTTTGTTCATTTGTCCTCTGGTGCCATCACTCAAGCAGCCAAGAAAAATACGTTTTGGATGCAGACATGCTGGAGTACCTGAAAACCAAAAGTCAGGTTCATACAGTATGAGAAGATTTTTAGTCACGCAGCCGAGCTCAAGATGTGCATTTTTGCGATGTTCTTATACATGAACAGGTTATATACAACTGTTCCCACCAATAAAATAAACTACAGTGCTCCAGCACTCAGATGCATTTCTTTTATACCACTTTCAGTATAAAGCAAAATTATAACAATAAACGTATTTGGGATCGAGAAACCAGACATCTAACAGATTGGTGAGGGGAAATATCAGTGATGATAGAAACCTTGTGTGAGCTGTGAAGAAAACCAACCTACTGGAGTTCTAGGCAGCTACAAGATACCAGAAGAGCGTAAAAACCCCTTGGAATAGAGTCTACATGTCGCTGGATATGTACTGTACTGAAGGGATGGACACCATTTTTCATTAAATACATGTTCCCTGTGGTGGTGTTTTGATGATGTGGTGGAGAACACTGTCTAGCATAGCTCATACTGTAGATGATTAATTAAAGATCAGTTGAGTAGAAGGATCACCGCATATTATGCACCATATCATTAAGCAATATGACACAAGAGGGAGTGCTGTTGTACTGAAAATTAAGTGGTTGTAGGAACAAGGGCGCTGGCCGTGTGCCGAAGAGATCACGGCCGTGCTGATATTCAGCACAACAACACGACCTCGAGTGTGATAATGCATTAATACAACAATTCTATTTATCAAACATCATTTATTATTAACAGATTGTGATTCATTTGCTTAATTACCCAGTTATGTCCACCTAATTCACGTCTAACATCTGGTTTCCAGTGTCGAATGACAAACAGCATAAAATGGAAAACTAGTGTGCTATGTACAGTACAGTAGGTGTACAATCCCCTGTTCCACACACCAAGTAGTGCCCTTGATCAGGGGTTAGAAAGGGATTTGTGATTCAGCCTTGTGTTAGAAGCTAGGTAGCTTTGTAGCTCGTGTCAGCCATGACCAAAACAACACAGACGGTTCGGAGATTATTTGGAAAACTTGGAAGCAATTATTGTTTTATTGTTTTGGCATGCTGTTTAAGATGACATAATGTTATCAGGTGTGTGTTCTTGCTGAAAGTGCTTCTGTGACTGGGTTTGAATGTGGGCTTTTTCACACATGCTGCAGGCTGACAGTTAGTGTAATAATTAATGATTGCTCTAACACATGTGGGATACATTTAGCTAAAGTTCCCAGTGCTGTTATGCTCTATATCATCACTCATGGAATGCCTTTCATCCAATCAGATCACTTAGTCGGAACAAACTATTGTATACTGTAGTACCATTTTATATAATCTAACTGTATAACATTTGATTACACTCTGCGGCTCTGGTATTCTGGGAATGTTCGTTTAAGTTCCTGACCTATTTGTATATTAAAGTGAGACAAATGCTACTCCTCAGATCACTATAGGGCCTTGTTGTTTCAACAACTAAATTTCCATACTCTTTAATAATTGAGATAAAGGACATGCTGTGCACACTACTTCTGGAGATTAACTGGTTATGCTTACTGAACATTGCTGTGTTTGCTGAGTGGATGCTGCTGCATTATTCATTTGCTAGGGGTATAAGCAAATAACCCTGAAACCTCCAACATCCTCTTAATAAGGTTCATAATTTACATTGTGGGTCCACAACAGTGGGTAGCAGGATCCATGATCCACACACACACATAAAATGTTCATTGTGTGCTCCCGAAACCATGGTGGATTGGCCAGACTAAATTTGCCCCTGGCTACTCTAAATTGTCCTCAGTTTATTCCTGGTTCACATCCATTGTTCCAGGGAAGGGCTCTGGATCCACCTCAACCCTGACCAGGATAAAGTAGTTGCTGAAGATGAATGATTGAATGAAAGCACCAATAATTGCTGACAGCTCCGTAAATCAAATTCAGCAGTGCAGTGAATAAACGACAGAAACAGATAGATAGATACAAGCAGCAGGGAGCGAGAACGAGACGTAACTGGCAGCTCTTTGATAACGAAATACTGATGAGAGAGTGTTGGTTGATGATGGCTGGGAGTAATTGTATTAGCTATGATAGCTGTATAAGATAACTGCGGTTACTTATAAGCCTTTCACCCACTGGGCATAACAACACTTTGCAAGCTTTACAAATGCCAACTGATTGTAACTCTCAACTTTTTTTCAGAATTTCACATGTCAGTTTGAGTCTTAGTCTGATGTAACATGGCGGTGCAACATCTGGTCTGATTATGAACTCTGTTTGTTGTCTGTGAAGAATCCTATACCTTTTCCCTGTGTCCATGTGGATTAGTTTTTTTTTTTTCATATACTCCAGTGGATGGACTGTCTATAGAGTCCGCCCCCCCCCCCCCCTTTTTTTGTTGAGAGAAGAGTTCTTCTAGTATTAATAGAGTTATAAGTGAAAACTTTTCTAACAGATGCATCATACCTGTTAAGGTTAACCCAAAATAGCAATCATAGAGGTTTGATATGTAGCCCTATTTTTAAAAAGTCTAATTTAATCCTGGTTTAATATGGATGTCTAAGTGGGTTTGTATGGTGCTTGAAATGATGGCCGTATCCAGGGTGAATTTCACCCTTTTTTGTTTATTATTTTTTGGGATAGACTTAGGATCTATTGTGACCGTGACTGACTAAAATGAAGCGATTACTGAAAATGTAGGAATGGATGGAGAAATTAATTCACGTAGGATTATAATCAAAATAAGTTTCTATACTAAGAAAGTAAGCTTGCAAGACTAAAAAGTAAAGCAATAGGACTGGATTTAAATTCTTTAAAAAGTGCATGGTTGATTTTCAATGGTTCTCTTATTTATTTTTTTCAACAACTTTTAGGTGTCCATCTTTATTTTCTTTGATTTTGTGTTTAATAAAGAAAACAGGGATAAATCCAATTTAAAGATGAAAAAAAAACTGTTAATTTGAAAAATAACAAAGCCTGTAATTAGAAAGATCCTTGTGCAATTGCAATTATGCAAGTTGACCATAATTTTGCCATTTGCTACTTCTGTGGTTTTAATAGCTGTTATTTACTTTAAAGCAAGATTGCATCCATTATCATCAAGAAAGACTTCAAGAAAATGAAACTGTTGGCTGAAATAGACATCTTTGAGCACTCATCAGATTGCTCTGGTGTCATCGTTAGATTTTACCATGTGTAGTGGAAAATTATAGGGTAGTGTTTTTAAAGGCCAGCACACATTCTGACTTCAGTTAGAGCAGTTTGTTTTTTGTTGTAAACACATTTGAGAGTACCTGAGGTGAACCTGTGATGGTCTCATGAATAGGAATGTCCTCTTGAAGTGTGGTGTTAAATTGTAGAGCTTAACCCTGCATCCAGAGTTCAACAACGGTCCTTAGACAAACTTTTTTCAAATAAGAGTATTTTGTGTTATTTAGTCTAGTCTCATCTGAAGCTTGAATTTCAGACATTAAAGCAAAAAAAAAAAGTCAGACCATATCAAACCTCTAAAATTGCAATTACAGTTTGTTTGTTACACAAGTAAGAGTTGATATAATAAAGTGATTAACTTTATATCACTTAAAAGAGTCTAGGCGGTGCGGTGGGTTAGCGGTTAGAACTGTCGCCTCGCACCTTCATGTTCCGGGTTCGATTCGACTCTCTCCTCGGGGTCTGTGTGCATGGAGTTTGCACGTTCTCCCCGTCCTTGATGGGTTTCCTCTGTGCACTCTGGTTTCCTCCCACAATCCAAAGACATGCAGATTAGACTAATTGGTTTTCCCAAATTGCTCATAGTGTGTGCATGTGAGCGTGTGTGTGTATGTGCCCTGCGAATGACTGGCACCCCATCCAGGATGTACCCCAAGTCTCCTGAGATAGACTCCAGGCCCCCGTGACCCTGAATACAGGATAGACGATAAGAGATTGAGGGGAAAAAAGGTTTAACAACTAGATACATTTTGTACATGGATAAGAATTACAATATATTTAAACCCTAGACCACTTATTATAAAGTGATATCCAGACACCCACATTTTATAAATTCGACAATTTAATACTCTTTCCAACATGCACGTTTTAGATGGGATTTGGCTCGTGGTTTAGCTAAGTGTAATATTCAGCCTAAGGGATGTCTTATTTCAGATGAAATTGATGAGACTGCTTCCGTGAGCATGCTCATGGAGCAAAAGAAATCCATTTCAGTCTCCACTGGTCAGGTTCGAACTGTAAGTTCAGAACAAGTGGAAGCAATGCAATGCCTTTCTAACAAGGCAGAATGACATGACTGTTAACAAGGTAGACTTTTTTTCTTTTTCTTTTTTTTTTGCATCATGTGGCCTTAGGGCATCAGGCAGGCTAACATGTCACCAGAGAGACAGTCTACCACCTACGTCTCCCTGTTCCCACTAGTTTCCAGGTAGATACAGTATTTTACTTCAGTCCTTCCTGAACTCAGAATACTAGCTGAATAACCTCAAAGATGACCTCTGATGTAGAAATGAAAAATGCATCTCTCTGTTTACGGAGCAGTACAAACCTATTAGCTAAGGCATGGTGTGGGGGTGTTAACGGCAGCTGATGTTCAACCATACAGAAGTGAGTGCTTGTAGTAGAAATCAGGATGAGATCCAAGTACGCCGTCCAACATCATTAGTCATATAACGACTGAGAACAGCCAGATTAGTTTTGGAAAGGGTGTTTGATCGACAGCCAAAATAACAGTAAAATCCCCAAACAAGTCTTCTTTCTCTTCTGATTTCTACATGATAAGAACAGGAGGAACAAGGGTAAGCGTTTGTAGGATGATGCAATAGGGTGTCATGTCCCAATTCAGACTTGGAATGTCATGTCCATATCTGTCTATATTGCACTGCTTCATCCACTATGCATCTTTGCACCATCCATAACTTTATACTTGTCTTTGCACTATTGTATATTCCACCCATGTTTATTCTTTATATTGTACTGTATCATTCAGAACTCGTATATGTAAATACTGTATGTACTGTATATATTGTTACTTTTTTGGAGCATGCTATCTTTTAGACAAGTCTATCCAGTGCAACTCAATATTATGCTATATACACTACATATACCATATCTTTATTACCTACTGTATTACACCTTCTGTTTGTTACAACAACACATTGTTATTTATTATAAATAGGTCAATTATGCACTTCTGGTTAGATTCTAAATGCATTTCATTTGCTCTGTACATGCACTTTTCGCAATGACAAAGTTGAATCTAATTAAATCTAACTTCATTTAATTTGTATGAGTGAATAACCTGCATTTTCTACCTTGTCATTAAACTTTATCCAAGTCCAACAGTTTCTCACTCGATGGTTCCTCATCATCCTTGATGGCACTTTGTCTTTTCATGTGCCAATCAAGTTACCTCCAGCTGTGTAACATTCCGCATCTTCGACCGTTCCTCGCCCCACACACTTCCTCCACTCTCATTCATGCGCCTGGCACCTCCCGTACTGATTTACTGTAATTCACAAAAACTCTTACATAAACTTCAACTTATCCAAAACTCTGCTGCCCGTATCATAACCCAATTTAATTCATCACATTACCGCCCCCCCACCCACCCTTCTACAACTCCACCGTATAGAGTTTAAAATTCTCCTGCTCACTTTTAAAGCACTTCATGATGTCGCTCCTCCTTACTGTACATATCGTTCAATTCTACACCCCCTCTCGCACTCTCCGCTCTTCTTCATCAAGGCTCCTTGTTACACATCCTCTTCCCACCTGACCACCATGGGCTCTAGAGCCTTTAGTCGTACTGATTCTCATCTCTGAAATTCTCTCCCCAAAAACATCAATAACACAGATTCTCCAACCAAATTCAAAACTCAACTCAAGACCCATTTATTCAGAAATGCTTATTCTACATGACGTAAGGCTGCACTTAAATCTCAAATCATAAATCTCCATTTACACCTCCTTCTAAATCAAATTTGTTTTTATATGTCTTAAATTATGACAAGGTCTCTTTTCATTTAATTTTTGTTTTTAATTTTCTCTTCTCGGTTATCAGTGTTATCTTGTTTTACTGTTTAATGTTTTTGCTTTTGCTTGATCTGGAAGGCGACCTTGAGTGACCAGAAAGGCGCTTATATAAATAAAATGCATTATTATTATTATTTTTTAAATTATTATTATTATTAAGCAAGTGAAATAAAATGAAGCAGAAAGACATCTATCCTACAGATACATCTGGTAACTAACTAAAAGTGATAAATTTATTTTGCATCTGTTCTCTCACTTGGTATGCAAATTACATCCTTTCCATTTTCAACACATCATTATTGTTTTTAGATCAGTTAACTTGAGTTTTCCTGCACACGAACAGCCCCTTTTTTTTGTGTGTGTGTAATGAATTAATTGAGTGCCTAATCGTTAAACTCATTTTCATATTATTGAAGATTTTAAGAACTCAAGTCCAAACTGTTTGGCAATTCATTGAGATTCACAAAGCATTTTAAAGACTAGAGATCCATTCCACATTAAAATGCAAAGTCTGGGTGTTTAATAGCAGTAGAGGATGTGGCAGAGCCGGCAGATTGAGTCACATCAGAATTTGGCGGATGTTTGATCTTTCACTTTTAATGGAAAAAAAGAAGGATGAGGGGGGGGCATCACAACAGGGGGAATCGTGATCATTTTACATCAGCACATATGGGATAGGAATAAACATAGGCAGACTTGGAGCAGCGCTGAAGTTTCACATAATGGGCTGAATAAAGATGAATATACTAATAATAATATAAAACAGTATTGTGATTGCTTGTTAAAAAAGATAAAATATACAGTATATCAACCAATTTTTGTCTAAATTAAAGCGGTATAGACGATGAGTGAGTAAAAATTATATACATGTTAACTACTGCACACTTATTGACCACAGTGCAAAATTAACCTGTATGGTGGGGGTCATATGATTTTTTTTCTTCTCCCAATTACATGGTCTATAAATCCTTATCTAGTCATCATATGAGAACTGTTGGTTATTATTCTTTTGCCGAACATCCTTCTGTTTGAAGATAGCAATTACTGTATGTTCATAGTTACTGTATGCTCATCAAGAGAAACAGTGAGGAGAACCGTGGACGCAACAGGAGACTCACACTGGGTCTCAGGAGGTTAATAGGGACCTTATTTTAAAAAAATTTTTTAACAATTGTTAGAGATTCGCATAGGTCTCCACTTTTTCTCAAAAAAAAAAAAAAAAAAAGTGACAACACATTACATCTTTTTGTACTTTTTGCCAATTTACTATTGGCCAGAGCTTAAAACAAGCCAGTTAGATTTTTCCCTTATTGCGGCGTCTTTGTCATTGTTGCTCTGATGGGGCGTGGCTCAGCAGTAGCTCATTTACACTGACACTGAAACGGTGCATTTGGAGGAGGAGTGAAACAAAGGATATTTGAGGTATTAAAAAATGCATTATCCAAGGAATATTTCAGCTGGAGCATTAAAACACATACACACACACATTTTGGGAGAGCTCTAAGACCTGTGTGAACCATATAGAAACATACTAGGGTTGGCAAATACCTAAGTAACTGTAATCCATTAATAGTATTGGTTTTAGTATTAGAATTATTTTTGCCGTGTTTCGAGATAACTTGGAATTAAATATTCATACTTTTACCTAATTGCATTCCAGGAACATTTATGTTTGTTTGTTTGTGTTTTTGTTTATTCACCACTATCTCATGGCAGTAGGTATACAGTAAAAGTCTGTCTCAACTCCACCTAATGCTTGTGGTATTGTGTACTTTTTTTTTTTGTGTGATCTGTTCAGGTGAGAAGGTTCTTGATCTAGAGCGAAGTCACTGTCACGGGTAGTGTCAAAACATTTCTTCTCATGACCTCCTACATCACCTCTCTATTACGGAAAATAGCACTTTATTTTGTTATCGTTACACACACTAGCAGCAGTGTCACCTTTCTGTATCCTTAGAGAAGCTTTTGTCAGATGACAGATGAACACAACATACAGAACAAACCAAGTACACACACAGAAAAGAGTCATTACTAGACCCATAAAAGAGATGGGATTTGAAATAATTTGCCCAGGTGATGGATGTCATTTGGTTCATCTGCTTCTTTTTCATGTTGTTCAATGTATGGTTTTATGTTGACATATTGAATTATTATTATTATTTATTATTTTTATTTTTTTTGTAATAGACTTTACAAATAGCTTTAGAGGAAAAAGCCACAGGAACAGAAGCAAGAAGTTTAAGTGGTCTGGAGGGTTAGAGAAATTACAGCAGACGTGTATCAGGATATTTTACAAGCATCTCCACAGGAGGCAGCCATGATTCTGGACACATCATAACCGGCCTTGACTAATCAATTGATAGGAGCCTTATAGGCATGCCCTATGTTTGGTATTAGCCTTAATGGTCTTATCTTGGTTTCTCGACCTAATATTGATCGTTAATACACTTTTAT
Source organism: Clarias pachynema (assembly GCA_030014365.1). NCBI lineage: Eukaryota > Metazoa > Chordata > Actinopteri > Siluriformes > Clariidae > Clarias > Clarias pachynema. The sequence goes on along the minus strand of JAQMYL010000005.1, from coordinate 1,775,312 downwards.
TTGGTTGTTTCTTCTAATTGTTTATTGTTCTCCCTAATTTGCTCTCTGCCTCTTCTCATCCACCAACAGTTTTCTCCTATCGTACAAGTCGTGTTCAAGTCAAATCAAGAGGAGGACTTTTAAGAGGCTTAAGAGTTCCTATAGCAGAGGACAAAGTGGAGGAAAGAAGAAATGTTCTCCAAACACTAAACGTAAAAGTAAACACTGCTCTTCTGTCCAATTTGGTTTTCTTGTTGTTTTACTTCCTTCCATCTCTCTTAGATTGTTGACCATCCAAAAGTATAATTTAAATAGACCATCCTGCAATCCTGTAAAATAGTAAAAGCTGAGACATTTTGCTCCCATCAAGCTAAAATGGATCACAAGTACTAAAATCGTTATGGTAAATAAATTGGTAGCTTCAAGAGTAGACACATTTTCAACATTTGGCTGTTGTAAGATATTTCGCCACAGAAACCTTAAAGTAGCCTGTAGTCATGATTATACAATTTCTTTATATACAAACATTATGATTTCACTGTCTGTTCTATTATCGTATATTCTATATTCACAAAGAGTCAATTTTAAGACTCTCTGAGAGAATTCTAAGAATTTGTGATTACGGCCCTGGTGTGCTGAACAGGGGTGCGTTTCCCGAAAGCATCGTTAGCCAACTATGGTCGCAAGTTGCGTCGTTAGCAACATAGTTCAACAACTAG
>JAQMYL010000005.1:1732565-1747251 GCA_030014365.1 Clarias pachynema | reverse complement strand
AAGTAAAACAAACAAACAAATGAACCTGCACTTTACCTTTGAAAAGAATCGCGACAGAGCAGTGTTTCTGTGTAGAGTCAAATTACATGCGCTCACACATAATGACAGAGAGAGAGAGAGAAAATGGATCTTTAACCTCTCTAATGAGCCTTTCTTTTGCTTTATACACACACACACACGTGTGTTATAAGAAACAGTACACACGCACTGTGCACACGCACTTACTAACACAAAATAACATATGTTTTACGCGCACACACGTGGTCATAGTGTTATATTAAACAGTATACGTGTGCACAGATGTTGATTATACCAGTAAGAGACACGCATTAAGACCCAGCAGGGGAGACGATTACCCACAATTCCGCAGCGCAAGAGAGAGAAAAACCATTGGTTCAGTTGTGATCACGTGACGCTCAGTGTCAAAACAAGAAGTGCATGCATGATACATGATACTCGGTACTCGTAAACCAAGACTTGCTCATTTTCAAATCAAAATGTATTAAAAATCGTTGCTCGTCTTGCGGAACCCTCGCACACCGCGTTACTTGTAACCCAAGGTTTTATTGTAATATATAATATAATATAATATATCCATCTAAGAACCTTTGTAGTCCAACTAGGGACCTGTGTGTGATAAGGGAATGTTTAACGGGGATAATAAGATAACTGAGGAAACGTCACCAGGTACTGAACGACGAATTTCATTGTAAAAAACAAGAATACAATAAATGTAAAATGTGGGAGTGGTGGCTCAGGCGACTGAGGTTCTAGGAAGTTGTTTTTTGGATTTGAGGATCCGGGTTCGAGTCCCGCCATCGTTGGGTTGCCACCCCCCATACTACACCTAGCCACTCCATGCAGCACCGGTCCCATTCGAGAGATTTTAATTTAACATTTGTTAAATGTTAATGTTTGAGATATTATAAAACTGCATAATCAGTTTCCTCTAACAAGTAAATCTGAGTATTTTAAAATTGTGATTAATCATGATGAATCTCAGACTAGACTGTGATAACCTAGATTTTTTTTTTATCGATTGACAGCACTAAGTATAATAAAATATAAAACAATAAAAAAAATTATATATAATATAAAATCATTATAAAAAATCAAACTCACTAACATTCTGTTGACTGCATTTAGCTTTGACATTGTGCATTCTTCCTGGCATTGATTCAAAATCAGTATGCAACATCACAGCCTGTATTTCCATCCAGAGATCTCGCATTGATGATGGGAGAGTTGAACTATTCCGTAAATTCTTTCCTAGCAGATGCCAAAAACCTTCATTGAGGTTAAGGTCAAGACTTTGTGGCAGCCAATTCATGTGTGAAAATGGTTCCTCAGGCTCTTTCTTCTTCAACCACTCTTTCACAATTTGAACCGGATGACACTTGGCTTTGTCATCCTGTAAGATGTGCCATCAGCGAAGGGAAAAAAATCCATAGATGGGGTGATCTGGTCATTCAGTACATTCAGGTAGTTATCTGAATTCATTTTATTTGCATAACACTGCCTCTAGTGTAATCCCCAACAAACTGAAACCTTTTTCCTGACGAGTCTCACTGGCTTTCTCATGGCCACACAGATGTTTAGTTCCAATCCTGTGAGTTCTCACAGTGTGCATGTGGAAATGTTCTTATTTTTATATTAAACATAGCATTGATTTCTACTGTCATACATAGGTTATTTTACTGTGCCAGTTGTACAATCATGGTCATTGATATTTTTTTCTGACAACTCTTCTTCCGTGAATTTGATGGTTCATCACTATTTTTTCAGTGTTGGACAATGCTTAATCCAATTCAGTTTTAACAATATGAATCATAGTAATCACACCCATCATGGTATAAATTTAGACACATTACCAAAACAAAGCATCTAAAGTAGTTGTAAGTTGTTATTTATGGATTGAATCATTTACTCCAAAGAACCAACTGCACCGCTATTCATTCAATTGTTTGTTCATTCTGTCATTTACTCATTCCTTTAATGTCTGGACTGAATGTTCTATTCTTTCCATTCTATAGGATTGCTCTATTTTTAATTGCTTTTTGATATGTAACAAATAATAACTTGCAGGTCCTTTTGAAAAGAAATTCCAAGAAAAGCTCTAGGAATACATCTTTCCTGCCTCCATGTGAACACAGATCTTTGACAAAGCTAGTACGATTTGAAGATGTTCTTGAATGAACCCAAATTTGAATAGTTTCTAGGCCTTTTATGGTAAAGAAATACTTTTATAACCTGCAGAGCTGTCACTGGGAGCTTAAAGGTCTCAGTAGAGCCGGCCTTGGTGAAGAGATCTGAAGGGTAAATCAGACGAAGAGTCATCCTGAAACCTGAACCTACTCTACCTGAAATAAGGTTACTAGGACCAGATCTTAGAGCCAGGCCCATGGGTTGTGTCCAATGGTGTGCCAACTACAAAACTTAGTCTGAGTAAAAGAAAATATTCTATGACAAGCAAATAAACTGTGTTTACTACAGTATAATCTTGGCCAAAAAAAAAAAAAAAAAACCTGTAAGCCAGAAGAAAGCAGTATCACATATAATTGGCCACTGAGGCACTGTTATGCAAATCTCCTATCTGGTGGTTTCAGGGAATAGATCTCTCCTTTAATCAATATATTCACCCCTGAGATGTATCTGCACAGATCCTACTGACTCCCATCATACAAGTGCAGTAAGGATTGTCCTTGTTCCAATTACACTGACCCTGTAATCATGCTCTACTTTCCTTTGTGCAGCTAATGAAAACTGTGCAAAAAAACAAGTAGAGCTGCAAGAACTGCTTTGTTTTACAGAAATTATTTTCCTGAGTTTGACAAGCATTTTTTCTCCAGATGCATCCCTTCCCGCTACAACCCCTAACTACTCGCCACCACCCTAACACCTCCAGGAGTAGAACAAAGATAGAGAGACAGAGATTAAATTAAAAAGATTGGAACAAAGGTTTTACTCTGACAGGCTACAAGTGCCTAAAAATACAAGTTAAAATTTGGTTGTTTATGTAACAGCCTGAGCAGCGACCTCATTTCCCCTCTCGTCTGTTCCGACCACTCAGCATTCAGCATCAGTAGTAACTAATCACCACCTGATCATCTGTCATCATCTGAACCTGTTTCTCACTGGGTCAGGATTCAAGTTAGATGTTTATTTTAATGCTTAAATGATTCATAGGTCACTGTGTGGATTAACAAACACAAGACATTCCTCTGCTCAGGTACAGGGACTGGAGTGAAAATAAGAGACAAAAAATGTCCTCCAGGAAGCAAAATATGAAGAAGTTTTGAGTGTCTCAATCCTTTTACACAGTACTGTGTACAGTATGTTATACACACTCAATGACCACTTCATTGGGTACACATATTTAACCGCTTGTTCAATTCAATTCAATTTTATTTGTACAGTATAGCGCTTTTAATACTTGTCATTGCCGCAAAGCAGCTTTACACAATAAAAAAAAAAATGATGGAAGTTTGTATGAAATGTGAATGCGTATGAATCAAAATGATCGGATTGTCCCTGTTGATCAGGCTGAGGGAAAAACTCCCTGAGATGGTAATAGGAAGAAACCTTGAGAGGAACCAGACTCAACAGGGAACCCATCCTCATGTGTGTGATAACGGATTACAGGGATTGATCTGCAGTCATACTGTGTGTAGGAGGCTGGAAGTTCAGTATAACAGGAGATGTGTTTAAGCTGCTTGTCTGCTTGTTAACATGAATATCTATATCAGCCAATCACATGGCAGCGTTTTGACATCTGCTGCAGTTCAAAGCAAGCATCAGAATGATAAAGAAAGCTGCTTCAATTGACTTTGACTTTCGTGGCATGGCTGTTGGTGACAGAAGAGCCATTCTGCATTTTTCCAAACCTGCTGATCTACTAGGAATTTCATCCAGAACTATCTCTAGGGTTTACAGAAAATGGTCTGAAAAAGGGAAAATATCCAGCAGCAGTGAGGGCGATTGTCTGGACAAAAAAAAAAAAAGCATTCTTGATGCCAGAGGTCAGAGGAAAATGGCCAGACTGGTTCAGGCAAAAAGTGACCCTTGGAGCAGATTAAAGCAGAAGACCACACTGGGTGCCTCTCCAGTCAGCTAAAAACAGGAAACTGAGGGTACAATTCGCACACTCATCAAAATTGGACAGAATTTAGAAGATTGAAACACATCACCTTGTCTGATGTTTCTCCATTTCTGCTGTGACATTTGGATGGTAGGGTCGGAATCTGTCATGAACAACATGGATCCATCCTGCCTTGTTTCAATGGTTTAGGGTGCAGGTGTTGGCACAATTCATTTCATAAAGGAAGTAAAAAGAAAAAAGCACCATAATGCCTGATCTCATTCTCAACTAACATAATACTGCTATTGTTTAATGAAGTATGTTAGAGATAATAGCAACATTTGCATAGGTCATCTCAGCTTGAATGGCAAAGTGCTTTGGATGACCCACTTCTCTGTGTATCCCAATGACACCTACATCTTAAAAGCATTTTATGATGCACAGAACAAGATTGAAAAGGAGGTGAAAGTGCTTAATTTGACCTTTTTATTTCCTCAGTCTTAACTAACAACTATCGATGTAGGAATTGCATTTATTTTAGTTTGTAATAAAAAAACATTTTCATTGCTTCGCAGCAGCATTTCTTTATTTGCACAAAACAGAAGTGTACAATTTCATCAACGATTTATAATATGAGGTATGGGAAAGCATGTCTCTTTATGTAAGAAATAAAACTTATATCGGAGTGCTGTTAAAATAAAAATATAAATTCAATAACAGTGTGCTGTTATGCATTTTCTTTAAATTAGTCAACAATCATACAAATCAATCTCATGCCTAGTATTGTGTAGGATCTTCTTTGTGCTGGCATCCCTGACCCCTCGGGACATGGTTCTGGGGGTGTGCTGTGGTGTCTGGCACCAGGGCATGGGCAGAGGATCATTTGGGTGATGTGGGTTGCAAGTTGGGGTCTCCGTGTATCAGACTTGTTTGTCCGATGCATCCTATGGGTTTGGAGGCCAGGTTGTTGGTCTTAGGGTCTTTGTCTGATGGGTCCCGTTTATAGCGATCTGTGGTGCACTGGGTGTTCTGGTGCCTTTCTATTGAAGTCAGCATTAACTTTTTTTCAGGAATCTGTGCTGCTTTGGGTTTTTGTGGGATCAGACCAGACGGGATGGCTTTTCATCACCGTGGGCATGGGTGGGCCTTGTCTGCCCATGATTCTGTCACAGGTTTATTGGTATTTAATTCATAATGGATGTTAATGTACAATGTTTTTTGTTTTAATTTTATGGCTAATCGGCATACACAACGCTTAAACCGATCATATGCCAGTGGTTCCCAACTCCAGCCCTAAAGGAGCACTGCATTGCATGTTTTAGTGCTTTCTCTGCTCTCAGCATACCTGATTTAAATAATCATCTAATTAAGAACCTTTTTGAAGAGAAGAGAGTGTTTGTTTCAGAGCAGGAAAATCACAAAAATGTGTAGGGCAGGTGTACTCCAGGACCAGGGTTGGGAACCACTGCTATATGCCATGATTTGCAGTGCACCTCCTCTTTCTGCTCCCCTTGTTTGGATGTTTATTCATGTGTGAGTGCAAACAGCATTTCAAGCTAGTAATAGAACCGGAATAAATGCATCATAAAAAGGTGACTAAAGGCATCTAACATGGCAGGTTTGAAATGGATCGCATAAGAATGTCAATAACAGTCTACTGCATTTCCTTTTGTACTGGACTTTCAACTGTTGTGTGATTCACTGAGACATTTAATCCCCTGAAGTGAAAGTGAATAATCTATTAAACATGGTTTACCAACATGGTTAGTAATTTGATCTAGTTTGTTATGTCTAGAGGACATAGCATTGTGGATGCATTCACTGTAATTGGCTATGATTAAACAAGTGCTTATCTTAGTGCTATTTGCGATTTTATAATCCCTGGAACATGGATACATAGATACGGTATTTTTCTAAAAGGCAACTGAACAAGGATTTCAGAGTCGAATGTCAATAAATTCATATATTCTAGAAATAAAGCTGCTTTGTGACAGTATTCATTGTTAAAAACACTATATAAATGAATTATATATGTGTATTTTTTATTCACATATATATATATTTTGAGATTATAATTACATATATATATTTTTTTAATGGTTGCAATGTTTACCTTGCTGAATGCGATTCATTATGATGATCCACTATCTATTTATTTGTATTATTTGGATGATTTGGTGGTGGGATCGTAACATCACAATTTATGTGAAGGTTATGTGCAGCCAAAAAAAACACCAGAACACCCAGTGCCTCCCAGCCCACCGCACACGGGTCCCGGCAGGCAAAGAGTCCAAGGCTGACAACCCAGCATCCAAACTCTCCAGATCCTAATTCAACTGAGCACCCATGGGACACACCAGACAAACCAGTCTGATTCACGAACACACCACAACCCACAACACCCAAAGGATTTTGCCAACGTCCTGGTGCCAGACACCCCAGGAAACCATCAGAAGTCCAGATGGTTATGTAGGCATGCCCTTTGGGGCAAGAGCTGCCCAGGTGGCACAATGGGAACCTACACAATACTGGGCATAACGTTTTACCTAGTAAATTTATGGCTGATCGGTGCTTATAGTATGAAACTAAAGTGTTTGTTTATTATCACTGTGTATATTAATTCTGTATTATTGTTCCTATATACATATCTGAAAAAATATTCAAATCATTGTGTTTTTGTGGATATTTTCCTACATTTGTCAGTGGTAGAGCCCGACTCTGAGATTGCAGTTCAAGTTTGTCTGTGTACGTTCTATTAAGGTAAGCGAACTTAATAGCGCTTTTTTTGTGAAACCTTAACTATAAAATTCCATGTTAATAAAATGGGCAGCACTGCCGTGTAAAGCTGACACAACTAACTACTTGCCTGTCTTTCTGTTCGACTTGATTTGTCAACTTTATCATCAATCTGTTTTGCTCTAGTAGACAAATCCAAGCAACAGGCTACAAATGCAAATGTCACATCTAATCAGTCAAGTTTATTTTATCAGCTCTATTGTGTGTGACCAAATGATTCAGTGATGCTCAAGCAGTGAAGAAACAATTGAGCAGACAGTTTAAAAATTAATTGAGGTTCATTAAAATAAGAGGTCAAGTAAAAATAAATAAATAAAAACCCTGCATCCTTACACAGTTAACACATAACAGGTGCAAATATTCCTTACTGTGACCTTTAACATTGAACTCATTCTAAACATCTATTCTACTCGTCCCGTACTTCTACTTTATGATCTCTGTCTTAGTAATTGTTCTTAGTTTTTCTTCAACTGCCGTCATGTACAACAATATTCCAGCTCATGCACATCCATGCCCTTGTTTTAAATGCTTTAAAGGGTTTATTTTTCCTCCTTGTTCATGGATAGATAAAGTGTAACCACCATTAAAATCCACTGATATCTCAAAATCACTCTCTATTTCATATTTAGAACTTTATTTAAAATAGGTATTTACAAAGACGTCATGATTCTGCGACCCGTAGCTACATGACCAAGTGTTTTTACACTATGATTCTTGTTTCACACTACAGCAGGAATCAAAATAAGCACAAATATTGTATGTTGTTCTCTGGACCGCTGTCTCATGCCCCAGTTGCGGGCGAACGGCTTTGGAATTACAGTTGGCAGACTGGTTGGCTACAGAAATTTATAAATGAACTGTGGTGGGTTTAATGGATGCTAGAGGTTACTGACAAATGGTAAACTTGTAATTGTTGATCACGCCACTGTTCACACTTCATGTGAGATTGAGGAATCTAAGAATGTAAAAAACTATAATAATATGGTATGACGTAAAGTGATAAATAAAACACAATTGGCCAAAACACACTATGGGTGCTGATATAATTCTTTTAAGAGCTCGTTCGTAAGTCGGATTTGTTCGTAAGTCTGACAAAGTGACTTTGTTTAAAGGGAGTCTGGGAAGATGTTGTAATCTATCCAATAATCACTGTTAACACATTGTTTTTGGTAAAAGCTTAAAAAGCAAAAAAAAAAAAAAAAACATAACCATGTAAAATTCTTGTTGCAATATTTTAACAACATTTTTAGCATTTTAGAATGATACAGTACACTTTTTCATGTTTATGTCTTTTCATGTGAAATCTAAATTGGCTAAGTTTCATTTGAATGACAGTTAAGATCGTTAAAAGATTTTAATTTTAAAAAGTTACTAAGACATAAAACATAAAAGGACGTGAAATTGTATTGTAACACACAAGCAAATGTGTTTCTTGTTTTGTGTAATGGTGGTATATGATCCTATATGAAAATTAGCTTTTTCACCAAGTTCAGACACTTTTTTTAGCACCAACACCATGTTTTGGCCAAATATACAGTCTTTTCAATACTTCAACAAAAAAAAAAAGAAAGAAAGAAAAAGGGAGGTAATACATTCTTAAAAGGTCACTAGACATCTCTGGATAAATTAATTAGCATATTAATTGGGGCAGTGGGTAGCACTGTCACTTCACAACACCAAGGTCCTGGGTTTGATTCTGAGTTCAGGCTCCTGTGTCCCATGTTCACCTTGGTAAACTCGGTGATGCTAAATTGCTCCTAGGTGTGAATAATCATGGTGCCCATCAATCGACTGGCATCCCATCTGTGGTGAATTATCTCACCTTATGTCCAGTGCTCCCAGTATAGGCTCTAAATCATGCAACCCTGACAGGCATAAGCAGTTGCTAAAAGTGTCTGAGTAAATAGAATAGAAAAGATAATGAGCAGCTGTCTCATGAGCGCTGTATTTTTATGCAGGACTCCATGCAATTTTAAAATTGCTAGATTCTTCATTATAATAAGAATGAGTTATGTGGCATCTTCTACTTTTTGTGCTTTTGGCTACCTGATTACATTCTCTCGAATCAGGGACAAATGTGGCGTTAATATCTCACAGTATAATCCTGTACAGCACTGAAAGTTATTTAACAATGTATTTCAAGTTAAGTCAAGTCAAATAGGCTTTTATTGTCATTTTACCCATACTGTATACTGAACAGTTCAGTACACAGTGAAACGAAACAATGTTCCTCTGGGACGACGGTGCTACATACAACATAAAATAATGAAATTAACTAGCTAACTAAGACCCCTTATTAGCTGATTATTAAAAACAAAACAAATTAACACCATAAATTAACAAAACCATCTAAAGACTTATACAAGAGAGAGCAAAAGTCAACATAAAGTGCACATGCAAATGTGCAAACAAGAGCAACAACACGTCACAATGCAATACTCTGTGATAATGAGGTAGCGCAAGTAAATCGTCTGTGAGATGAAAAACAGTAAACATTCTTTGTTGAAGTAGCAGCAAAGATGAAAAAAAAGAGTTCTTGTGCAAATTACAGCTAATAAATATTGTGCAGAAACAAAATTGCAAGTTGGTGTGTGAAATTGCTAAACGATGTTGTTCTGAGTGAGTGTGCGTGTGTGTTTGTCAGTCCAGTCCCAGAGCCGCACAGTTTCGGAACAAATAAGAAACTGGTTTTAAACCTCCCGCTGGAAGAATAAACAATAAGAGTCACTTATGTGTCTTCCGCATACTTTGTGTGTTTATGCTAAATCATATCGTGTTGATTGGCTCTGTTGAGTGACGTATATAGCCACGCCCACTCCGGGAGCAAAATCATTACAGTATGTTTGTCCAAAAAAGTGCTAGATGCTGTAATGCAATCTGGCACAAAGCAGCTCATAACGTCCTTCATGCTCAACTGTTTTATTTAATTTATGGCGAAGATTTAACTTCATGCGAAAACCGAGGGACTGGCAAAGTTTTCATTCATTGCTGTGACAAAATAGGCCAGACAGACAAATAGACAGACAGACATGCAGACTGTTTTTTTTTCTGGTTTCAGATCCTCCATTGTATGAAACAAAGATATCATTGAAAGAGCGAGTTCTGACCAATGTACAGACAAACACTTTTATATACATGAAATATATTAATAATTAAACATTTTATATAAAACGTAATATATTACACGGATAACCCGGTAATGGTGTGTATTATTTTCCACTTCCAGACAGATGCTAAACTATATAATAGTTATATAATTATAATATAGTGCATAAGACAAAGTAACGTTAAGAATAAGTATCTCTCTATATGTCTATCTATTTATTTGTTAGGTTGGGTTGGGGACTTTTTTGCTGGGATTTTATAAAACTAAGTTTAATAACTAAAAAATTAAGTTCAAAACTAACTTGAATAACTATTAAGAATTAAATAGTTCATATCTCACTGAAAAAAAAAATCGCAGAGAATATAAAGTAATCTACTCATCCGTTCTTCATGTAAGAAAACGTCAACTCATAACTCTTTGTAGAACACAACTTATCAAAGTTGGAAGTTTAAATCAGTAGTTGCTCTTTTTCCTGTCTCTAGGTTGTTGAATGAGGTCTGGGTTGAATGCATGCTTGATGTGACTCTAGTTGGAATTGCATGAAATCGCCAACAGCTTCAGCTCCAAACAATAAATTTCTGGAAATTCCACTGACTAGCTGTGGAGCCTTGAGGTTTGATAGTCATTCTTGCAAACTCTGAGTCACGTTTATTCAGATTGCTATTTCCCTGTATGACCTTCTCATGCTTTGCCACATTTTTGCCTTTGCCTCGTGTCTCAGTTATGATGTTTCCTTTGACACCTTGTATTTTAAGCTACTTGTTCTTTGGCCATGCTTTGAATCACATTTTCGATTTTTTTTTTTTTTCTGTGACGTGAGTGTTTTTGGTATTAACCTGGACTGTCGTATGCGCTTTGGTTTACCTGTTAATAAACCTCCTGCACAAGGATCCTCATTCAGCCTATGACTGACTTTGGTTTTGGTAATAAAGCATTCAGTTGTATTTGTATTTATTTATAATACTTACCTGAGGGTGCTAAATTGATCTAATTTGAATCCAGTATCATCTAAATGTATGTCTATTATGGAACCTGATTGAAAATCCAGTAGGCCATACAACTTGTTCCTATTCATTCATGTGCAGGAATAGAATGAATAAAACTCTGACGTCATGCGTGCATGGTTAATAAAGTCAAAAGAAATCCAGAGGATATTAGATCTCACATTGAATGATGAATTCAGCACGGGCTCAGGTCTAAACTCTAACAGTGCTGTCCCTAAATGCGACACAAAACAATTGAAATGTTCCTATAGTGCATTGGTTATTTACTCATTAGGCAAATCCCTTGTTCCTGAAACATACGTCTTCACTGCATGTACTAAACTAAAAATATATACTTTTTTATAGGTATGCCAACAATCACATCCACAACATCACGAATAAATGGCATCAAGCTTATGTTATTTAACCTTCAATGGACTTTGAATTTCTATCTCCCTGTCAGGTATATTATTATTCATTCCCTGTATGTGGTTGTCTCCCTTAGTCAGGTAGGCCTGCTGGTGTTTTTGCAACTCTGGATGTTTCAAAGCATTGACCTTTCTTTTTGAATAGGACTGATTTTGGCCATGCTGTCTTGAAGACCTGTCTATAATAAAAGCTTTGTTGGGGTACATGAACAGATCCCCGTGGCCATGGTTATATCTCAAGGACACAACACCAACAATTTGGTAGTGGTGCAGTTTGAACCCACAAAACAATATTATGTTATTTGCTAAGAACTTTTTTTAAAAAGTGTCACTGACACATGGCAACACTGTGAAACTATACAAAGCAAAGTCATACTGTATGTGTACATACAGCTCTGGGGAGGGTTGGGGGGGGTCAATATGAGAGAGAGACAACTGAAAAATCATCATTCTCTCAGTTTTTACTTTTTTATACAGTAGGTGTGAATTTTGATCAAACTGTCTTTTTTTTTTTTTTTTATTCTATAAACTACGGACAACATTTCTCAAAAATAACAATAGTGTTACAATGAAAACACATCAGGCATCAGGTGGTGTAGTGGTTAGCACTGCCTTGCACCTTCAGGGTCCGGGTTCGATTCCCGGCCAGGCTCGATTCCTGTCTCTGTGTTTGAGTCTGAGTTTCCTGTCTCGGAGTTTGCATGTCCTCTTCATACTTGGTGGGTATGATACAGTCATACAGTTTCCTCCCATAGTCCATAGACCTACAGATTAGGCTAATTGTTGCTCCCAAATTACCTGTAGTGTGCGAGCGTGTGTGTGTGCCCTGCGATGGATTGGCACCCTGTCCAGGGTGTACTCCGCCGCGTGCCCTAAGCCTCCTGGGATAGGCTCCAGGCCCCCGTGACCCTGAATACAGGATAAATGGCATACATAGAAGACGAGTGAGTGAAAACACATAAAAATAACAAAAAAGTATGACGAGACTGACTGACTGTACAACATACAGTATTTAGGATTTTCTGATATCACCGGGTCAAAATTATACATGCAGGGTCAGAAATATACCTAAACCCTCTTACATTATGAATTCAATTGAAATCTTTTAATTAGCAAAGCCCAAGGACTCTCAACTTCCTCTTAGTAGTCATGGTGGACTACAGCTACAGTACAATGGGAAAGTCCAAGGCACTCAGTGGAGATCTGACAATAAGACTGGTAGATTTACTCTAGGTGGTGTAGTAGATGTCTGTCTCTTTCAAACTAGTTGGAGATTTCAAGATTAGTTCAAACAATTCAAACTTTGATTCTTCTGATTCTTCTTTATCGCACATGAAATTAGTTTTGATGGTCAGGAACATCCCAGGAACCACCAAGGCTCCTGCTGGAACACCAGTGTCAATGTTTACAGTCAATCAAGTTTTACATCATTATGGACTGAAAGGCTGCCTTCCAAGAAAGAAGTGGCTGCTCCAAACTGTATCCCTTCCAGTGCAATTAAGGGTTGCAGATAACCATACTGGCAGAGGTATGGTTGACCACACCTCACCCAAAAACCTCATAACCAACTGTAAACCATAGTGGTGTTAGCATAATGCTTTGGGAGTGTTTATTATCAGTGGAAATAGTGCCTCACACAAAGTGGATAGATTAAGGAAGGAGGACTACTACATGATTCCTAAACATAACCTTAAATTATCACCTAGACAGTTGAAAGTTAAAAAAAATTAGGGATTGCAATAGGACAATTACAGTGAAGCTGGTTGTGGAAAACATAAAACTTTAACTTTAAGCTTTTGGTACCACAATCCTTTTGAAAATTTGTATACTATGATTAAGAGTCGGGACCATGCCAGGAAACAAATATTTATAATTAAACAAAACCCAGTTCTACTTAAAACAGAAAATTCTGCCAGAAGCTTATTAAAGGTTACCAACTTTTTTAACCAAATATTTGGTATGCTGTATGTATAAAGGTTACACTTTGTTGATTTCACAAATCCACAATAAATGAAAACCAAATTTTGTGGGGTTTCATATAATAAAGCTGTATAATGTAAAATAATTCCACCTGGAAAAAAAGATTTACTCCAGCTACAAATTATATATTTCCTTTCCTTTATCAAAATTACATAGTTTTACTATAACCTGTTTGTCGGTCCTTATATTGCCTATATAATATTACTGAGGGCTGAACGTAGCTTATATTGAGTCAGAAGTAAGTTGTCGCATAAAACCAAATTTCCAGACACAACTCTGGTTTTGAAAATGCCTGCGCGGAGGCTTTGTTGTGTTTGAAAAGCAAAAGTACAATAACTCGCCATTGCCGCAAGTATTTTAGGCTGACAAGAAATTCAATAAAAAAAAATCTAAAAGAAAAAGTGCAGAGTCTAAACACATACTGTATACAAATGGTTTGAAATCCTCTCAGATTTTTAGGGAAATACAGAGTTTTCAAAGAGAGCAGAACAGAGTGGCAGTTAAATGGACAGATGGGGTGTAGATGGACCAGATTTGAACCTGACTTGGCCTCAATATTCGGGACATGACAAAAAACTTTAATGTATGTGCCTGTAGAGTACATAAATAATAAGAAACAGATATTTAATTAAACAGGAGAAACTGAAACAAATTCAAAGGGAGAAAGAAGATTGACAAATATTTGGAATGCAGATAAAGTGCCTTTTATTTATGCATACAAAAAAAAGTACCACTAATGCATTTATAATTAATATAACAACTTGGGAAAGTGTTGTGTGTGTGTGTGTGGATGTATTTCATACCTTTGTATTAGTTTATTATAAGACTGTTCTATTGAGACCAGAACTAATGGCCTACCTGAACAACTCTGCCAACCATGAAATTAAGAAGAGATGTAGTTGAATTCATAATACTCAAGAGTGACAACAGAGTAGAAAGACAACTTGTTTGTAACTTTAAGAAATCTTTTAATTGCTTGTTCTTTATAACCAGTTAGATAATAAATGGTACTTAGTTTCCAAAACATAAGCAATACTTGGAAAATGGTCAAGCATTGACAACTTATAGGTACTATTACAAGGGCGTCTTTGTTGTGGCCCACAAATAAGTGGTCTTCCCATCACGAATGGGTTAGAATTATCATTATTCAAAACAATGCCTTTTAATGCAATCTAATACAACTAACCACTTTTCTCTGTTGTTTACTTTATACAGTGCTGTGGCTCCAACTACTTGCATTTTCATGTTCATAGGCTCGAGATATTCCTTATTCCAAACAACTTAGCAATTCATTCCATAGCATTTCAAGAATGAT
>JAQMYL010000005.1:1689229-1704861 GCA_030014365.1 Clarias pachynema | reverse complement strand
TTTTATAAGGGTAACTTTACTTGTACTTCAGTAAAAGTTCACTAAAGTAACAGTACTTTTACTTAAGTACAAAATTTATTACTCTTTCCACCTCTGCAAGTTAATGAGAGCAGGACAGTGTTTCCTTCTATCCGAGACTGTCCAGGTTGATATTCCATACACGTTTGACAATTATTAACTGGCACAACTCAGTGGTGTATCTAAACCAACCGAATGATTTAACAAAACACATTCAAGATTCTCTTTATAAATAACCAATGTGCAGAATTGTCTTCTGATTTTTGTTTAATGTTTTGTTGCTTGAGATATTTACATGACACCCGAATGGTATTGCATGTATCTTATTCATTCAACATGCTATGATCTATTTCACTCTCAAAATAAGCATTTTATTAAACCTTTACACACTAAGATGTGATTGATGTTTCACATAGAAAATTTCCCCATAAACTACTACAATTATTCTAGGCATCTTGCACTATAATTTTATTATTGCACTAAAATTAATGTAGTTTGCAATCTCAAACTTAATAAATCTCATGTGGCTCTTACAGATCGAAACTCTAAAGCTTGGATTGATTTCATATCCCAGTTATAAATGAGTGCAGTGTCCAGGGGATTTGAAAAATGAGATCTGATTTTTTTTTCTGTCTGGCACAAGACACACTCTGGATTAGATAACTTTTTTTTTTTTGCCATTCTTATTAAACATGTCGGTGTGCAGACGCCTTACTGATTTTATCTGATCCATTCAACCATGATCTACAACATGGAACCAATTTGTTGCACGGACCCTTCGATAGGAGTATTTGTAATTTACTTCCTTTTTACTACAAAATGCTTCATCTTTATTTCTTTACCTTAGAGTGCCTCTTTTTTAAATTCTTTTCTCCAAAGTACATTTTATTTTTACTTCTTTACCCCAGAGAGGCTTTTCTTTACTTTTTTCTTTATCTAGAAATCTTCATGAAGAGATTAATATATAATATTTGTAAATCTTTACCATCATTTAATAAATACATTTTACATATATTTTATCATCAAATGTTTCTGCCATTATAAAATAAAAAAAATAAAAAACTCAAGTTATCAGAAATTAAATGGAAGACTTGTTCACAAGGGACGCTATGAGGTTTTTCAGCTCGTGTAAAAAAACATACGAAATGTAAAAACTCTGGAAGAAACTATTATAATAATTTTTTATGCATGTGATGTCCTAATCTAATGTCCTCCTAGTGGTGTTTTGTGATTTAAAATATATATATATTTAATTTTCAAAGTGGCATGAGTGGTTTATTTAAAGAAATGTTCAGGATATAAAACAAAATGATTTATTATGTAGGTTATTATCTGTAATTCATTGTAAATGAAGGTCTGAATGTTCTATCTAAGACGGCAGGCAAGTGGCGATAATCCGAAAAAAATAATACGAGATCAATATAATGACTAAACAAAAACTTTATAATTAAAGAAAACGTATAAGAACAAATGGACAACTGTTGAATCTTATTTTTTTCCCTTCCTAATTGTAAACTGCATCTCCTCCACTGCATCAGTATCTTTCTCTAACTTAGTAACTGATTCGTTTTCCTTCCATTTAAGACAAGCTTATTTCAGACTGTCTGTGTGCAATCTGGGATTGTACCGAGGGAAACTGCTGAGTCTGATGCATCCTTTAAAACATTTCATCCAGCTGCAGTGTAGTCCTCGGAGAGAGGGATGAGAACAAGAGAAAGAGAGCGAGAGTTACTTTGTTCTTAGCAAGCAATCTCTTAAAGCTGATAAATTTTCTTGCTTATTAGAGAGAACTGCAGTTTCAGTGGAAGCTAAGTGAGAAAGCGTAAACTGTAGCAACATTTTTATCTTCCAACATGAGTGCAGGCTCTTTAAATACATTACTGCACGTTATGGATTAATTCCTGATATTAAAGTTTTTCTCCTTAAGGCACCTGGTAAACTCGTCACTTTATGATTTTATCATGTCATTGCGGCGCGGTGACATGGTGGTTAGCACTGTGACCTCACACCTCCACGGCTGAAGGTTCGGATTCCGCTTTCAGGTCTGTGTGTGTGGAGTTTGCATGCTCCCCCCGTGGGTTTCCGGCGGGTATTCCGGTTTCCTCTCACAGTCCAAAGACATACAGATTAGGCTACCAGACATTTCCAAATTTCCTGTAGTGTGTTTGTGTGAACTTGCACCCTGCATTGAATTGGCTCCAGGCCTCCCATGACCCTATAGGATAAGCAATTTAGACCACGAGTGAGAGACTGAGTGGTCGTTTCCACTTGTTACTGTTATCACTTCTTTGAAGAAAAAAAAAAAAAGAAAATTCAAGAATCTGATATGGTGGACTGAAAAAAATAAATAAACAGAAGTAACTGAGTTGTAGATGTGGATCCTGAGAAGGAAATGCATTTTTCTGACGCAACACTGCATCGCTTTTTGGAAACTTATATCAAATATGTGGAGTGAGAGTGAAGATCGGTATAGTGGTGGAAATCACCATCAAGTCCAGGTTGATGTTTGGGGGAAAAGACAGTATTTATAATTCCTATTTATAAAGCGTTTGAGCTCTACTAATGGTTTGGCTTACTTTTTTTTTCCTTACAATTTTTGTCCCTCTTTTGTATATAACAAAGTCAGCAGGTTTTTGGGGGCGGGAGGGGTGTGTGTGAACCATCTAGGAACACATTGACTGAAGTTAATTAGAATTTAAGGCTTTTATTGTGTACTTAAATACGTCTTTAATTGATTTTCAAACCAGTCAGTTTAACAAGACATTCTGCTTGCAGCAGGGCCCCGGAGATCTAAGGAAGTGATATTGGATTTCCAAATAATGCAGATAATAGTCGAATGCTATTCATAACAGCTCCATTTGCTTTTTTAGTTGTTGCTATGGGAGCAATGAAGTGATAAGACATAAGGAAAAAGACTCATTTCTAATATTAACTGGTTCACTCACTACAGCCTCAGTTTTGATTATACAAGCAATAATTTCCATGTTTACACTCTCAGGAGTATTCATAATATGCAAAGTAAGATGTTCTCTACACTCTCAGCTGTACTTCCCTTGTCAGTGGGGTAGAAGCATCACTGAGAATGTTTTGTACCATTAATGTGTATCTTTTGTCCGTGGTGTACGTGTAATCAGCTTAAAGTCCAATTATTTCTAAATCCAGTTGGCTTAACATAAGCGACAACTTAAATTCCTATTTTCATTAACTACTTTCCAATCCATCGCAGGGCACACACACACATACACACACACATACACACACTCACACAGTACGGGCAATTTGGGAACACCAATTAGCCTACTCTGCATATCTTTGGACTGTGGGAGGAAACCAGAGTACCCGGAGGAAACCCACCAAGCACGGGGAAAACATGCAAACTCCATGCAGAGACGGGAATCGAGCCTGGCTGGGAATCGAACCCAGACCTTGGAGGTGCAAGGCGACAGTGCTAACCACTACACCACCTCGTAATGTAACATCAAAATGCAAAAGCTACACAATAATAATTTAAGCTATGAATAATCTTTTGAGTATAGTTGTGTAATCGCCCGTCACTTTGCATCAGGTCACTTCAAATTACCCTGTTGTTGATTCCTTTTTCTATACAAGGACATAATCTTTAATCTGTTGCATAAAATATCTCTGAAACAAGCTATAAAAAAATATGGCATTCATTATCACTGCATGGGTTATATGCATCTGAAGCTACTGCAGAGAAGCAGTTAGTAAAAATAAACAAACAGCACCAGCATTTAACTACTTTCAGTAGCTTAGAAACAAGGAAAATCAGAAGCAACATGAAACTGGGTCTGAAGTGTGTGGTCTCTGATTGCTATGTACGACTGGGATCCAAGCCATCGGTACCAAACGGTTGATTGGCAGTCAGCCTGCATGCTCTCTGAAGATGAAGTGGAAACCCTTTGGTCAAGATGAGGATCTTCCACATTATCAAGCCATTACACTAAAGTGTGTTGCAGGTCCTTCAAACTGAGACCAAAAGATGTGAAGTAGGGCACAGTAATGGGCTTCACTAATTGAAGTAGCAAAAGGTCTTCTGTCTTAGTAGTGATGTAAGACCAGCGTTGCATTATGTTGCTGATTATCTATCGGGATTCTTTGATGCCTTACTCACTTCATATAGTGGAGAATTTTTTTTTATCAGAGAGAGAGAGAGAGAGATTAATTCATCTGTTTTTTGTCTTCAGATCCAGACAATTTTTCATTTCAATTGCTATTCTGGCTTAATCATGCAGATTTCTGTTTTAGACTTATCTAGAATGCATTTCCCCAAATTTTCCTACACAACCCCATTGATATGCTCCTCCCACTGGCTTCCTGTAGCTCCCTATATCAGGTTTAAATCACAGATGGCTTGCCTATACAGGTAGTCCCAGACTTATAAACAAGTTCTGTTCCGGGAGCACGTTCGTAAGTCGTCCAGTTTGTTATTAAGTCTGACACAGTGAATCTTATACACCTTTGACACGGATATACAATGTAAAGCATAGCAACACACTTGACTAAATCTGTCCCCTTTCCCCAAACTGCCATCATGTGTCCAAAAACCGTCACCATTGTCTCTGTGCCTTCAAATCGCGATGGGAATCCTGGATGCCTTTTATCTCAGAGCTGTTTTCCACTGTATTGGACTGTAAACTCTATTTTGTTGAGGATTTTCTGAAATTAGGATTATTCACCATCAGGACAGCTTTAGAGGACAGTTATTTATTATAAATTTTTTTTATCACCCCCCCCCCTCCCCCCCATATACTGTACACACATATAAAATATACCAGACTTAAAACATTTCATACATTCACTTACACACAAAAAATATTGTATATAATTGTAAATATTGGTATCTGGGGCACTGCGGTGTCTTTTTTGTACATGTGAGCTACTTCCGTGATTTCTTCTCGCAACCTGTTTGTATCTGCGGAAATTTGTAACTCGGATGTTCGTAAGTCAGGGACTACCTGACTAAAGCCAAAATTGGACCATCACCTCCCCAAAACTTTCCAACACCACCCTATTGATATGCCAACCTTTGTGCACTTATCAAACCCCACTTCAAATAGCACTTTGTTATTAAATCTATTAAAAATCATCAAGTTTAATTGTAAGAACATCCCTAATTTAATCTCAAGCCCATTCCCTAGTCTATCATGAGAATACGAGTTTGCTAGGATCTACTGTAAGAGGCACGTCAGTGTGTCATTCTGTATACGGGCATCAGGAACAGTTTTCTCAACAATGAACGCAATTGCTTGTAATCTGTACCAGCAATACAATGATCATGTATGCTTGGCGTGGTATATTGTTCTTTAACATTTATTTGATAGAAGTTTTGGTCATGTATATATAATATACAGTACACGTAGGTGATGTTTTAATGGTTGCAGTGGTTGTGTATTCTGCTTTGAAGTTACAACATGTAAACATTGAAATTTATGATAGAGTTATAATGCTCATTTCTCTGATAAACCAAACACATCTGGTTGATTTTAGTGTTGCAGATGCTAAGAGTTAATGAGCTTCAGTATGCGTCAACAGGCCACAATGAGCAATGATACTCATTAAATGAATTCTCATTTTAACAGATTTAACAGCTGTTTGTAAAACGTCTGGATATGTTTAATGGTGTAGACCTCGATATGTTCGTGTAATTGATTAATGCTTTTGTTACATTCGTATTCTATAGGCGTAAAAAAGTGGATAAACAGATTTGGGGTAATTGAATAACATTTGCGTCACGCTGGTGTAGCAGTTAGCACTGTCGCCTTGCACCTGCGGGGGTCCGGGCTCGATTACCGCCTCGGGTCTGTGTGCATGGAGTTTGTATGTTCCCCCCATGCTTGGTGGGTTTCCTCTGGGTACTCCAGGTTTCCTCCCACATCCCAAAGACACACAGATTAGACTAATTGGCGTTCCCAAATTGCCTGTAGTGTGTGAATGAGTTTGTATGTGTGTGTGCCCTGTGATGGTTTGGCACCCATTCCCGCCTCATGCCCTAACTTCTCCTTGAAATGCTCCAGGCCCCTGCAACCCTGTAAAGAATAAAGCAGTATAGACAATGAGTGAGTGAATATAGCATGGAGGAAACATCACACACATTTACAAAGATGTCACATGTATGCTTGCACACGCTATTCCACGGGCTCAAATCTGATTTGTTGACCAAATTCAGTTTGTTGTTGTTTTTGTTATTGTTGTTAGGTTGTTTACATTTATTCAATTTCATATATTCATCATGACGTATATCTGACTTGAGTCTGAACAGATCAGCTCCTAAACTGACCCTCAGGTGCGTCACATGATTTGTTCAAACTTGCTGTAAAAAGGCAACGATATTCAGCCATCGCCAGCTCTTACGTTCATTGATTCATTGGTTTCTTTAATCCTCTATGCACCTTCAATTCAATTAAACTCAATTCAGTTTTATTTATATAGCGCTTTTCACAACGGTTATTGTCGCAAAGCAACTTTACAGAATCAAAAAATATGGAAATGAGTACTGTATGTATAAATCAGAATGATCAGATTGTCCCTGATGAGTGAGGGCGAGGGTGACGGTGGCAAGGAAAAACTCCCTGAGATGGCAATAGGAAGAGAAACCCTGAGAGGAACCAGACTCGCCTTCTAATTTTGCTTGTACAGCAAAATCACCCAACATTATTATGTACATCTATACATCACTGATATCCTACTTCACTGTTATCCTCCATCTTTCCTGCCTGGTAGTATAAAATTATGATTAATGTCAGGTTGGATTGATATAAAAGTCACATGAATTCCAATCTGCCTGTTCAGACTTTCTATGCTCTACCACCTGACCCAAAATGGAGTAAGTAAAAGTGCCAAATTCAACCATTGAAATAACAAATCTGAGTCACATTTTAAAGGAAAGATCAGGTTTGGGCCTTATGTTAACAACAAACAAACCAACAAACAACAAAGCAGCTTTTACAGTCTCATAAACCGTCAGCTCATCCCACTTATCCCCCATGCGTCATGTCTTCCTCAGCGTACTGATAGTGATTACTATTCATTTGTCCCCCAAACAGCCTCTTTGTCAAGATTTATGATCGTAGCCTTCTAGTCTAAACCAAAGGAGTTCTTGCGAATGCTGTTTGCCAGCCCATTGAACAACAGCTCCGGGTAAAGAAGGGAAATTTGGCACCATATCTGCATGTTTACATCCTGATGGGTTTATCAATGGTTGTTTTTGCAAAAACCTCCAAGCAAGAAGGCAATTAACGCAGCTTGGCAAAGGAGATTCATCGGTGGCGCCAAAGCCTTGAGGTCTAATTATTTTTGCTCGTGGTCAGTTTCTACATGCCCCAGTGCCAGTGTAAAAACAACTTAATTGCTCCAGCTTCCATTTAAACTCGGCTGTGTTCAGACTAATTCTATCAATGGGCAGCATCTGTCATCAAGTGTTTAGCAAGATATTTGCTCTAGTAATTTAACTGTCTTTAACTTGCATTAAATTAAGTGTAATTGACGATATTCTGTTATGCATTAGTTATATAAGCATGGCCATGATTTACTTAATTACAAGTTAAAGTATAACAAGTGCATGCAAAAACAAACATGAAAGAGATTTCTAAAAAAAAAAATCTTGAAAGGTATCCTGTGGGACGACCAAGAAAGACCATGACCTCCTACAACCACACCTGCTTTCTGACAGAAGAAAAGAAATTTAGTGCAGATAAAGGAGAACACATGGCATTGACTTGTTACATGCTGTGCGTTAACCAGATGGAACTTGGAACTTTTATTTATATTTTTTCATTAGAACAGTATTGTTTTAATTGCTGCAGGAATTATGGCAGATGGTCCACATTTGCTCGGAGCAGGAGCCTTAAATGGAGATGCAATACTTCTGAGATTTTATTTATTGAATGATGAATTAATCCGAGGTTTACTCGACCCTCTACTGAGTTTCGCTTGCATTAAAACGACAAGTGGG
The DNA here is from genome assembly GCA_030014365.1 of Clarias pachynema. Classification (NCBI taxonomy): domain Eukaryota; kingdom Metazoa; phylum Chordata; class Actinopteri; order Siluriformes; family Clariidae; genus Clarias; species Clarias pachynema. The sequence continues at coordinate 1,696,871 of JAQMYL010000005.1, read as the reverse complement.
AGGTGTTTAATTAGACAGGATGCTACACAATCTGCATATCAAACCTGTTTGATTCTCATGAAGCGTGTCCTTGTGTAAACCTTGCTTTGCGAACATGCAAAACAAAATTAAAAAGAAACAAAGTAAAATAATTCAGTTCCAATAAAGTATCTGCTTTAATGACTGTTTAAAAACATTTTATATTACAAGTGCAAACGAATATTTCACATAGTTACTGCAGCCAAACTGTTTTTTTATTTTTATTTAATACATATACAGTAATATGGAAAATGTGCGTGCCAAAGAAGCTATTTCTGAGGTTTATACAAGTTGCAAACTTTAGCCATTTTGGAGAGATGATTGTGGCTGTTTTCAGGATTATACTGTCTCGCTTTAAACAATAATAATTTAAAATGCAAACTATTCATATTTTTATGAGTATGTATTGATACTAAAATTGGTCTCAGCTTCTAGAACTTTGTGACCTGTAAAATCTTTTGCTTAAATTTAAGCAATTAAATAATTTCCCCCCAAAAAAATCTGTATCCTTTTTTGTAGTGTCTGTAACCATGTCAAATTCATGTTGCAATATCTTAACAATTTTGCCTTTTAGAATAATACACTTCTTCAGGTTTATTTCTCTTCATGTGGAATATAAATTTGCCAAGTTTCATCTGAATAACGATTAAGATTATTGAAAGATTTTAATAACAAAAAAGTTACAGACACTACACCTTGGTGAGACACTTTTTAGAACCAATACCATGTTTTTTTTCCATCTTCTCTTTCAAATTTTACATATTTTACATTATATTAATATATACAGACCAGACTATAATGGTGTGATAATACATTATCTAGATATAGTGGTAAATAAAATTGGACATTAGAATGATTTGATACAGTAAGTATCCTTTAACTGCAAAGAAACAATAGCCTACTAAACAATACACTGGGGTCATTTTTAACACAAACTACAGTATGTATGTATATGACACACCCCATTTAATTATAAAACAATCAGACATAGCATTAAACCCACTAAAGACAAAGTGAATATTAATTATGTCATTAGTAGTATAGCCTGCACAGGGTATGGAGCCATGTGAAGTAAGATTCCAAACTGTAGGGGGCAAAAGTGCTCTGTTCAAAGGGAACCGTATACAGTGTAGGGAACAAGTGAACAATAGCTCATCAATGGAGAAGAAACATTACGGATTATCAGTTTTGCACCATCTATTACTATCAAGGTTAACATCATATTAATAATGCATGATAATAATAATCATTTGTAAGTAATCTATATACATATTTGTTCATTAACCTGCATAATAATAATAATAATAATAATAATAATCTCTTTACCATTGCAAAAAATTATCAAATCTTCAAAACTAATTGAAAACAAACACTAGATCTAGAATCTGGAAATTTCAAACAGTCAATGGAATGTTCAGGTGATCAGCAAATAGCACTGAACGGGCAATCAGAAAAAACATTTTCAGGATCAAAACTTTAATGACACTCATGAAATAATTGTTCAGTTTTTACTGTAACCAATGCACACAGAATGTACAGTATGCAACCAAAAGGTATGAGTGAGCATTTTTCAGACTCTCGTAATCAGGTGAACTTGAGCATGAAAGTTGGGAGCGGTACAGTAGTTCAAAGCAGACATGTTGGTATCCCATGCTGTGGCCTGATAGATGGATTTCAGTACGATTCCTGAAAAAATTCCCCCAAGGCGTTGCCTATGGGAGCAAGGGTTTTTCCTTACATGCATGAAACTCTTGCTCAGCAGGGGGCCAAGCACATCAAGGGCTGATGCTGAGCACCTCTCCTTAGGTTCATAACGCTCCCAGTCTATAAGGCACTAAAGCTTACTACCCTTGTGGCCCTGACCAGATACGCCGGTTGTCCTTCAATTGTCAGGGATCTACAGATGAGGTCACAGGTGTGGACAGTGGCGTTGTAGCCTCAACTAAGGGACCTGGGTCTCATCAGTTTACGACAGAGAATGATGGGTCAAGGTGTCTGTGCTGTGGAAGATGAAGATGGTAAGGGACTTTGTAGATTCACAGGAGCCTGCACTGCTCAGTCAACGTGCCACACTCTATCGACTGGTTGGAACAGTTGGGCTTCTCCACTGTGCTGTCAGTTTCATTGGAATAGTGGCAGACAAACTGGAAGGGGTGAAGAATGGAAACCTTTTTCCGTTAAGGGAATTGCTTCAAGATCTGAACAAGATCCCGTCCAAGTCCCAGGTCCCAGGTGATAGCCCCCACAAACAGGGATTTTTCAGTGAGCTGTAGGGTGGGGAACAGGGTACCTTTGGGGTCACAGAGTCGGACTTGGTGTTCTCACCTTGACCAACAGGAGAGGATAGAACTTAAATGGTGCTAAGTCTGTTAGCACTGGTCTGGCAGAGTAATTGTTCAAAAACAGACCATCTGTTGAATTGAATAAATCACAAAGCTCACTACAAATAATGTAATATCACATGCTTAGATCACTTTTTCTTTGTGAAGTAATCAAAGTTTTATTATAACATTGCTATGCTGTTAATGCATTCAATATCTGACAACAAAAAAATATCACAACTTTTGCACCATGTAGATAAACAGCCCACAACCTTCACAATAAAATGACTTGCAAATTAAATAAATCAATTGAATATTATTAGCTTGAATTTGTCAACTCTATTTGTAGTGTTTATGAACTTGCTGTATTTATGAATTCATCTTTAATTATGATCTCATTTCCATGTATTGAACGCAGCCAGTATATCGTTTGAGTGAAAGGCCTTTTGTGTGTAAGGGATTAATTTCAGGTGCATAGTCAGTAATCAGGTGAAGTTAAAGCATGCAAGTTGCGAGTCCACTGCAGCCAAGTCTTTGTTCTGGGAAAAGGAGTAAGATTCTGATTTCAGAATGTTTAATATGGAGAGAAAAAGAAGCTGGGAATTGAGCACACAAAGCAATATCCTTGATCATGCAAATACTGTGTGCACAATGGAAATCTCACTGCAGACTATAATGCAAACAATAATTTTTTTTCCCCCAGTTGGCCTGCTTACAATGTTATCATGATTTGCCGTGAACTGGTCGCATTAATTCTTTTGGCAGCCAATTAACGTGGGTGGATTATAGATTCGAGACATTTACTGGGGATGGTGGAATATTACCGTTATTGTGATGACTTGGTCTAGTCATGGTTATGAATCTCGATGGATTCTTATTATATTACGTAGTTTAATAGTAATTATATTAGTATTATATTTGTCTAGTCCCTTGCCCCATTGCTCCAGTCTGCTTTGTCAGTCCAGATTTCTTTATGTGCTTAGAGAAAAATACCAACTTACAAAATGAAATGTGCTGTCAGACGTCAATCAGAAATGAAAAAAGAAACTATACTATATATAGCTTTCAGTTCCTCTATGTTGGAAACATAAATACTTGGAGCTTTGGGTGTCAAGCTGTGATGGCTAACCCTTGCCTCGGGGAGGTGTTGGGATGTTCTGTGGTGACCTAAACACGCACAAATTGTCCACGGATGGTGGTTTAATGGAAGGATATCAGCGGAGGATGTTGGTATAAATGCAAGAGCAGAGCTGACAACAAAGATAACAAAACAGCTGTGTACGGTTTTATATTTGGCAACTCCATCATTATTTATTGTTAACAAATATAAAATAGTTCAAATGTATGTGAAACCAAGTGCAACAGCTCTGCCGTAGTTAAATTAAAAAATGGGTATGTGAGATGAAGAACCTTTTCTCATGCAACAACACAAAGTAACACACACCTACTAGACTTCGTTTCCATTTGAACTCGTAGTGTCCAGAGAACTTCTGCTGAGATACATAGAATTTCATCAGCAGAGACTGAGCAGGTGTAATCCAGTCATGAATAAATAAATAAATGTGTGAATAAGGTGGATTATTTGCTGTAGCATAGTTTTACCCCAAGAGAGAGAAATTAAAAAATGTATAGACTAAGCCTGAATGCAGTAGAGCTTTACAGACTTGAATGTGGGTGTTTTATACATGGTGGTGAAAATTACCTAGGCAATATTTAATGGCTGTAGAACTTTAAGTATCACTGGAGTCATGATGAAAACCATTTACGAAAGTAAATAGGATTTTATATTTCCTCCGTCAATATTACTAAGAAAGTTGTCCTGCAAAGCTGATGAGCACAGACGTAGGGAAGAGGTGACCCATGCCTACGTTGAAATGTAAATATTTGCTTTCATGTTCCTATGTAATAAAGTACATGTACAATTTGTTTTGTAAATTTGTATCAGAAATATGGACTTTATTGTCAATTTTTAATGTGTAGTTACTTTTCACCCACCCTGTATTACTTGAATTGTGTGGCCAAAAAAAAAAAAATCAGCAATATTTCTTTCAAGATTAAGATTGAAATATTTGTCACATGTACCTTACAGCATTGCAAAATGATTTTTATGCTTATGCCAGTTGGCAAAGTTGGGGTCAGAGCGCAGGGTCAGCCAGGAGACAGCGCCCCCTGGAGCACATAGGGTTAAAGGCTGTGCTCAAGGGCTCAACAGTGGCAAATTGGGCGGTGCTGGGGCTCGAACCCCTGACCTTCCGGCTAGTAACCCCAGAGTCTTAACCAACTGAGTGAGCACAACCTCAGGTGCTTTTAACTTTGATTGTGGTGTGTAATATGGTTTCTAATTCATATGTGAAAATGATTCCTCACAATCTTAGAACCACTGTTTCACAATTCGAGTCCTTGAATATGGCCGTGCCATCAGGGAAGAAACAATTAATTGTTGGGATCCCCTGGTGATTCAGTACATTCAGGTGGTCAGCTGACTTCATTTTATTGCCCCATAATGTTGCTGAGTCTCGACCTGATCACCTGATCAACCCCAGATCATAACACTGTCTCCAGAGGACTTGTACAGTGGACACTATACATGATGGAGCATCGCTTCATGACCTTCCCTTCTTACCCTGACACACCCATCACTCTGGAATAGGATCAGTCTGGACTCATCAGGTCACATGACCTTTTTCCATCAGTCTGGACTCATCATCAGTCCAATGCAATGTGGCTCTATAGCACATAACAAGTGGTTTCTTTATGACCACACAGCAGTTTAATGAGATGTAATGTAATGAGATCTTGTGAGTTCTCATTACATTGTGTGTGTGTGTGTGGAAGTGCTCTTGCTTTCATTATTAAATAAAACTGTGATTTCTACGTCACCACATGTTTAAGTGACCTTTTTTTCAGATCACATTTCTTCCACAAATTTGAATTACTATCATTCCAAGTTTTAATGCCCCATTCCAATCATTTCAGGAAGCTTGTTTTGTTTATTTGATTCAGACCAATAGTAATGCATTGTGCTCCACGTAATTATTATCATACCACTGACGAAACCTTGCGATATATTACCTTGTTCAATCCTAATGATTTTATTGTCAAGCTATTGATAGATATGGGATTTTAGCCCTTGCTCTGGACACCAGAGCAGAGACACTGTGATTCCTTGTGGTTATTACATAAATATTTCAACATTAAGGATAATTTCATTATACACATCATTGCCACACATTGCTGGCAAACTGTCACTAGCGTTACTATAATTTCTACAGCTATTCAGCACTGCTAATGCCATCTCAGGACAGGTGTCGGTCTGGATTGTGGCATTTTAATAACTATATGCCAAGGTGCAAAACTTCCAGTGGATTTTTAAAGCATTTTTTAAAAATTATTTTACTACGTTTACACAGTTAGAATGTAAGCGCAAGCACTGACACATCTTTCGGACATTCAGTTTTTATTTCTGGAATCATTGCTATACACACGGCAGTAATACAGTACACGCCAGACGCCAGCTGCCTTATTAATCCTCCAGTCACTCCTCAGCAATTTGCCATGTTATGACAATTTTACAGCGCTCACTGCATAGGACGCCTTTAATAAACAACACCTGGCGCATACATGGAAGTGACACCGACAAATACAAGAACCATCAGCCAAATTGAACATTAAATCCAGAAGAGTAATGAACACGTCAGGGCTTGAAGGCTGGCTATTGATATTAGCTGAATTTGTTTGCGACCTGTCATGATTCCCTTCGGGACAACAGGTACTTCTTGTCCCTAGTTAAAATACTTTTTTTCCCGAACTTGTCACAGAGTTTTACTACTTGTCCTGTGCTGTCAAACACTTGCTGGAGTTCATTGGCAGTGATTATTCTTCCTCCAGAATGACACACTGAGCCGACTGGTGACATTAATTGGGGCCGTGCTGAAGCCCAGTTATAAGGATTGTGGACCTGTTAAGGATTCACACTGTGACCAAGTGAATGTGTCAGATTTTCAAACTTTTTGGTGCATCCCGGACTAACATTCCTCTTCATATATCATCATAATGTCACTGCAATACAGGCAAGGCGATCATGGTAAACTGTATGAGGATTTATTTCTTAGCAGGATTTCTTGAGTAAGAGAGATTGCATTAATCAAAGCAGCAGGATAATAAATTGTGCATGGAGGCCTTGGTTTCAGGGTTGCTTATTCAACTGATACCCAGTTGGAGATCAGGGTCATGATTAAAAAATATATATCTAAAATGAATCCTTCTAAGTGTGTTAATCAGCATGACCTTGTAGCAGATAAACTGGAGCATGAACAGAAAGGGTTTTTCAAATACTATTACCTGTGTGAAATATGCTGTGGGTTGTTAAAGGTTGTGTGTGATGGAGCACAATATGTGGTGTGGTTTGTTAGCACTTTGTTAGTTTCTCAGTTAAAGAAGAAAGGCCGGTGTGTGAAAATTAATATGAGGAGGAAAAAAAATGTTGTATGGTCTAATTCATTGCGCTTTCTGCTGTAACATGCGTATAGTCTTAGTGTCAAACACTTGAATCTATAGACTCACTCTGCCTCGGGTTATCAGTTTAGGTTGGTGGTTGTGGAATAATAGTATAAGGAATGCTTGTTTGAGTATACTATACATGCGCCCCCTTTATGACCTTTCAAGCGTATAGTTTGACTTCCAGATCATATTGATGCTGGCCTTGTGTCATTCTTTATAGCCAGAATGTACTCCAAACTATAACAAGTATAGACTTTGAACGTGAGAATGGGTTTCGTGTATTCAAATGGTCTCTACAGTCTTTACAGTAGATCTGAATTCAGATAAAACAGGACATGGATGTGCAACTGAAAAATCGGTGGATGTTGTTTGAAACAAACGTCTCAGAGGAAAGCGTCCAACCATACCATGAGCTATTAAGGCTGTTCTGAGACCTAAAGTTTAAGAAAACAGAATTATGAGAGCATATGAACGCAGGTCCCAATTTCACAATTCTTGCTAGGAATTTCTAATTCATAAATCATGAGGAGGTCTGAATAGTCGTAGACTAAGATTGTGGCTTACTGGGTGTGTTTATATATATTACCCGCATCTTCATATCCTAACGAAACACCTAATAAGCCCTATGTATCGATAGATAGTTAGATTCAATTCAATTCAATTTTTCAATTCAATTTTATTTATATAGTGCTTTTAACAATGGTCATTGTCTCAAAGCAGCTTCACAAAAATGTGTCTAGATAATAATGAGATGAATGAATGATGAATGAAATGTCTCTGATGAACAAGCCAAGGGTGACGGC
>JAQMYL010000005.1:1654254-1674524 GCA_030014365.1 Clarias pachynema | reverse complement strand
ATTTATAGTCGCGCGGGGGGCGCGAGATGTTTTCTTCTTCCTAGGGGGGCATGACAGAAAATAATTGAGAAGCACTGTTGTAAAGGTTGATTGGTGCATATACAGTATGTGCAGTTTATACTGTACTAGTGTGTGTCTCATGGTAATTCATAAAATATATCCAGTATAAATTACCATGGAACCACCTCGTTAAAAGTATTTGGTGATGCATGTACAGTAAGCAATACATGTTGTTTCCCTATATTTACATGTATGGTTAGCATATCATTTTGACATTATGTAATGTTAGGAATATATATGGAAATAGGTAATATACATACAGTATGTTTTTAAAATATGTGACTATACACTGATCAGCTATAACATTAACACCATAACATAACAGTGTGAATAATGCTGATTATCCATTATCCACCAGTAAACTGGTAAACTAAGATCATGGGCACCCAAGGCTCATTTATGCCCACGGCAACCAAAGGCCAACCCGTCTGGTCTGAAAGCCAATGCCGCCATGACAGAAAGGTACCAGAACACCCAGTCCACCACAGCATGCCATGTACGGGGCCCAGCAGGCAAAGAGTCCAAAGCAGCCAAACCCACAGCACTCAAAGGATCCACCACTCTGTGCCCCAAGGTGTCAGAGCTGTTGGCACAGGAGGAACCTAAAATCTAGGTAGTTTTAATGTTAATACTTTTACATTTATAGCTGATCAGTGGACATACAACACATACAGTATGAAAACGTTTCTTTGATATATGTCCATACATTACATTGTCTGATTATACGTTTCATTAAGAAGATGCTGCTGTTCGCACTTCTGTAAATAAAAGCATTGCGTGTTTGTGGACTTGTAGAATGTCTGATTTGCTTGACATTAAGATTGATTGATCGATAATTAAGATAATTATTTGTTGTAGGCCTACAGTAGTTATATGCGGGTTTTCATCACTGCAGATTGTAGGTAATCCTTTCTTTCTTTGAGCTGATTCAATCTTGATGCCAACACAATGGGGAGATTTATTTCTCTCTTCAGTTATTTACACTCATGCAAGTGTGTGTATCAAACAGTTGAAGACAGTGACACATTCTGGCAGCTTGTCAGTAAAATAAGCTGTGTTCATGCACATACCTCATGGAAGTGTCACAGCACATGACTGAACCTTAACATTCAGTCAACACTTATTGCTGAAATATGCATGTGGACGGATTTTTACACTCATGACCAAATAAGTCATAAAATTTCAGATCAGATTTTATTTTACACTCTTTATCAGGAACACTGTATGCATACTGGGTAGAGACTTCCTTTGAATGAAAAAAAAAAAATCGCCTCAATTCTTCACATGGTTTCCAAAAAAATGTTGGGAATATTCTTTTGAGATTTATTACTTGTTGATTTAATTGCATTAAAAAATTCCTCCAGATTCTTAGGTGCAGATTTAGGCTTTCTGCTATTCTAACATTCAAACAAAGTTGTTCAGTTGGATTCAGACTCGCTAACTAGAAAAGAAAATGAAGAATGCTGTCATTTTCATAAAAGAGCTTGAGATGACTTTAGCTTTGTAACAAGGCCATGAAGTGATGCACATGTTCAGCAACAGCATTCGGATATGCTGAGGCATTTAAGAGACGACTGATCGATACTAATGGGTCCAAAATGTGCCAAGAAAACATTCCCCACATCATTACACAACTTCCATGAACCTGACTTGTTAACACAAGGCAGGTCGGGTCCATGAATTTATGCTGTAGGCACCAATTTCTGACCCTACCATCTGATAAAGAGTGTCTGAGCAAAAATCAAGATTCATCAGACCAGGCTATATATATTTTCTTTCAGTCTTCATCTTTTCAGCTTTGGAGAGCCTATGCCTATTGCAGCCTCTGCTTTCTGTTCCTGGTTGACAGAAGTGGAACCTGACATGATCTTCTGCACTTGTAACACATCCTCTTTAAGTTTTGACATGTTGCACATTCTGAGATGCTTTTCTGCTCACCACAAGTGTATAAATGGCTGTCTGAGTTACTGTAGGCTTTCTTTTATCGTGAACCAGTCTGGCCTTCCTCTGTTGACCCCTCTCACCAACAAGGCGTTCCTGTTTGCAGAACCACCACTCACCGGAAGCGTTTTTTTATTGCTATGTCTGTGTAAAGTCTAGAGACTGGTGAGTGTGAAAATCCCCAGAGATCAGCAGTTAAAGAAATACTCAAACCGCCCCTCTGGCACCAGCATTCATGCCATGGTCAAAATCACTCAGATTAAATCATTTCCATTTTAATGTCTGATGTGAACATTACATGAAGCGTCTGGCCTATATCTGCGCTCCTGTTACATAATTGGCTGCTTAGACGATGACATGAATGAGTAGGTGAAGAGTGTGCAAGCAATTAATCCAGCTACCAGTATTTTCACTTGTTTAAGCTGAAAAGATGACTTACAAATATTGTTACACATTTTAGATATTTTTGTGTTCCGTTTTCATACAGGCTTCCAATCATTCTAAAGCTTAAAATGGTGACTTTGTGTACAAATTGATGCATAAAACATACATTATGATTTCCCTTATATAAGTGACGCAACCCCCCCCCCCCCCCACACACACACATGTATAGACAGTATATAGACTGTATATATGTGTGTGTGTGTGTGTGTGTGTGTGTGTGTGTGTCTCTGTGTGTGTATGTGTCACTTATCCGACATGTGTCAGAGGTGTGAGTAGAATTATGAAGCTCTACATTCTTCAGCAAGTCCCAGCATTGTGTTCTCCTCCCCATTGAGCAGCACATGGAGACCTGCAGCAATGTGTGTGTGTGTGTGTGTGTGTGTGTGTGTGTGTGTGTGTGCGTGCGTTTGTGTATTTTGTGGCTGTCAGGAAGAATTTTGCAGTTTGATTACAATACATTTTCTAGAATCATAACATGTAGGAAATTTTTAAAGCCTTTTTTGTTTTAATTTTAATGTGTATGGATTACAGCTCATGAAAATCAGATATCCAGTATATCAAAATATTGAAATATTTAATTTTATTTAAAGATGAAGTAAATTACTATTCATACAGTATAAACACTGTGCATCTCTTAGTCTAGTTCAGTACGCACATGGGAAAGACTGTCCAGAAGATGATCACTGACAGAAGTGAGGCTGGAGTCAGTGCAACAAGAGCCACCATGGACAGACAGCTTCAGGAAATGACCTATAACTGTTGCATTCTGAGTATCAACTCAGAACTGTTTAACCTGGGCTAAGGAGAAAAAGAACTGGACCGTTGCTGACTTGTTCAAAGTTCCCGATGAAAGTAAATTTTGCAATTTATTTGGAAATTAAGTGACAGAGTTTGGGAGCCTGAGCTTCATGGAGATGCCGATTTCATTTTCAGCTGGACTTCATCCAGCTGGACTTGCTGGTTTTGCCAAAACTACCACTAACCTAAACATTTCACTTTTAAAATTACAATAGAAAATTTACTTTTCCGTTACATTCTCTTTTTTCTTGAGATGAACAGGAGTTTTGTTAATATGTAAGCATTCAAAGGAAAATAAAAATCCCTGGTCAGGACTAGTCCTTGACATGAAGATCTGATCAACACCGATCATATTTTTTAATTTTTAAAAAAATTATCTGTTGAGAGGCAAAACTCTGGTCCCTCTTACACAATTTGTGTAAGTATTTGATGCAGCATTTGATGCAGTCGTACGCACGAGGGCGAAGGGGTCGGAAGTAGCATTGAGCTTGCAACCAGGACAATCAGATTACTCAGTCGGGAGTAACTGTTGTATAATTTATGTTATACTGGGGTTTAACTACAACACACGTACTGAGCTGAGAAGACACAGCAATGAAATATGAAAAAACGACAGAATTGACCTTGCTGTTCCAATACTTTCAGCATGGACTGTATAACAAACCTAAACTGAATGAGTTTGCATTGTTTTAAGTAGACTGTCTATGTGTTTAAGCTGAGAAAATATCTGGGAGCAAAGATCTTTATCCACTATGCTGTTAACGACTAAGAGAAATAAAAAAACGCTGCCAGGCTACAGATGTCATTTTGTTTAGCAGCTGATAGCATTTGCCTGATTACCTTTTTAAATTATTATAAAAAGTAAAAAAAAATGCTAACAATCACTACAGAAGAAAACAATTATGAATCAGTCAATGATAGCCCGTGGATTGATCACCTTGAAACAGGAACAGACAGAAGCCTATTGCTTTCTGTATCTGTATGATTTTATACATTACCCTGCTGGTACATGATTGGCTGAGCAGGTGCACAGGTGGTGATCCTAAATTTTTCAACAATATATTTAATGCTAATAACGCATGAATAAATTGTACATACTTGAATGCAAAAACCTTAATATGTGTAAGCATGAAATAACGACAGCCTTCATGGCTCTGTATCTGCTGCAACATGCAGGAGAATCCAGTCACCTGACTGAGCCAGAACAGTAAAATGCACGCGCACACACACACGCACGCACATGCACACACACACACACATATTGCCCACCCCTCTACACTCAACTTCTCTTTCTATCGCTTGCTAAAAATAGTAAACAGCATTTTACGAGATGATCGATGTCACCCTGGGGGACGGAGCGAGATTTTGCACAGCGAGGAAGCGCAAGACGGCTGTCTTCCAAACTACGTTATTATTCATAAACTTGTAAATTCGTATATATCATCATTCTGTTCTGGGGAATCAGGAAAAACATGCCTTTTCTTTACAAAAGAAACAGGCCTTTATAAGGATATATACAGATATTTAAATTTTATTTTAAATGTTACCTGCATGTCATGTTGCTCACATTTAATTTAGTTTGATTAGATTTTGCATTCACACTAGCGAGTGACAAGTACCAGGAGTCTTCATTATCTCTTATCTCTGCAGCTGTTTTTAAGCTCCAATAAATAAATGATTGTACCTATTATACATGACAATTTATTAGATGTTATTATACAGGATAATCAGTTTTCACTTCAAAACCCCTCCTGCTACTTATGTCAACAGTCACATCATCAGTAATGATCCCGGATCCTTGCCAAGGTGGCTCGATGGTCAATGCAGTTGTTACCATGAACATCAAGTGGAACACCTAATCTGACAGATAACTTGCGTCAACAGTCTGTGGGAATTGTACATACAATCATTCATGAACACCACTTGCACATTACAGGAACTTGGCTGAGAGACACTGCAACATTCCTGTCCTTGCTCCCTGTGATCTCCAAATGTTTGGGCCACTAAAGGAGTTCCTGGGAGGCTGGACTTTCAGAAATGAAGCAGGCAGTCAGATCATGGCTCCGACAAAAAACTTTCTACCACTCCGTGGGCTTTCGTTGTTGCTGAGCTCCCTAGTGCATTTTTTTTTCTTTTAAATTATGTACCAAACTGTGTACTTGGCCACTCCCCAACTTTTCTGCTATCTCTCTGATAAGATGTTGGTTTCTTTTTCAGCTTAATGATAACGTCCTTCAATTGCATCAAAATCTCTTTGGACTCCATATCAAGGGTTCCCATGAACAGCTACCAAATGCAAATTCAATGCTTGCAATCAATGCCAGACCTTTAATCTCCCAATGTGTCCTCCTTCAAACATTATAGCAAAAATCTACGCTTCCAACATACATTTTAAATTATGGTAGTTTACAGATGGTAAAAATACAAAAAAGTGTCCTTGCCCAAATGCTTAGGCTTAACCTTATACACATTTTATACATGTTTATAGATTCCTATCTGAGTTTTGGTGTATCTACACAGTCTGGCAAAACAACAACAATAAAAAAATTAAATAATTTACAGCATGCAATGTGGTGGCCAGTTCAGGTGTAAAAATAATTTCTCACGCTCCCAGAACCACTCTTTCACAGTTAGACTCGTGCAAAATGCCTGCATCATCAGTCAAGGAAAAACTCCATTTATTTGCCACATCATGTTGCTGAGCCTAGACTTGACCAGCTGAAGCAACCCTAGATCGTAACACTGCCTCCAGAGGCTCGTACAGGGAGCACTACGCATCGCTTCATGCGCTTTCCTCCTTACCCTGATGCACCCATCACTATGAAATAGGGGCGATCTGAACTTAACAGACCACATGATCTTTTCCCATTGTGTCTCTTTGCTCTTGAGGAAATTAAAGACTTTTTATGACGAGTCTCACAAACAAGTGGTTTTCTTATGGTCATGCAGCTGTTTAGTTCCAAGCTGGTCAGTTCTCATCACCTTGTGTGCATATGGAAATAGTCTTACTATTAAACAGAACTCTGATTTCTACTGTTGATTGTTTCTGATGCAACTTTACTAGCATTTAAATGATCACATATGATCCTTTATGATTCCATTTCTTCCATGAAGTTAAAAGTTCAGCACTATGCTTTCATGTTTCAACCCAAATCAAATAATTTATAATCTCCTTAGTTGATTTCTTTGCTGCATCTTTGCTTCATGCAGGTCAATGATTTAAACTTTCGCAAACAACAATTTGTGTATCTATAACTATCTTCGCTGCACAGCTATATCACATTTACTGATGCCAACAAAACTAAATGATTACTAAAAGGTGAAGCGTCCTGATCCCAATGAAGCCCCCCCCCCCCCGAAAAAAAAAAAATAAAAAATAAAAAAAAAAATATATATATAAAATTATGATTAATATATAAATAATATAAAATATATGAGTCAGTTGTGGTTTACATTAGCGTGTCACCTTCTACACTTTTGTAGATACAAATGTTTTTCTGAACTAACTATATTTTTCTAGTTGGTTACTACTAGTTACTTTTCACTGGTATTATAAACAATTTAGAAATATCTCTAACAAGTAAAAAAAAAAGGATTTATAAAAAGAAGACATTAAAAAAACGTATATATATATATATATATATATATATATTTTTTTATTTATTTTTTTTTTTTTTTTTGATCATATGTGATTTGCATAAATATTATGAAAGATTTATATGTAATGTCATTTCTCGTCCTGTCACTTGTCGCTGTTTAATGTCGCCAGCTTGCTCAGGTAATGAATGTCTGCTTGTCATTTTGTCACTGGTGTGAAACAGGAATGAAGTCTGAGCTTTGTAGGCTGTCAGTTTGTTTGAGACAGGAAACAGAGTCATTACAGCAAGACACAGAGAGCATGAGCAGCTCAGGAGCTTGGCGCGTGGGCACCGGGATGCCCTCTCTCATTAGATAAACACTATCCCACATCATGGCTGAGCAGTCAGATTGGCTGTCTGTTTGGTTACCTTGAGAAACCCTGAGGAGTGTGTATGTGTGTGTCTGCTGGAGTTTCAGTAATGTTTCGAGCTGTTAGTGTGTCGGAATTTAAACAGTTTGTTTCATTAACATTTAATTTGTGTCTGTGCGCTTTTACTTTTCACAGTGCACTGTGTATGATCATGTACTTTCTAAGAGACAGTAATTATGTGTGTGTGTGTGTGTGTGTGTGTGTGTGTGTGTGTGTGTGTGTGTGTGTGTGAGAACTTGCTTGTGAGAGAGAGAGAGAGACAGCATGAGGGTGTTTCACCACAGGGCAGTCATTAGTGTTTGTATGTCTGTGTGTGGACACGAAGTCCTTCGCTAACAAGAATGAACAAAATGCTGTTCAATGCTCATTACGACTGAGCACAGAGACACACACATACACATATACAGACACCCACACACATAACAATTACTGTGCTCTTTTTTACACAAACCAGGCTTTGTTTACATGTCAGTGTCATCATCCTTCATCTGGCACACTGAGAAATAGTGATAAAGCAACCACAAGGTCGGAAGGCAAAGGAGATGCCATGGTGTGAGAACAAGTGTGAAAACTAAAGCTTACACATATGCCATAGTTTAATGCTAGTTGGAAAGACGGCAAATTCTAAATAAGCCTAAATCGAAAATTCAAAACAGTAACACTTTAGATAAAAGCTGTGTTTCATCTCCACTCTTAAAGATCAGATTTACGCACTTCATGTTGTGCATTTTGGATTTTCTTTTCTTTTTTCTTTTTCAAACTCAAGCTGCTAAACTGGCTTGTCTGTGTGAAAACAATCCTGCCATGATGAACCTCTAATCCTTTCTCCACCCAAATCATCAAAGTAGTTGAGCTTAATAGCTACAATTTAGCATCTCACACTTGTTACCGTCACAAAATATTCAACGTGAACAGACATTGCATTCCATCTTTATGTAAATCACTAGGTGCGCTGACATGGACCCAAATGTTCCACTAATAATCTGAATAATAGCCAAATCAAAATGAAAAATGCATCATGGAAACACCTCAGTTGGGACGGCCTCACCCGATGTGACTCGACGAAGGGGTAGTATAAACCTTTGATAATCCATTCAGTAGGTGAGTATTAACCATGTAAGCACTTAATCTGATTGTGTGTCTTTTCTAGGGAACGGCTCTATTTTTTTAAGTATATGTTTGCTCCACGTCGGGGTAACATTAAGTGACTTGACGAATTTCCGGAAGGGAAATTTTGCTTCGGAACAACTCTCTCATCCATTCCTCAGGCTGATTTACTCACCATTTCATATGTAGTAGAGCATCCAACCAATCACAGATGAGACTAATCATAAAACAGAAGGAGGGGTCTGTGGGAGAAACAAAAACTAACCTCATAGTTATAGCAGAAAAATACTACTTCTTCTTTTCAGCAGATTAAACGCTTCACTGCAGGCAGAACCACTTTGTAAACGCAAGTCTATGTATATTCTAATTAAGCATGTAAACGCACATTTGACCAGATTTTTACGTTTTGATAGAAACGGTTATGATTTTAATTGTATTGAGGAAATATCGTAAAACATTATTTTGAACGTAGCTCCTGGGTTTCAGTTCTCATCAAATTGTGTGCTTTCACCTTCGCTATTAAACATAGCTACGGTTTCTACTGTTGATTTTTTTACCATGCAACTTCACCAAGTGATCTCTGATTTATTTTTTTCCACAAAGTTGAAGGTTCAGCACGATCCTTCCTGGTTTTGATAATGTGCTGAAGGGTTCTTAACTCAGTTCCTGTAACTTCAAATCTCCTTAGTTGTTTTCTTTGCTTGATGCAGTCCAATATTTTGACGCTTCTGTAATGGGGACTATTTGTTTGGCCAGGCAGTGTTGCTACTTGAAATAAAACAGAAATCAGTAAGTTTTGTGCTATTGAATCGAATTTAATTGTAAATGACAGAGCCCAAAAATTTAATCGCATGAACTAAAAAGTCTACCTATAATTCACAGCTCTAGTGCTCAATGAGCTCCTCAGTCCCATCCTGACCCTTTCCACAACAATCTTTCTCTACACAGGCCTCTATTTGTGGCTAACGCCCAGCAGCCGGAAACCAGCAAGAGTTTGATCTTATCAAGGTGCGCACACGCTCTCACACACACGCACACACATACAAATATACGTCATAAACTGTACAATATGTGTGCAAATTTTTTAATGATTATAAGTAATGGATGATATCCCATAGGCTTGTTCCTCACGTCCATGCACGTGAGCAGAAATCTTGATCTACTCATGGTCCCGTCACTGCAGCATAATGGACACGTGTGACTGTAATTGTGATTTTAACGAGTTGTTCGTTAATGCTCTAGTCTTGATGAACTAATAGGTGTTTTGCTGTTGCGGAAATAATAACTCAGGGGAAATCCACTTTCTCTTTTAAAGTTTTGGGTTTAAAAAAAAACATACAACAAACAACTCTCCTAATGCTAGTAAAATGCTGGTAGGGAGAAAGAAAAAAAAGTCTAAAATCTTACTTTATGGTGGTGGAAGAGACAAGAAATACAACACGTGGTAACAGAGCCAGCTGGGGCAGGTACCATGCTGCCCCATGCTTGTTTTATGAAATAGAAGATGAGCAGCAGGAAGGGTTTTCAATGACAGGTGTGCTAGACTGAAGTAAAACTTTAAAATATTCTGCTCTTTCCAGGAGCTTGTTTTATAGCAAATAATCCAAATTAAATATGACAGTGCAGACATCATGTCCATGATGTAGAGAACTCTTTCTAATTTAAGATATTCTGCAAGAGGAATAAGGAGTTATGGAATGGATAATGTATGATGAACAGGAATGTGTGTGCACTGTGGTGATCATGTTAATCATGCAATGACTGTTGAAAAGAAAAGATCTCTCTTATTTCCAGTGAAGGATGCCTTACTCTACATTGAAAACTTTAGTGTGTGGTTGACCATCTGACGTGACTCAAATCCGATTTTTTACCCTGATGTGATACAGATCAGATTATTTTAGGGCTGTCTGAACACACAAATCCGATGTTTTCCAGATTAGATCTGAGTCACTTTCGTATGTCGTCCTAAATCAGATATATATCCAATACATGATCGTGTAACTTGAATGAGAATCAGCATATTGGAATTCACAGGACTTTTTGCCTCTGTGCATGCGTAGGACACGAATGTTATCAGTCAGCAGTGGTATCATGAGGATTTCATAGCAGTGAAACTATAATCGAACAATGTGGCTGTAATGTGTGTAATGTGAACATAGCCTTAGTAGTTGGATGGAAATGTTGTAGAAACCTGGCAACCCTGGTTTATGATATTAGCTCTGCTTTATTCATCAAAACATTTTTCCAAATTTAGCCATTTTCACCTGTTAGTCTTCATTACAACGGATCATTAGGATGGCAATGTTAGCTTTTAAGTATGTCTGTTTTGCTATTTAAAAGTCTCTACAGTTATGTGAGTAGGTGTGTGTGTGTGGTGTGTGTGTGGTAGTCCGGAGTCAGAGATATTGCAGTGTGTGAAATGATGAGCGGGAGAGATGGCTCAACCTCACCGGTTTGAAGATGGTAAATCCGGGAGCTCGAGAAACGGAATGAGAAGGGTATTGTAGTGAGTACAAGGAAAAGTAATCCTCGGTAAATCCACACAATCGCTCTTTCTCTCAAACCAACTGCAGCGCGTTGTCTTCATCTCTCCGTGTCGAGTGCTACACCCGTTCCGGTTTTATACCGGCGCACGAGACCCGACGCGGCTTCCGGGTTCCCTCGCCTACACCTACGCATGCGCGCGAGAGCTTAACCCTTGTGGACCTGTACACTTGTCAGGGTACATTAAAAAACCGTTGTCGGGTACAATTCCAGGTGCAGCTGAGCAACATTAGCCCTTTCATCATTAGCACCTTATTAGGAATGCCCCTTTATGTGGCCGCGCTACAACTTTCTCTTGCTTTACACGTGCACACACTTTAGACGAGCACTAAGACCCAGCAGGGGAGACGATTACCCACAATTCCGCAGCGCAAGAGAGAGAAAAACCATTGGCTCAGTTGTGATCACGTGAAGCACAACAAGCAAAACAAGAAGCACATGCGCGATACATGATACTCGGTGCTCGTAAACCAAGACTTGCTCGTTTTTCAAGTCCAAATGTATAAAAAATCTTTGCTTGTCTTGCGGAACACTCGCGTTACTCGCAACCCAAGGTTTCACTGTAACACTTTATTATTATTATTAGATAGATCTTGAAAAACTCTATCAAATTCTATTTTTACCTTGACGTAAAAGGACGGGGAACCCTTGATCTCACTTTGATGCTAGGATTTCCCTGCTACCTCTAAAAATAGCTTTACTAGCTGTGCGGTTTTATATCGAAAAAATGCATGCTTTCCTACCACACCTTCAGCAACCAGCTTGGATAGTGTTCATTAAATTGCTTTACAAAAACTTTTAGGATTAAAACTTTCCTAATTGGGTTTTTAAAAAATCAGGAAGTTCAGGAATTCAAACATTTGATTTGATCCATTTCCCCCTACTGCATATTATAACTAGCCTGTGTGACTTAATTCCTGACTTGGTGGGTCACATATACTGTATGTATATTGATGTACTGTGTGTGCTTTTTTGTAACTGATGAAGAATTATAATATATATGAAATATGTTTTCCATATGGTTTTTTTTATTATTATTTTAGGTCAGTTTAGATGGTCAAGGCTCATGTGTGTATTATATGTTATTTGGGTCAATACAGTCTACCTCCCTTCCTTTGTGCTTTGTGGATTCGGATCTTATCCCAGGGACATTGTGTGCAAGGTAGGAATACACCCTTGATGGGATGCCAGACCATCACAAATTACCATGCAAACACATTTACACACTCCTTCACATGTAGGAGCAATTTTGAACAGCCAGTGCATCTGTTGGAAGGTTTTCTTTTAGAAGAGACGGAAACCCTCACAGACACAGAAAGGAGATTTTTTCATGAATTTCCATAAAGACATTAACTTGAGTTCAGGATCGAACCATAGAACTGTGGGACTCCATACTATATCAATATTTTAAAAATAGTTTTGCGTATCTCAGCATTATGCAGGAATCAGCCTATATACAGTATATACTGTATTGTTAATGCAGAAATAAACTATTCCTGTATTTCCATGTAATATAACGTTCATCCTTTATTCTATCATTTTCATTAAAATTTTTTGAAGGTGCTTACTTTGGGTCTTGTAATATTGTACATGGGTTTTATTTATTTATTTATTTAGGTACTGCAGCATCACTGTGTCCTTCATATATTAGGTGTTCATTTACAGACCCATAATCCCACAGTTAATATCTGTTGCCTGATGTGCCGGGTGGCATGTAGACGGACTCTTTCACCTAATATGATAGTTAATGCGGTTGTTTTGATAGTAATATGATAGTTAATGCGGTTGCACCTCCAAGGTCCGTGTTCGATTCCTGACCAGGTTCGATTCCCATCTCTGTGCATGTTCTTCCCTGTGCTTGGTGGGTTTTACTCCGGTTTCCTCCCACAGTCCAAAAACATGCAGATTAGGCTAATTGGCGTTCCCAAACTGCCCATAGTGTGTGTGCCCTGCGATGGATTGGCACCCTGTTCAAGGTGTACCCCGGCTCGTGCCCTAAGTCTCCTGGGATAGGCACCAGGCCCCCCGCGACGCTGTATACAGGATAAAGTGGTATAGATGATGAGTGAGAGTGAGTGAGTGAGTGATATAAATGCACCATAAAGGTCATTTTAAACCTCAACATATAGTAAAAACACATGACCAAGCTTATCAGGTCATATCCAGAAAGAAAGCAAAACACAGTAATGGATAAGTTACTGAATAAGCTCCAGACATGATATACACACAAGAGAGCCTTTTGGCCAATTAGTTTTAAGAGCCTTTGAGTGCCTGCGCGTTACTGCTGCCAAGTGATGGAAGCAGGATACTTTAGTTTTCTGTACTTAATAAGTGTTTTGGGTGGAATTTTAAATTGCAGTGTGTCGAGATTGCACTTGTTTCGCTGGCCGCCCACGGTGCGAAAACGCCTGGAGCTCAGTGATGAGCTCAGTTTACTCAGGCATCAAGAGAAACCACCTAAATACACCAGAAGTGCAGACTGACAGGACTATGAAAGAGACGCAGATATTTCAGATGCCTACAGAAAATCATTTTCCTCCTGGAGATTGAATAGTTTGTCTTGTTTATAACATATTCAAAATAACAAACATCAGAGAAGCCCAGCTCAAGAAAACAAATACGTCCTAAAGTGAAACGTCTGCTGAGATGAAACCCTCTCGACACGTTTTTACCGCGCAACACACTCTCACTCGCGCAAGTGGCAGAATCAGTCGTGTTTTTGAGGTTTTGATGAAGCGTTTCGTTTCCAACTTCAGTAGGTTATCAGAGCTGTCACAGGAAATATCCCACATCGAAAACAGGAGGGGAAAAGTAGCAATGTTTGACTAGTTATCTTCTAAAAAAAAAATGTCCATGCATTTGATCAGTTCCCGTAGAGGCCCGGAGGGTGTAAGGCATAGTGTTCTTTAATGTGCACACAAACAGGTACTCGTTAAATTCACAATTCAGATTTGGTCAGAAGGTGTTGAATCATTTTCTGTAAAAGAATCTCGAGCCATCGTTTTGGCTGCAAGACAAATCACAGGTTTATATTAATGCACTCGTTCTACATCGATTATTGTCTCCATTATAAATAATTCACAGGGACTTATTCTGTGGATGATTCATGAAGCCTAAAACAAATAATAAACAGATTAAAAAATATGAATAATAAACCGTGTTTATTCAAATAAGTTATCTGTGATGAGATACAGTATTTATGTAATTTTACAGCATGTACGTGCCTCGCAAAAGTTTTCATTCCCCGCAAACTTTTCCACATTTTGTCACGTTACAGCCACAAACGAAAATGTATTTTATTGTGATTTTATGTGACAGACCAATATTATGGTATGGTAATTATGGTACATAATTGTGAAGTGGATGGAAAATTATAAATGGAAAATGAAATAAATTTTTTACAAATAAAAATCTGAAAAGTGTGCTGTGCATTTGTATTCAGCCCCCTTTACTCTGAGACCCCTGACTAAAATCCAGTGGAACCAACTGCCTTCAGAAGTCACCTCATTATTAAACCTCATTAGAGTCCACCTGTGTGTAAATTAATCTCAGTATAAATACTGCTGTTCTGTGAAGCCCTCAGAGGTTTGTTAGACAACATTAGTGAACAAACAGCATCATGAGGCCCAAGGAACACACCGGACAGGTCAGGGATAAAGTGGTGGAGAAGTTTAAAGCAGAGTTAGGTTAAAAAGAAATAATATCCCAGGCTTTGAACATCTCACGGAGTGCTGTTCAATCCAATGAAAAGAGTATGGCACAACTGCAAACCTACCAAGACATGGCTTTCTTCTTGTTACTCTTCCATAAAGGTCAGATTTGTGGAGTTGTATCGTTTCCTATGGACAGATTCTCCCACCTGGTGATTGGCGTTTCCAAATACCCCATATATTGTGAGTGAGTGTGTGAACTGGAACCATTTAGGGTGTAACCTGTCTGGTGCTCCAATTCCCCTGAGATAGGCTCCAGGGCCATCATGACCCTGTACTGTATTAATTTTACAAGTTCATCAGAGAACATCTTCATCGTTATCCAGAGCCCAACAGCAACAACCTGGCAGAGCTTGGGGCTCGAACCGCCGACCTTCAGATCACTCACTCAGTGCTTTAACACACAGAGCCACCACCACCCTCAATGAATAGATAGAACAAAAGACAGAAGCAGGATTCGAACCCACGCCTCCAGGTAAGACTGTAACTTGAACGCATAACTTTAAGCCATCCTGACGCGTATAAGAATTGTAGAGAATGAGTTGGTGCGAAAGGGGGGGAATGTAAGGTCCCTGCAGTGGTGGTGTTATGATCTGAGCTGTGTTTTTCTTTTCTCTCTGGAGTTTGGTGCACTGTGTATGTCTCCTTATTATTATTTTTTCAGACTTGCACATGCTCTCTCTCTCTTCCCCCCCCACATTCAGGTTGACGCACCTGTTTCTAATCCATGAGAGTGGTAATTGGTGGTGGTAATAGGTGGAGAGTTTTAAAAAGACGCTGCAGGGGATGTGAAGAGATCTACCTACCTATTTATTTTCTTTTTTTTCCCTCTTTGCCTTAAATCCAGTGTGTGAATGTAGTGCGTGCTTTTTGTTAGTCTTAATTGTCTGTAAATATTGAGCCTGCTTGGTTAATCGTTAGTGTTTGTTTGGAATCAGTCTGTTTGCTTTACGAGCGATCTGAATTAAAGATAAACTGATTGATTTATCTTATCGTCTGCTTGTTTTTATGTCACATTGCCTTTCTTTGTTTCTCCATTTATGGAGATTGACTTATCCAACGGAAGGCCATAACATAAGTTGGGGGCTCGTCTGGGATTGATATTGTTCCATATGATAGACCGATTAGTCTAAAGAGTATTTGTTGTGTGAGATACTAAAGTACTAACAGCGTTGTTGCAGGTAAGCAAAATTCTCCAGTTATTAAGAGTGTTCCAGCTGGGCCGTGCTGAGCGCCGGTTCTTCCTACGGTTCATTTTTTTTTGTGTGTGTCTTTTTGTTTTAGTTTGTTATTTTTGGAGGTATTCCGGAGAAGAGATTTATTCTTTCAACTGGTAACCCTCTGAAGACTAGTTCAGTCTGGAGTTTATTTGTTTACTTGTTAACTTGTTCATTTAACACAAATGTAATTTAGTCATGTCAACAAAATTTTATTTGACTGATTTTGTGGAACAACCAAGTGTAGAAAAAATTATTTAATCGAAACTGCTCAACATTATGAAATCACAGTTTCAAAAACAATACTTAAAAAGGATTTGAAAGCTAATGTTTTGGCACTGCTTTCAGACAAAGGAGTGTTGTCAGTAGTTGCTGCTGATCTTCAGCAGGGGGAGTTGCCAGTTGCTGGGACGGAACAGGACAGAGCATCTACTGCTGATAGTTTGCTATGCCCACCACCCTTGTCTATGCCAAAATTTGATCCATTTTCCTTTTCTACGGTTGCATCTTTTAAAGGAGAAGCTCGTTTTAAAAAAAAGCTAGATTACAGTTGGAAACTCAAGATAAAGCTCAAGAAAGAAAAGACGAGTTGCAATATCAGTTAGAGAAATATCGAATTGAAGCTGATACTTGAGTTCGTTTACAAGAACTTGAAGTGCAAGAAAGACAAAAAGTAGGTTCGAGTGATCAGGTTGATGAAAAGCCTAGAGGTGGTAATAGAGTAAATGGTGCAGTTATAACAGATGTGATTAACCCAGTGCCTGTGTCTGTGCCTATTTTGAATGATTCATCGTTAAGCTCTTTCAATGTGGCGAAAAATATTGTGCTTGTACCAGCTTTTCGGGAAAAAGAGGTTGAGGATTATTTTCAAGCATTCGAACATTTAGCTATAGCTTTGAAATGGTGGAGTGATGTTTGTCTTTAATGCTACAGTGCAAACTTACCGGAAAAGCTCAAGAGGTGTATGTTTCACTTTCATTGGAAGAGAGTGTGAATTATGAAACCTTAAAAAATAAAAAAATCTGTGTCTCAAACCTACAATGGAACCTCGGATTACGAGTAACGCGGTTTACGAGTGTTCCGCAAGATGAGCAAAGATTCGTAATAAATTTTGACTTGAAAAATTAACAAGTCTTAGTTTACGAGCACCGAGTATCATGTATCACGCATGCGCTTCTTGTTTTGACGCCGAGCGTCACGCGATCACAACTGAGCCAACGGTTTTTCTCTCACTTGTGCTGTGGAATTGTGGGTAATCGTCTCCCCTGCTGGGTCTTAGTGCTCGTCTCTTACTGGTATAATCAACATCCGTGCACGCGTGTACTGTTTAATATAACACTGTTTAAGGTGAGATGGGAGGGGCTGAAAGTAAGAGTCTCCTCTTACTTTAGCTTCACACACACACACACACACACACAGCCCCTGTGCGCATAAACAGAAACACTTATCTGTCTGCATTTATTTTTACTTTTTTTTTTAAAGCTAAAGTGCAGGTTAATTTGTTTTATTTTTACTTTATATTTTGTATTAATAATTTTTATGTATTTGTTTTTTTTTGGGCTGTGGAACGAATAATTTGAGTTTCCATTATTTCTTATGGGGAAATTCAATTTGGTTTATGAGTGTTTTGGAATACGAGCCCACTTCCAGAACGAATTATGCTCATAATCCAAAGTTCCACTGTATGTCGAATTTTCTCGAGAAAAGAGTATTTTATTTGACAGGTGGATTAAAGCGTGTAATGTTACTGACTATGATTCATTGCGAAACATGATGTTGATTGTAGAATTTAAAAACTGCGTTCCTGATCGTACGGCTGTTTATCTGAACGAACAAAAAGTGAATACTGTACAACAAGCTGCGATACTTGCTGATGAATTTGCGTTGATGCATAAAAGGGTGTTCATTCGAAATCGACCAGAATCAGAATAAATATGAGACAGGATGTGGTACTGTAGGTCAATCACGCCCAGTAGTTTTATTGAAGACCTGCTGAAGTTGCATTTGATGATGTGAGTAATGAAGATTGTTTTAAACCTTTTGTTTTTGAGGGTTCTGTGTCTCTGACAGGAGCAGATGATCAGCGCACTATGAAGATCTTGCGAGATAACAGGGGTTCTCAATCCTTCATTTTAGCAGATGTGCAGCCATTTTGTGCAGAACCCTCATGTGGTACCAGTACTATTGTACAAGGAATTGAAATGGGTTTTATGTCTGTTCCACTTCATAAGGTATGGATTTGATCTGGTGTCCAGATGTATGTGGCAGTTTGCTCTTCATTGCATGTTAAGGGAGTTGATTTTATCATGGGGAATGACATACCTGGTGGGAAAGTTATGTCAGTTGTACATGTTGTTGATGTGACATGTTGTTAGCAGATGCTTTTGAACAGGAAAAGTTCTTAGATGAAGAACCAGGTAAGGCTAGAGTTGTTAAATCCTCGTTTGCACCAGAAACAGTTGCGTTTTTACCCATCTCACGTGAAGTCTTGGTAGATGCTCAACACAGTGATTTTATGCTCAAAATTTATGCTTTATCCAATTCCAGCGGTTGGTGAGCCATTTGAGCGGGTTATTATGGATTGTGCTTATTATCCAAGAGGTTCAGGAGGATGGGTTAGAGAAGCATCATGAAATGTTCTATGGAGGCTGCTTGAATAACTCTGAGACTTTAAACTCCTTGTCAGCTTATCTGTTTTATCTTGAGGACGCTCAAAAGAAAGACCTCATTGAATTGATTAATAATTATTCTAAGCTTTTTATGATGTTCCTTCATGTACATATGTTCTTCAGCACGACACTGATGTTAGCTCGGCTCTGCAGATTAAACATGCTTACCGTTGCTCTCTTGACAAGAGGGAAGTCATGAAAACAGAGGTGTCATATTTGCTGCAGAATAATTTTGGCAAATTGAGCAAAAGTCCCTGGAGTTCTCCTTGCGTGTTGGTGCCAAAGCAAGATGGTTCTGTCCGGTTCTGCACTGATTTTAGAAGAGTGAATGCTGTCACTGTAGCAGATTCTTTCACTTTGCCGAGAGTTGAGGATTGTGTTGACAATTTGACCTGTTGACCTTCTTAAGGGATATTGGCAAGTTTCAACCCCAGCTACTGTACATTCCAACGTTTAATGGAGGTAGTGCTGAGAGATGTAAGGCACTGTAGTGTATAACTGGATGATGTTGTGGTTTACTGTGACACTTGGATTGAGCACATGTCAGCGCTACATGTGGTCTTTGATAGACTTTTGAGTGCTTCTCTTACGCTCAATCTCAAGAAGTGTGAATTTGCGAAAGCAACCGTGACTTATTTGGGAAAGCAAGTTGGTCAAGGCAAAGTGCGACCAGTTGAGGCTAAAGTGACTGCAATCTTGTCGTACCCTGTTCCTACCACTCGATGTGAATTGCGGAGATTCTTACGAATGCCAGGTTACTACAGATGTTTTTGTAAGAACTTTTCTGTCATAGTTGCACCTTTGACAGGCCTTTGCAGTCCAAGGACACCTTTTTGTTGGTCAGATGACTGTCAACATGCTTTTGTGTGAGCCAAGTCTTTGCTTTGCAGTGACCCAGTCCTGTTGGCTCCTGATTTATCACACTGATTTAAGTTCTCTTGCAGGAACTTTTGCTCAGCCAAGTTCAATAAAAGTCAACAAGACTATTCTACAGTTGAAAAGGAAACCCTTACTATGCTACTAGCATTACAACATTTTGATGTATATCTGGGATCTACAGCTGAACCAGTGGTGGTTTTTACTGACCATAACCCTTTGGTTTTCCTTTCGCACATCTACAGTCATAACCAACGTTTAATGCGTTGAGCGTTGATGGACCAGAAGTATAATCTAGAGATGCAGCATAGGAAGGGGGCAGATAACATTGTTGCTGATGCTCTCTCTCGGGGTTGAGTTTTTTTTTTTTTTCTTTGAAGTTGTGTTGAGGAAAAATAAATGTATATATTCATATCCGTTTGATGTTTATATATGCTTTTTATTTTTTTCCCTCTTAAGTGGGGGAGTGTTACTATCTGAGCTGCGTTTTTCTTTTTTCTCTGGAGTTTGGTGCGCTGTGTATGTCTCCTTATTATTATTTTTTTTCGTGCTTGCACATTGTCTCTCTATCTTCCCCAGCCCCCCCCATACACCCCCCCCATTCAGGATGACACACCTGTTGCTAATCCATAATTGGTGGTGGTAATTGGTGGAGAGTTTTAAAAAGACGCTGCAGGGGATGTGAGAGCTCTACCTACCTACCTGCCTATTTATTTTCTTTTTTTTCCCCCTCTTTGCCTTAAATCCAGTGTGTGAATGTCGCTTTTTTGTTAGTCTTAATTGTCTGTAAATATTGAGTCTGCTTGGTTAATCGTTACTGTTGGTTTGGAATCAGTCTGTTTGCTTTACGAGCGATCTGAATTAAAGATAAACCGATTGATTTATCTTATTGTCT